>CM062804.1:1361905605-1362475666 GCA_031772625.1 Pinus tabuliformis | reverse complement strand
TCTGCACACAGATGGTTGTCTATCCTATGTACATAAAAATGAATTTATTAAAGTTGAGCATGGGAATGCTCACCTCAGCTAGATCATGAAAAATATTATGAAGATAATGTATTGTATTGTATCTTATTACAGGTCACCTTCTAGTTCGAAAAACCTCGGATCCTCATTATAAAGCATTTCACCCGACATCAAAAGGATTTACGACCTCATGCTTTAGGGGGCAACTGTTATAGACATATTTGGGCACTGCAACCCCAAACATATATGTCCATTAACCAAGGGTTACTAATTCCCTAAAAGTGTTGTTTCATACCCTAAAGGAGCAAGGTCAGCTGATTACATCATCTCCCAGAAGTTCTCCATGAAAAACTACTTAGAACTGGTCAAAGCAAGACCATACAGACTACCCAGTGCTAAAGGTGTGATGCATCTCACCTGCCACATGCAAAAACTGCGATGCATACTGGAAATCCCTTCTATAGGGTGTGATGAGTGAGAGCAGACAAATGGCACAAGCAGTTTGCTAGGTGGAAACCCAAAGAATCTTCTAGAAACTGCTCATTTGACACTTGCCTCTCTGAATTCACCCAGGGATGAGTAAGAGATCTAAAATCTCCATGTGGAACCAAGAACTATCAGTGAAATGACACTAATCAAAATCCTAGAAGCTGACTCACTCCCCTGTAAACATCTATATATGGATCCCTCATCTAAGAGATCTAGAAGGCTGGAATTTTGTAATTTGCAAGGAAGTGCTATTGGTTTCTCTCTGAAGACATTGTTGGGTGATCTTGATTTGTATGAGGTGAAGAGGGCTTTCAAGCTGGGAGGATGGCACTGGGTTAGACCAAGTGGTTGTAGTCCTCTCTTCTACTACTTTTACTAATAAAGCTATTTTAGTTTTCCTCCATATTCTTGTGTATCTCTGAATGTTGTGTTGATATATGCATTTGTATGGTCAATATATATCTGATCCTATATTGTTTATAGTGAAAGATCTCTATGCTTTGATGGTATTATGCTACTGTGAATCTATAGGTGTTCTTGAAGCAGGGCAAGTAAGGAAGCAGTGGTGAGATTTTGTCAAAGGGGAAAGGAAACAAGCAAGGAGCCAAGCAGAAGACTGAGGTTGTTACACTCTGCTTCTTTCCCATCTCTCTCTCATAAAGGAAAAACAAGTGACTTTAATCTGTTTGTTTCTAAGATAGCTACGCATCTTAGTGGGACTAGCAGCTCTGAATAGACACTAGATTTCCCGAAAACAGTGAGGGGTAGTGATACTGGCTATACTGAGGGCCACGGGGGTTTCCATTCTAGTTCTCGTGGATTTAGAAAGGAAAATGGGGTTTTTAAGTGCAGTTGGTGAAAGTAGAGGGTCTTGGGAGTCTTCAATTCTAAATTTCGTAACTGAATTATAATGAATTTTGGGTTTTTTCAAAGTAATTGCAGAGGAAATCAAGTATTTACGGGTTTATGGAAGGAAACTGGTAAGTACCTATTTTTCAGTGACGGGCAATGGAGAGTAGGTTCACTGGGTGCAAATGGTGGACTGGAGTGACGTCGGACTACAAGTTTCAGGGCTGTTGATGGTCGATGTACGAGCTGGTCGACTTCAAAGTTCAGGTTGCATCCATGCGCTTCCAGAATAAGGATGAAAAATTGTTTTAATTTTGTTTTTATGCAAAGTCAAATTGTTTGGCAGGTTCAAGATTTGGACAAATGGTATCAACGAGGAGGTGATTTGACATTTTGTTCTTAGTGGGAGGTGGTAAGTGGGTTTCATCACACTGCTAGTGGAAGGTAAGTGGTATTTGGGTGAGACCGTGTGATTCCATACGCCGCTCGACACGTAGCAATGGTACTATTCATGAAACCACTCAACATCGCATGGTAAATGTCGACCATGGAGGCCCGTGATATGTGTGATGACCGTGAGACCTGCGGGATCCGATTGGTTGGTTGTCAGGGAAGTGGGGTGACAGAAGGTTAAAGGAGGGTGGACCCAATATTAATTGAAGTGTTAATCATATCGAGGGTAAAGCGATTGGTCCAAAAAGTTATTAATTAATCGTGGGGATTAATTAATCCTTGTTTTAGCATGGTGGGGGTCAGGTTCTTAATTAACCATGGAATGGTCAATTAATTCCATTTATGGACTTTATTATGGTTATATTTAACCAATGGATGGAATATGTAATATTTGGGATTTATATATTAATACAGGCGTGGGTAGTATGTTTTCGGGAAATAAATAATATTATTAATTAGTGGTTAATATGACTTTATGGAATGTGAAATGTGCACTAAGTTTAAAACATTCTCATCAGACACATTTAAAACTTAGGTGAACTCAATATAACGGTTTATATGGAGAATATTTTATTTTCCCTAAGTAAAATAGAATTTTACTTAGGAAAAGCTTTATTAGGGGAATCAATAACTTATGAAAGGGGGTGAATATTGATGAAGGGGCTTAAGCACTTAGGAATTATAAATTATTGGGCCAAGGATCCAATCCCTCCAAAAGTCAGAGAAATGTTTGGAGCCCCTCTAACTTTGATAATTACCTTTAGTACTTCGGAAATTAGTAAAGATTTTTAGGGGAATGAGTAGGGAAGTTAATTATTTTGACTTTGAATGTTGAAGTGCCTTTCCATGTGATACATGCCTTTGCTTAGTGATGAAAGTAAAAGATTTAAACATTTATACTTATCATTCACCACATATTTACTCTACAACCATCATCTACTTACCCTACCTACTTTACCCTAGCATTTTCACCTCTTTATTAGGGTGCACTTAGACTGGAAAACCCTTATCAAACTTTCTTTTTCTTTTACATAGTGATACCTATCTAAATATACACTTATTACATCCAAGGGCTTAGATTAAACTATTGAGCTCCTTTTATTCACTCTACCTATCTGCTTACTTTCCAAGATTAAACTGTTTGGTCAGATCTTTATTCTCTATTTCTACAACATGAAATTGAAAATATGAACTAGTAAAGCTTAAACTATTTGACTATTCATGAATTGTGTCATAGGTAACAAGCTGCACACAATTTTTATTATACAAGAGTAAAAAGTAGTGGCATTTATACTTGCACACTTTCCTGGTATTTTCTTTTTGTTGCGGTTCATTTTCTTTCATTTTTTGACCTCTTTTTTATTCTTTTCACCCTTTTATTTTTTTCTAGGGTATACCCACTTTACATTTTCTAATTTTTTTATTTTTTTACAAATGTGGAAAACCTTCGCAACAAGTAAAGGTATGAACATATTTCAGAGTTAAACCAGGTCAATCATGATATATGACACCTATTGGTATAGGGGCATAACAGAACCCAGTCACACGGAAGGTTGTGTACAGCCGAGATGTTGTGTTCAGAGAGGTAAAAGATGTTATTGAACATGAAGTCCAACCAAAGGAACCTGAGAAGATAGAGTTTGAGATTAAGGAGGAAGAATCAGACTCTACAACATAGTGGGAATCAAAAGATGAAGAGCCACAAGCTCTGGGTGTGAGAAGATCAGTTCGAGAAAGAAGACAACCAAAAAGGTATAGTCCATCTGCTTTCTGTTCAAATTTTGCTTTATCTATTACTGACAATGATCCTAGAACTATGAAGGAAGCAGTAGATTTAGATAATGGAAACCTATGGAAAGAGGCCATCGTTGATGAAATGGCATCTTTGCACAAAAATTAGGCTTGGGATTTGGTGGAGTTGCTGGCTGGAAGGAAACCCATTGGTAGCAAATTGGTGTTCAAAAAGAAGAAAAATGCAGAAGGAAAGGTGGAGAAATACAAAGCTTGGTTGGTAGCAAAAGGTTATTCCCGGTGTTGGGAATTGATTTTGGTGATATTTTTTCTCCTGTTGCCAAGGTAACCTCTATTAGATTACTTTCATCTGTTGCTGCTGCTTTTGATTTTGAGGTAGAACAAATGGATGTGAAGACAACATTTATTCACGGGGATCTGGAAGAGGAAATATACATGAAGCAACCTGAAGACTTTGCAGTGAAGGGTAAGAAAGAACTGGTATGCAAGTTAAAGAAGTCTCTATATGGGTTAAAATAGTCACCAAGGATGTGGTATCAGAAATTTGATACATTTATATGGGGACTTGGCTTCACCAGAAGCAAAGCAGATCACTGTGTGTATTTTAAATTAATCAGTGACTGTGTTATTTATCTGGTCTTGTATGTGGATGATATGTTCCTAGTTGGAAATGACAAAGAAATTATCCAGGATTTGAAGACCCAATTGTCCTCCAAATTCGACATCAAAGATCTTGGTGCTACAAACTATATTTTGGGCATGGAAATTAAAAGAGATCGGGCAAAGAGGAAGCTCTAGTTAAACCAGAGGAAGTATGTTGAGACAATACTGTAGAGGTTTAATATGTAGGATAGTAAACTGGTGGAGGTTCCTATTCCTGTAGGTGTGAGGTTATCTGTTGAACAGTGTCCCAAGACACAAGAAGAGGAAGAGGACATGCCTTGTGTTGCATATGCAAGTGTAGTCAGTAGCCTGATGTATGCAATGGTCTGTACTAGACCAAACATTGCACATGTAGTGGGAGTATTGAGCAAGTTTATGTCAAAACCAGGGAAGAAGCACTGGACAGTAGTGAAGCGGGCTTTTAGGTATTTGCATGACACTAGTGATTATGGTTTGTGTTACCAAGGAAGATTAGGATTGGATAGAATGTTGGATATTCATGGCTTTGTTGATGCAGACTGGGCTGGAGATCTGGATCAGAGAAGATCTACAAGTGGGTATGTGTTTAACCTATTTGGAGGTGCAGTTAGTTGGATGAGAAAGAAACAATATGTAGTGGCACTATCAACTACAGAGGTAGAATACATGGTAGCCACTCATGCAAGCAAGGAAGCAGTCTGGTTGCAGAGATTGTGTTCAAGTATGGGGTTAGTACAGGGAGATATAAGGATATATAGTTACAACCAAAGTGCAATTTTCTTGGTAAAGAACCCCGCATATCATTCAAAGACAAAGAACATTGATGTTCAGTATCACTTTGTGAGGGATATGATAGAAGACAAAAAGGTGTTGCTGGTAAATGTGGACACTTTGAAGAATACTGCAGATGCATTGACAAAATCTGTGAGCTCTGAGAAGTTCTCTTGGTGTAGAGAGACAATGGGCATTTCAGGGCTGGAAAAATGACTAAGCTATCTTGTGGCCCCCTGTGGAAAGAAAACAACAAGTGAGAGAATGTTGGGTTGTGTTATGTTCTTTCCACAACTAGCCCATGTAGTTAACTGGGGAGTTAGAGGGGGGGGAAAGCCCCCTTCATTGCACCGATTGTGTAGCGGGGGTCTCACAGGGGGTTTGAGGCATTGGATGCTTTAGCATGTATAAATATGTATTATAACATTGAAAGGAAGATAATGAAAAATCAAGCTAGTAGTCTCGGTTTTGGGATCTAGGGGTAAATCTCTGCGTATATGTGTTTTATGTGTTATGCTCTAGCATTGTTTATTTTTTGTGTTTTAGAATTCGTATGCTGGTAATTTCTGTACAGGGTTAAAACCTACAATGGAAACTTGCAATGAAACTGGGTTCACTTCGTCTTCCACAGTACCACTCATTTTCTTTAGAGGAGATAGAAGAAGCAACAAAAAACTTTGATGTGTTCTTATGGGTGAAGGCTCCAAGATTTGTTAGAGTTTCAACTGAATATTATGAATTTTAGTGACAAAATCGTCTTGTTTTCTTAAGAGTATTAGTTTTTGGCAACCTCTGTCCTTATATTTTGCAAGTTATTTCAACAAGTAAAGTTGCCAAAATTCTAAGCAATACGAAGAACAGAAAACAAGGAATGTCAAGTGCCCGAGGAAAGCATAATCTTTGGAGAAAGGAAAGATTTTTAATACAAAGATTCAGATTGATATATTAAATTATCTATATTGGGGGCGGAGTGAATGTGATGGGTTTGGCATCTAAAGCTATGGAAACTTGGGTGTTTTTTTAACAAGCTGATAGTAGATGCTAATGAACAACCTTTGTGGGTTGAAAGTGCACCATTATTCCCATCATCTTCAAGCATAGATAATTCAGATGAAGACTCAAATACAAATGTATGTTTGAGATCTGGAATTCCATCAGCAAATGGCACGTTATTTTACTTTGCAATAGAGGATGGATCACTTTTAGAGCTCTCATAATTGCATCATCTTCAGTGGATAAACCATGGTTGACATCATGGTGATATTGCAGGTATTGCTAATGTTGGGACCTTGCGATCATACGTAACATGCATTGTGAGTATAATTGGAGAGTTGTATGAATTTGACATGAAGTTAAGGCCATCATGGAAGAAACATATTTAGGGTGAACCATGAACAAAAAATATTTCTCTGGTACCATCTAGAGGTTGTACTTTGCATAGTTTGGTTGGAGAAAGTTCAGGGTCACTTTTCTCCTTAGCAAGGATGGTCTGGTATTAGAGAGATAGTTATTCGAAAGAAAGTGGATGTGGTTTATGCATATGACACCTAATGATGTTTCTTTTAGTGTGTTGGGGCCTACTTTTATAAATGTAACATTTGGTGCAATGACATTCTCAATACTTTTCACCACCAAAATAGGGTCAACATATGAGTACCAACTTACAAAATTATCAAATGCAGTAAGCGGAGAAGGAATATCGGAGAAATGGATAAATCATGGACATCCATAAGATGCTAAAGTTGCAAGATCTATTCCTAGAGTGTTGCTTCGAGCTAGAAGGCCCTTATTTTTGCTTTCGATATGGTCAACTAGGGGAGCTTCATTTGTCAGGTATTTTTGGGGAATATGTTGGTCTGTATATGCATTAAAGTCTTTGAAGAAAAACATTAGCTAGCTATGAATCATCGATAATTGATGCACTTGAAAGTGAAGAAGGGAATGCATGTTATTGCACAGAAGCTCATGGATCCTCAAACTATATTGAAGGAGTCAGGGATGAACTAGATCAAGATTATGCAACTGATTCTGGTAGTTTATCAAAAATAAGAAGAGGAAGAGGACATAATTATTAGAACTCTAGTATTGGTTACAAAACACAAAATCATGATTTACAGTCTGAAATCAATGCAACATTCCTAACAATTAACAATATTGGCACTCTTTTCTGCATTCATGCAATGCAACCAGAATATGGATGTGAAGGATTTAATTTTGATATTAATTTTGAATTTGTTGTTCCACTGGATTTTTCCAAATGTGTGATTTATTTTTGAGTAATGGATTAATGGAAAGCTTGAGTTTATGGTGCATACATATGGCATCTATATCCCTCTGATTAGTTATGAACAATAGATGATGATAATAGCAATGCATTTCCCCACAACATATCTATAGTTTATGGAAGGATAATACCTAGGAGATGCTCCTAGATAATACATTCACTTGCTCACGAGTTTTTGTAGGTTCTTAAATTTTCTGATATGGTAGGTGGTGAAGCATTCGATCCATCATTTTTTTGGTATGCATGTGGAGTTGTAGAGGAGCACATTGTTGATGATGATGCATTATGATCAAATAAGGTAAGGGTTAAAGAGTGGCTGGTAAAACTGGTTATGTTGTCTCCTAGATATTTCATTCTCTTACCTTGTAGTGAGTATCTCTCCAATTTCTGGATTGATTTTGTAGGTTGTTACACTTGTTAATATGGAATGGGGTGAAACAATTAATCCATCATTCCTTGGATATGGAGGTGAGGTTGAAGAGGAGCACATTGTTGATTGATGTCATTTTGATCAATAGATCACATAGTTCCAGATTAGTAAAATTGGTTAATGTTGTAATTTTTTTATGGAAAGAACAATTATCTTCTTGGGTTGCGCACCATTACTGGTGTTGTGCTAAAAAGAGATTTTAAAAATAGTGATGACTATATTCAATCAAGTAGTCTGGAATTGCCTAAGATCACTGGTCACATGTGTGATAAATTAGGTTTCCATAATATTATGAGGTGTGCTAATGATTACATGCTAGATGAGATGGAATGCTCTATGCACGACACCTTTATACATTGTTAGAAGGACAATGGAACCTAACGTAGCAATCTGACCTTTTATAGAGTTTTTCTTGATTGGCTTGATTAGATTATTATCTTCCTAAATATTGATTTATTCATTTATCTATAAATCCATTATTTAGTCGATATGCTTGCTTTCTTGATAGATAACTGCTGATGGTGGTGTTGTTGAAGCAACTTATGAGTGCATAGAGAACTTGGTAACCATATAGGTTCTAGGGGAATCTCTTTTGATCACACCAAGTTGAGTGCGTAGTCCTTGACTCTAAATGGAACTTTTGCAATTTTTTAGTTTTTTTATTCACAATCTCAATTTTGTTCAATATCTGTCCACCTCTATTTTGTTTTTGAAATGCAGATTTTGGTTGGGAATGATGTCCTCTTGATAGGTTGTTGTTGGTGGTTCTGTTAAAGTAACTTTATTGCTATACTTGGGCAACTTGGCAACCACTTTAGATTCTAGGGAATCACTTGCTATTTAGAGTTTTAAGAATTTTTTTTGATCATTTCAAAGGTGTGTGCATAACTACTTATTCTACAGAGTATTGGAATGTAGGTTCTTACTGTCAATGTTGCAAAATATGTCTTTATTAATTCTTATTTTCAATGACCATTTACATTTATGCCTTACGACGTTTCCTTTGCAACATCTGGTGCAAATGCTAGTTTTAAAATACTAGAGTTATTATTATTATTAAAAGAATTAATATATAAGTTAGTATATATACATTAAAAAAACATGTAGCAAGATTCTTAATTATTGAGATTCACCCCCACTTATCATAGACACTTTTAATCATTAAATTTGTTTTGTTATAATATCATGAGCTACTACCATAACTTATCAATATCACATGTCCAAAAGAATCATTACTCATTTCATGTTACTTGAGTAACTATAAAAACTTATTTTTCATAATATATACATATATTTTTTAAATGATATATAACATATATATTATTGACATTAAATTTTTTTACATAACATGTACATTTTATGAGTAAATTAAAATGGTTTTTATATTATTAATATATTTTTAAGTATATGTCAATATTAATTGTATTAAAATATTTTATTGATAACCTACATTGAATAATTTTTTATATACAACATTTAAATATTTTATTTTTACATTTTTTTCTATATATAGATATATAGGAAATTGATTAACATAGATTTTCAAATAGTTTATTTAAATCATTGTTGAATAATTTTGAAAAGTATAAGGTTTAAACATCTTACTCACACATCTTTTTTTACTTCTAATTACTTTAAAACATATTCATTTTTTATTACAGCATATTCATCTTTTCTTATTATAGTAGACATTAGTTTTCTATTTAGTATATAATTTTTTATTTTTATTTTTTTTTTTAAAAGGAACTTACACATCCCTTCATACTGAGTTATAGAATAAGCCTTTCCCCTCAATTATAAAACCCCTATTCCTAAATAAACGTGATTATCAATACAATTATTAAACTAATTTTGCTATGATATATAATTATAAACTCTCTTCAATGAAATATATGCATACACAAGAAATACATATAAATAATTCAACTATGTTGCTTATTATTTTCCATTGGTCAATGAAAAGTTATAACAATATGAGTTATATTGCACATCTAACCATCAAATTATCATTTTTATTACTGATTTATTTATTAATTTTTTTATTAAAATTAAAATAAATAAACATATTCACATCTAAACTACATAATTTTATATATTTTAAATGAACAAAAATATTTATCTTAAATTATATTTCATTCAATAACAAAGTTGTCATTTCTATTGATGACCCATTCATTAATTAACTTAAGAAGAAACATACTTCTGTGAATGTAATAAATATTTTAAGTTAATAATTTTTTTAGATATACATAATCTGATTAAATAAATAAATAAAATAGTTATATAGGAAAGTTGTATAATTAAATTTGGAAGGCACAAGTTGTTTGAGAAATCAATAGAAAATAAAGAAAGGGAAGAACTTTGAATGATTGGTTGAGAAACCTATAAATAACAAAGAAAAAACCTAAAAGGGTAAATGTTAGAAGAGTTTGTCTAGATTTATTTATTTAGCTAAAAGATTTTCTATAATTTACAAAGACTCCACTCAAACTAATTGTGTGACTGATTTTGATGTTACAAATAGAGATACAATGATAGACAACATTGATAAACTAAAGACATACAATGTGAGGAATTCAACCAAAAGATAGATATTGGTGTAGAGATGACGTAAAAATATGAGCGACGTCGAATAATAGAGATACAATGATAGACAACATGGATAGAGTAAGGAAGGATGTATTTTGAATTACTTTGTAAAAGTTAGTGATGTGCATTTTATTTAATGTAAAGGTTAACTTGGATTTTCTTTAAACATGGATGGTAGAACTATAGGAATTTGTCATGTCCCATAGGTCTAGATAGAAACATTGGAAGGCATGATTGTTATATTAAAGATGTATCTCTTTCAAGTTGTCAAATCAAGAGGATGTTATCTAAGTTCTCGTATTATTTTGTAATTTGAGTTTGCAACTATCCACATTAAGAACCATATAAGTTCTGAAAAATGTTGATTAAGGGGATCATCCAATGTTAGCATAAAAAAACTTGTATAACATACAACATGTTAAAAAAAATCCTTTTAATTAGGATAATCAATAATGAGTCTATTGTGTAAGATATTTATGAAACCGTGTTTCCTTTTACCAATAGGTCATTATGGATGCACTAGTTAATATTTTCATGTATGACTAGAGAAACTATATGTTTGCATTATGTCCAAATGGGAAATAGCAATGAAGCTCCAATAATTATGTCCCATATCATATAGCATAATGAAGAGTGGATATGTTGGAGTGTTACTATTGAGTTGAATCAATGTTGAAAAAGGAGACAAAGAAATATAATGCACATATCATGTTAGAATGCAATGGAATAATCATATGATGTATTTGAATAATATAATACACATATAAATACAAGACCCATAACCTTTCGATTCATCTCGCAAGAGATATTTTGGAATCTTTCTTATTCATTTGTGACTCTTCATATTACTTATCATGTCAATATTGTTGGAAACTAGGGGTATATTGAGAGGAGGGGTGAACCAGTATTTCAATAATTTTAACAATTATTTACGCAAACTATCACAATCAACAATATAGAAATGCACCAATAACATAACATTTAAACACAAAAAATTTACATGGAAACCCATGCAAGATAAAAATATAAATTATTTTTTATTTTGATGTAAATGCAAGCACCAACTTCATATTACATCAAGTTATGTAGGGCACAACCTAATAGAAACTCCAATCCACTTTTCTTTGCAAGCACCAACCTTTTGGAATCACCAACTCCCATTTCTTACTAGCACCAAGTTGTTGAAGGAATTGATCGTTTTTTTTCCAAACCACAAACTTAAGGAGGATCCAACACCCTAATATAAAATAACCTACTTTCTCTACCCATTATATCCCTCTTTTATTCATTTTGAAACTCAAATCGATAGATCTATATAGAAAAAAATGTTGAACAAATTGTATAGACATCATTACTACCAATCCTACTTTGTTCTAACATTAAACTCCTTCTAAGATCTATCCTAAAACCCAAGTCCTTACAACTTCTTCATATATGAACTTCACTTTTGGCCCAAATTTTATCACAACATGTAGATCTACTCTACATCTATTTTCCTCAAGCTAAGATTTGATCCTAACATTTAGATTTTCCCTCTTTTCTTTTCTTTGTCTACATTAAACTTTATTCCTTCAAATAATAGACTTTATATCTCTGGGTATTTTATTCAATTGTTCCTTAATCGGATCCCTACACCTCTTTTTCAAGTATGGTTAGTGTCTCTTCACTTTTGCATTGTAGATATATGCCTTCTCCCTAACAAATCCACTATATTTGGCATACATATCTCTTTTATCTCAAGCTATCTTCTACCAGAAAGATTCAAATCTCTATATTGCATTGATTTAAACCTTGGCACTCATATTTGTTTCCATTTGCACACTACATCTCCATCATGCTTTCACAACATAATTCTCTATATATTGAATCTACTATATCATACACACATTGGAGTTTCCTTTCTCAACATTATTGTAGCTTCATATCTATAGTGATACATATATTTATCCATTACTCAATGATCATTTATTCATTCCACACACGTTGCTTGCTCATTTATTCATTTATTGATATTTATTCATATTTCTTGTTAATTTAATGATTTATTCATTTATTCGTATTTGTTGCCATTTGCACACTTCATCTCCATCATGCTTTCACAACATAGTTCTCTATAACTCGAATCTACTATATCATACACACATCTGATTTTCCATTCTCAACATTATTCTAGCTCCATAACTATAGTGATACGTATATTTATCCATTACTCAATGATCATTTATTCATTCTAAACATTTTTCTTTCTCTATGGTGTATTCACCATCTCTTTCTCTCCCTCTCTCTCTCTCTCTCTCTCTCTATCCTATTTTTACGGTAGTTCTCAATCAACCAATGTCACCTTGAATCCTATTATATACACAACATCAATATATTTTTCATTAAGAAGACTCTAGTTATTCAAAATAATTTGGCACCTGAACACCAATATTTTGTTTTGCAACTCTTTTCCATTTGCACGCTACATCTCCATCATGATTTCACGACATAATTATACGCATTTCAAAACTACTATATCGTACACACATTACATTTTCCATGCTCAACATTATTGTAGCTCCATATCTGGAGTGATACACATATTTATCCCTTAATCAATGATCATTTATTCATTCCACCCACATTTCTTTCTCTATGGTGTATTCACCATCTCTCTCTCTCTCTAGTGTAGATCCATATTTGTATTGATACATATATTTATCCATTACTCAATGATAATTTATTCATTCCACACAGGTTTCTTACTCTATTCATTTATTCACTCTCTCTCTCGCTCACTCACTCTCTGTCCCCTAGTTTTGCATCAATTCCTAATCAACCTATGTCACCTCCAATAATGTTATATACATTGCATCAATATATTTTTCATTAAGAAGACTTTAATTCTTCTAAATAATTTGGAACTTGAACATTGTTATGCAACGAGCTCACTAAAAAGATAGATCAACAACTACACTATTATGCAACCAACTCACAGAAAATATGGATAAATAACTTAAAAATTATCCTCTTCGAGGGGGAAACCTCCATTACATTAGATAAATGAATAAAACTTGGATGATTCAAATGATAATACCTCCTTCGTATATATAGGAGTCTAAGGGGTGACAATATAATTAGAGCCTACACAACAATAATAATGTAAGGGAACAACAATAACAATACGAGGCTACACTAATAACAATAAGGGGAATATACTAGTATTATAGGGACCTAAAATGCCCCTCTCCTTAAAAAAAAAAAAATTTCCTCAACACTTGAGTAGTTTTAGATGATTCTATATAAAATTCTCATCCTCCCATGTCGAATCTTCAACAAGTAAGTTCTTCCACTCAATGGGATACTCTGAAATTAATCTATTTCATAGTTGTTGGGTACTTTTTTCCATGACCTCTTTAGGCTCAATTATGAATTTTCCTTCGTTATTAAGTTATGGCAACATTGTTTGAATTGAGAGCTTCTAACTGGTATACTTCTTTAAGCATGAAACATGGAAAGCTGCATGTACTCAGGAAGATGTAGGTAACTCCAATTTCTATGCCATAGTACCAATATTTTGCAATGCCTTGTAAGGACCGTCATACTTGGGTGATAATTTATTATCCTTTTTATCTTTCATGAGCAACAATTGTTTGTTTGGTTGTAGCCATAAAAATACCCGGTCACCTACATCAAAACATCTTTCATTGCAATTTTGATATGCCTATTATTTCATTTGATTTTGCTCCAGAGTGAGGTATCCTTTAAGAGTTGGAGAACTTGTTAATGATCGATGTGATCTTCACTTCTTGAAACTTAAAATTTTCTCTTAAATATGATGTGATGGATGGTGGATGGTATCCATAAAGTGCCATAAATGGGGTTATGTTTGCTGCAGTATGGAAGGAAGTGTTATAACACCATTCAACTAGAGGTAACCACTTGACCCATTGTGTTTGTTTATCCAATATGAAGAAACAAAGATATCCTTCCAAACATTTGTTCATTATCTCAGTTTTCCCATCAAATTGAGGATGATAAGATGAACTATGAGCTAGTTGAGTACCAATAAAAGAAAATATTTCCATCCAAAAATTTCTTGTGAAAATGGAACCTCTCTCACTTACAATATTCTTTGGGTTTCCATGTAGCTTTTGAGTTGTTTCCATAAATGTAGTAGCAACAGTATTGGATTTAGAAGGATTTTATAATGCACAAAAGTGTGGATACCTAGTAATTCTATCAACTGCCACCGTGATGACACACTTTCCTTCAAAATTGGGTAAACCTGTGATAAAATCTATTGAGACCTCCTCTGAACGCTGACATGGAATGGCTAAAGGTTGTAAGAGACCTGGTGTCCTAATTATCTCAACTTTATTTTGTTGTAAAACCAAACATTCTACCGTAAGCTTCTGAATATTAGATTTAAGGCCATCTCAAAAAAATTCCTTCTTTGCCTTGTCGTAAGTTTTCAAAAATCCTGAGTGCCCTCATAAGGGGGGGGTGTGCAATTCCAAAAGAATATGTTTCTTGAGTTGGAAATTCTTACAAAGATGTAAGCGATATTTGTACCATAATGAATCAGTTTTCAAAATAAATGTATCAAATGTACTAAGATGTCACTACAACTTTTGAATGAGTACCCACAACTCTTCGTCATTCTTCTAGTCATCCCTTGCTTCGGTTATCCAATCAAGCTGGATAATAGAAATGGCATAGAGAAATGCTTCCACAACCACATTCTTTTTTTAAGAAGACTTTTCATGTCATTATAGCTAATTATATTTCTTGTTTTCCCTGTTATACCCCTTAATTCAAATTCCTTTCCTTCCCAAAAAAAATTCAAGAAAAGTTCTTGAAAATTAAAATTTATTATTCCCAAAGATTATAACCATTGGAAACCTAGTACAAGATCAACACCACCCATTGGAATTGAAAGCATTGGACTATTCAATACATATTCCCCCATGGTTAGCTTGATATTAAGGCACTTTCTAAAGCAATTTATAATTCCTCCATCTGAAACCGCCACTTGACACTCAAGTGCTGAATATAGGAAGCAATTCAATTCTTTGGCTATCTTACGATGAATAAAATTATGTACTACCTGAATCAATAAACAATATTACCTTTTTCTTATTGATATATACTTTTTTATCCTCAGAGAATGAGGAGTGGTAATTGTTGCCAATTCCTTGCAAGATATGGTTGGATTCATTTCTTCTTTCTCTGGGGTGGATTCCTAGTGTATATCCTCCTCTTTTAATGTTTCTTGTTCCCTTTGCTTCCTCCTGTTCAAAATATATGTAGAATAATTTATTCTAGACACACTTATGTCCTTTAGTGTATTTTCTATCACAACTGTAAGAAAGCCCTTTTTCTCTTTCTTCCTCCAATTGTTGTGGAGTCAACCTTATAGGTTGTGGAAGTCTAGTAGCAACAAGACTTCCATATTTATAGTTGTTTGTGGTAGACTTCCTTGTTGTCATAATTTTGGTTTCAACTTTTTTTGCCACCGTGAATGCCTTCTCCAATGAATCATGTTCCGAAAGGTGAACCTCATGTTGGATGTTCTCCTTCAAAAATTACTATGAATACATCAATCATATGATCCTCTGGAATATCATTTACCCTAATATTAAATTTTTGGAAGTCCTTGATGTGCTTCACCATTGAACCTTTTTGTTTGATACATAGCAATTGGTTAAAGAAGGTATTTATCTTTGTATCCTCATAATGTGCTATCATTTCCTCGTAAAAATTGACTAAGTGAAAAGTGGTTTAGGAGAAAAAAGTCATCGATACCATACAAATTGACTAGGTTCTAAATATGAAATGCAATGCGTATCTTTTGTGTGTGTTGCACATCATTTAAATCAAAATATTGCTCCACTTGTACTATCCATGTTACTGGATCCTTGCCATCAAAATTCCTCATATATATCTTTGGAATGTGGTGGTTCTTAAACCACACATTGGAGCCTCTAAAATCATAATTCATATTCCTTTTTTCCTCATCATGATTTTCATGGATTACCTTATCACCACTGGGAAGCCTTTCTTGCAACAACTTAGGAAAACCTTCCTTAAAACCTTCCATGTATTCTTTTAAACCATCCATCTTAGCTTCCATGGCATCCTTCAAACCTTCCATGTCTAATTTTAAACCCTCCATGCCCCCTTTTAAGTCATCCATGTCCCCTTTTAGTTCATCTTTGGTTGTTCTTTGTGAGAGTGAAATGTGTTGCACTTGGTCTAGTAATTTTGATATATCATGTTCCAATATTTCCTCTTCATGTGTCATAGTAGAGATTTTTTAGGGCTTAATGGGTTTAGATTTTTTTTTTTTTGGGAGGACTTTTACAACCTAATACTAGTATCTATGCTTCAATATGCCCCTTGAATCACTTTAAATTGATTTTTCAAACAAAAGTTATGTGAAATTTAAAAAAATACACCCTTTTCTTGATTTTTAGGAGCTCGATATTTAATCTGTTATATCTCTGTAATTTTAAATCTCCAAGGTATGAAATTTTCTTCTCTAGTAACCCAAACTCACAATTCAGACTGACATTAGATTCTTCAAGAAAGAGTTATTCCTGATCTCCCATGATGACCTGATTCTAGAGTATTTCAGTAGATTGAACTCATACGGAGTGCCATGTGTCACTATTTTGACCTTCAGGACTGAAAATGATACAAAAGAAACTAGAATCTATGCACTTTCTATCACATTTTACGTAATTCAAATCCGAATCTTGGGGAGAAAGCTATGATGATTTTCCCTAGGACATCTTTTTGTGATTGAAATTTGGAGCCTGCATAAACCATAACTTCCTCGGATCATATCTCTAAAAATATAGTGGACCAAGCTATGAATGTTTTACATGAATTTCATAAATATTTCGGCTCCATGTGGTCAAAATTTCAGTTTCTTAAGCCTTATAGAAAACAAAATTATAGTGAAAATTCGAAGATGCCCTGTTTGAAGAAGTGAAACTCAAGAATCCAAATGACCTGTATATGAAACTTCTTGAGGATTATGATAAATTGCAAGTAATTAAATTAATGTTTTAAACCTATTATGTCATACTCACAAACACATCAACATGAATTAAAATTTTAGTTTTTGCATAAAATAGCAGACAACATCACCATAACAGCAAACACAACACAACAAAATGATGAAGGAGTTCACCCCTCCTGGGCTATATCTCCTGGTCCATCTTCCAATGGTTGGGCCTCTTTCATTATGCTAAAAAATTGTGTTTACGTCAAGTGACAATGCTCAAATGGCTTCAAAAATAACTCCAATGGCTTCATAACTGTAAAGAAAACCCTGTCTAGCCAATTTTCGCTCCCAAAAAACCAAAAACTGAGAACGTTATGATCTCCCCAATTTTTTCTTCTATTCGTTCTACAAAACAAACCTGTTTGTAAATCGTCCTACAATTCTTCCCCAAAAATCGCAAACGGAGTGACCATTTGGCTAACATCTTGAGCAATTTGTGGCCTCATTGAATTTTCCATTATCCACTTATTTTGAAAATCTCGGTCATGTGGCACCCACACGACCATGTTGGGGGCTGAGTTTTGGGGCCTTTATCTGGCCTTTGTCTCCTTCGCTCCCTCAGTCACATCGGGGTCATATGACCCTGGGATAGCTCCTTGTGGGTTGACCCCCTACCCAAATGCACACCCATGAACATTTAAATAATGTTTTTTGACTAATAATTCACAAAGAACAGTAATGGCAGTCTGTTCGTAAGAGCCCTGGTTAGTGTGGATGAGGTGATGGTTTCAAAGCCTGACACTACTGCTCATCCTTAGAAAGAAAATCAGCCATTACTGAGATGCCATGAGGAAGCTTCCCGTTGGGCCATGTGGCACCCATTCATTGGGTAACTTCAAACACCATTCAACCAATAAAAATTGTCCATTTGGTAGCTAGCATAATTATGCCAAGTGTCAAGAAGTCATAGGATGATGGTGAACCATCAACATACCATGTTAGAAGGTCCAGTCAGTTGTACAGACTACTAACTGGAAATCCTGTCATTGTCTTTTTGAAATTTTAGTTATTTTCACAAATGAACAAATTGTGTTTCCAGGAACATACCGTGTCTGTTTTTCATGAAACGAATTGCATTGAATTCAGAACAATGAAATCTACGCAATTCTTCTAGTTTTCAGCCATTCCAACAACTTTGAATTTTGAGCATATTTTTAATCCACCAGATCACTCCTCCCAAATGGAATATTTTGGACCCCAAAAACTCTTTATTACTAAAAAAATATATGAGGGTACAACCCCCTCACCCTTCCAGTCTCAATCCATTGGAATTTTCCTGAATTCAACAATTTAAGATTTTCATGAAAATTCATCTTTTTCCTTGATTCTGGAGACCCTCTCTTACTATTGTAGATACAATATTGTTGCAATTTCCCAAAATTTTCATATCAAAAACATATTCCATCCTCATTTGTCAATCAAAGGAAACTTAAACAACTTCAAATTCTTCTCACCATGTACACTGTCAACAAGATGATGCTTAGTTTGTCTTGCCTTGCGCTTGGCTCAACTCTTAACCAAATGCGATCACCATCGCCATACACCATATTTTTTTGAAGACAATAAATTCTAAAACAATTCCATTTTTATCAAATTGCTTTGGCACTTTCTCTTTGACCCTTGCACTCTTTAGCATCAACATCCTGTTCCCATCACTGGTCAACAATGATGTATGCTGCTACAATATTTCCTTCATCTTGTTTACCACTTTTAGGAGGAGACATATTACATCACTGAAAAATATTATCACAACCATTAGAAACTTTAATGAAGTCATATTTTTCATTTAATTCATCTCTTTGAAAGGCCTCATTCACAACATCTTCATGCTTGAACATTAACAAAGTAAAATTTTGACTTGCATTCAAAATTCTCTTCATTTGTCCAGCATTCATAAGAGACAAACTCATCTTCTTTCTATGCACTATAACTATATACTCAATCCAATTCTTGAACAATTGATACTTATTCTCATGCTGATGAAATATTTCTCTCATTTCATAAAGGTATGGGCTTCCCAAAACAATACCAGAAATCTCAAGCGAAACTACATCAAGGTCAACTTCATCAAGAAAGTTTGCAGTGATTGCAAATCTAAGTTTGCACTTCCTTGTCACCTGCAAATTTTCATTCTTACATATCCAACCTAAAGGATAAGGTCTTGGATGTGGAATGGTTTCTAGATTTAACTTCTTGACTAAGTCTTCAGAAATAAGGTTTTCTTGTGACCCACTATCAAATAGTGTGTCAATTTTGGTATGCTTTGAAACAACTCTAATGTGGAAAAGTTCAATTCTTGTTTCATCATTTTGGGTATCATTGGAACAACTTGAAGAACTAGTTCTTGCTATGTTCTTACCTTTCAAAACCATTGCTATAATTTCGCTTTCATCTCTGGAATCAGAACCTAAATCATGTTCTATAATTGTAGTTTTTTTTCCCTCTCTTTGTTTTTAAGTTTGTTGGGTCTCATGTTTGGATGATGTTTCCAACAATGGTCTTCATCATGGCCATCTTTCAACTAGTGTTTTTATGTGATTTTTTATTTTCCATCTAAATGGAAGCATTCTTCTTCCCTTTTCCCTTAAACTTACATTTTCCCATTTCTCAATATTCAAAGGAATCCTCACTTTTATCATCATAAATATTTTTTCCCTCTTTCTTCTAGATCTATGGCTTGTACACAAACTTCATCTAAATTTGTGGGATTAAACGAGAATACTGTGTCTTAGGTAACTATGTAAACCTCCAATATATTTTAACGAAGTTTCTTGAGATGTGAAATCTACACCCAATATTAGTGCTCTTCTCTTAAACTCTTGAGAATAGTTTTGCACACTTTGTCCTTTTCCTTGCCTAAATTTTTTCCAATCCATTATATATTTATGCATGTATACTAAAGGATAAAATTATCTTCTCAATGCAGCAACAAAATTATTCCACAAGGTTAAGACCTTACCATGTTTTTTCATGTCCTCTTGTGTTTTGGCTTCGCACGAAATAAGAGTTGCACTTTCCAACCTTAATGAGGCAAGCTAAATCTTGGTGTCATCATCCTTCATCCGTTTTATCTTGCAATACACTTCAAGCTAATGTACCAAATTATGTAGTCTTTTAGCATTTAACTCTCTATCATACATAGAAAATCAAACTTTATGTCAAGTTTCAAAAAGGGAATCTTACCATGTCCCTTTGGAGAATGTGGAGGTGTTTGTGAAGGGGTTTTTGTGGAAGATGAAGATGGTGAATATGGTGTTGAGGATGGAGGTGAATAGAATGGTGGTGTCAAAGGTGTTTTTTCACCATTCCCTTTTGGAGGTTTTTCCTCATCTCCTCCTTTTCCTCCTAAAGAACCCTCTACCTTTGGAGGCTTAGAGATCCCACCTTGCAATATTGTGTTTCTCTCTTCATAGAGAAATTTCACCATTTGGGTCATGTCAAAGAACTGTTTTATGAAAAACTTCTCATCCTCTGACATATTATCAATCCCTCCTTCAAGTGACATGCTTACTGAAGCTTCAGGTACAATGTGAGGTGAAATTTGTGGTGGATATTGTGGAAAATGTTCTCTCCTTGTCATTGTCCCAACTTGAGGACCTACAACCACAATATTTGCTTCTCCTCTCTTGAGCTTCAACCTTGTAAGCATCAGAAACACTTGCAAACAAATTAAACCATCACAACAACAAAGAACCTAAGCTCTAATACTAAATTTGTTTGTATATGAAACTACTTGATTATTATGATAAATTGCAAGTGATTAAATTAAAGTTTTAAGTGTCTTATGTCAAATCATAAACAAATAAACATGAATTAAAAGTTTAGTTTTTGCAGAAAATAGGGGACAAGATCACCATAATAGCAAACACAACACAAAAAATGATGGAATTCACCTCTCCTGGACTACATCTCCTAGTACAGCTTCCAAAGGTTGGGCTTCTTTCATTATTCTCAAAAAAATATGTTTACATAAATTTATAATGCTCCAATGGCTTCAACAACAGCTCCAATGGCTTCATAATTGTCAAAAACCCCTGGTTAGCATCTTTCTACTCGCAAAAATACCGAAAATGAAGAAATTTATGATCTCCCCAAGTTTTTCTGGTATCTGCTCTACAAAATGCACCTATATACAAACCGTGATACAATTTTCCCCAAAAATAGCTAACGGAGCAACAATTTGTCTAATAGAAGGCGCAATTTGTGGCCTCATTAAATTCGCCATTAGCCCCTTATTCTGAAAATCTCAGTCATGTGGCGCCCATGCGACCACGTTGGGGGCCTATATTTGGGGCTTTTGTATGGCCTTTGTCTCCTCCATGCCCTCAGTCACATTGGGATCATATGACCCTCGGCTATCCCCCTCCCCAAACGTGCATCCATGAACATTTACATAATGTTTTTTGACTAATAATTAAGAAAGAACATTGGCAGTGTGTTGGTAAGACCCCCGATTAGTGTGGTTGAGGTCACAATTTCAAATCCCGACATTTCTTCTCAGCCTTAACAAAATTCTAGCCCATTACCGAGATGCCATGTGGTGGCTTCCCATTGGGCCATGTGGCACCCATTCATTGGGCCACTTCAAACACCATTCAACCAATAAAAATCCTTCATTTCGCAGTCAACAAAATTGTGCCAAGTGTTAATAAGTCATAGGCCAACGGTGAACCATCAACATACCATATCAGCAGGTCCAGTTAGTTGTATAGAGTACTGACTAGCAATCTTGCAACTGCCTTTTTGAAATTTTAGCTCTTTCCACAAATGAACAGATTGCATTTCCAGGAGCATATTGCATCTGTTTTTTGTGAAACAAATTGTGTCAGATTCAAAATGATGAGATATACGTAGTGATTCTAGTTTCGAGCCATTCTAACAACTTTCAATTTTGAGCATATTTTTTATCCACTGGATCACCAAAGCTCTAATACCTAATGTTATGCAACCATCTCATAAGAAAGATGGATCAACACCTGTAAAATTATCCTCTTTGAGGGGGAAACCTCATTTACATTACATAAATGAATATTTCTTGGATGATGCATATGAAAGGACCTCCTTGGTATATATGGGAGTCTAAGGAGTCACAATATAATTAGAGCCTACATAACAATAATAATGTAAGGGAACAACAATAACAATAGTGGGATTTTATGGGGCACAACAATAACAATAGGGGGATATATTAATAACAATAAGGGGAATACACTAGTATTATAGGGACCTAACAAACACCAATATTTTGTTTCATAGCCCTTCCTAGATAGCTCCCATATGCATGTAACCATCAGCTAGAACCACAATCTTAAACCATAAGGATATTTAAGTAGATAAATTCACAAAACATATACAAAACTTAAATATTTCATAGGTGCGAAAGGCTCTTTGATTGAGATTGATGGTAAAAACTTCATTTCAGCCCCCCCATATATCCAAAAATGAACATAGCGGGGTGATCCATGATTTCTCACATATTTTACTTAAATCCCCCTTATCTCCTATGAATGTACTAAACAAAATCCATATACTAGTTTGATCTAACGAAGAGGACAATACTTCTGACCCCCCCTTCCTTTTGAGTTTCAACAAGGGGGGTCCATAATTTTTAATATATGATCCCCATTTAACATGATGCCACATCACTTAGCCTATCCCACTAAACTACCACTGATGCATATACGCGGTCAATTTGTTGAACACTATGGAGCCTTACATAACTAAATATGGTGCAAAGCTTGAGGTTTTTCTACCTCACCTACACATCAACTTTCTTTCATCTGTCATTACATGGCATTTCCATTTGCCACTCAAAGGGGTGCCAGTTGGCCACCCAAATAGGCTAAATCCACCTACTTAAGGTCAAGCTCATAGAGTGCCACATCATCACCTTTTTACATAACTACCACCCATTGCCTCTTGGATACTACATGATGCTACTACATGTCACATCAAAAAGTGTGTGAAGGGTTGTTGCCTACTACTCAACACTCTTCACTACTTATGTACACGTCATTGGAAATGGTAGTTAGATTAACACTTGTGTGCTTAAACCTAGCCCATTGTGACTAGGAGACTCACTGACCATCGTTTGGCACCCATTTAAATGAGTGATCACTAATTGGACTAACATTTTGATAAGTTCTTAAGTGCTTATACATTGCCCCTTATGACCAGGGGCTATGACTAGGAGTCTCATCGGTCATCGATCACTGCTTTTGATGCATTCCATTAAGTGAACACCAATTGGACAGGTGGTTTGATAACTACTTGTGTGTTGAATTTCGGTCCCTTGTGACCAGGCGCTCTGATTGTGTGCTTACTTCCCTATCACTTTCTTCTCATCACTCATAGCCAATTCCTTACCATGTCACCTAGCCTGCTTAATTCCCAAGTCACTAGAGTCAACAAATAAAGATCTAACACCTATCATCTCTTCTACATGGTTTCCACATCATCGCTTATCCGAGAAAATCCACTATCAAGTTGATATCTTAAGTAATTTTTTTATACCTTCAAGAGGCCTAGATAGCTTGATATGTTTTTTAGTATGGAACCATAACCAAAGTGGAACTATGACCCAACAACCTTCAAAATAAATATGGATTTGGATCTTTGATTAAGTGGTTTCCTTGTGTAACACTTAGATACCTATATTCCTAGATATCTCTTCCTCTAGGGAAATTTTTCTTAATTGAACCATTCTCTAGCTACTTTAATTAAATTAATATAGATCTTATCCATTCAGATAAGTCTAGATATCTAGTTATCCAAATGATCTTCCGTTTCTTAAGAATTGCACCAGTCACAGATACATGGAGGCCTAGATATGTGAATTCCCAAATAAACTTAGATGTATCAAAATCCATTTTTTTCTTCTATGTGCCAACTTGGTTGCACCGTAGATGGCCAAGATGTCCGAATTCCTTGAATCCTTATCTAATTTCCTCTTCATTCCTCGGGAGTTTGACCCTATGCCATATAGCATTGGAAAGGTCCCATAGAGTGTTATCCAACCAAAAAATTGCATGTGGTTTTGAACAAGTTAATTATAGATAAAATTCCTTTAAGTATAGGTTGTTAGGCTACACATGTAGTAGCCAAAAAACACAAACAAACCTTAATATCAACATCAACAAGCTCCCCCTGAAATTGTGTTCACTTGACATTAATGACTATAGTTGACATTAATGAAAACCAATTGTTAACTTTCTCAACAATCTCCCCTTTTGGAATTGATGGAAACACCACCAAACATTGCATGTCATTGATGGAAACACAACCACTTAACAACTCTCCCCATATCAAGTTGTTGAAGAGATTTCTATTTTCTCACTCGTCATCATTGTTATTTGTTCACTCTCCAATGCTACTATTTTCTCAACTCTCCCCATTTTCTTCTAAGAAACTAATGGTTTATCACTTCCCCTTCCTCACTCTCCATATTCAAAATCTCTTATAGCCTTTCCATTTCATCTCCAATTCCCCCCCCCCGCCCCCCCTTTAACATCAATGGAAATGGGTTCTAGCAACTAGAGCTACATGATCCACCCACTCTTCCTTGTGATGCCTCATTGATGCATGGGATTTGAGAAGCCAATGTTTGATTGATATTGTCATTTGATAATTATCCCCTTTAAAGAGATTTATTCATTACCCTAGATATAGCAGGTTCTTGATATGAATTGTTGCTCAACATACTTAGTGTTGCCTCTAAAGTCAACATATACCCATTGAAAACAAAAATCGATAGACTTAAGAAACATGCAAACTTTCCATTTCATAGTGCAATGTAATACACTATTCTCCCCCTAATCTTGGGCTTCTCCTCTCGATTTAATTCTTTTGCTAACATATATTATAAAAGAGTTGTAGTACTATATAAATCAACACTTAAAGATGATCCAGGATCAAATATACTCTCATATAAATGGTTGATCCAAATGCCAAGAGTTGTCCCTTTTTATACCAATTGACCTGGATGAATTTCAGTTGTTTCTCAACCGAACCAAAGCATACAAATTATTGCTCCAAGAGATAAATTCTTTCGTTTCCTTAACATTAAGGGCTACATATATTCATGACCACTAATCCTAATTGTTTCAACCACTTACCTAGATGAAATAAGACATAATACATATGATTTGAAAACTTTTCATTTCATTTTTTCATTAGCACTCAACTCCCCTTGAACGCATGCTAGTGTTGATATTATAGCTTCCCCTGAGGTTTTTCACTATTCTTTTCTATGACATCCAAACATATAACTATCCTTGACAACACTTGTCATTTGCATTCTTTCCTTTTTCCTGTTAGACTAAGGACTTGTATTTACTTTTCACACCATCTTTACTTCAAAACACTTGTTGATATTTCTTTCTAGTAAAATGAATTTTACTTACTTCCCCTAATATGTCTCTTGTATTGAACTCACAACTCTTTTCTTGTAGCTCATCCTTAATGATTTCTATCTTCCTTACGTGAGTTGAGCTGCAGATGTCCCTCACTCATCTTTTACTAATATGCTAAGTGAGTTAATATTGACATACACCAATCTTATGATTGACCTTTATTAAGGACCTATGCATTGCTTGAGTTCCAGGTTGTTGTTGCTTCTAGTATAACAAATTCTTCCTTCCTTATTTTACATCCTTTAGACAAGAATGTGACCTCATGTATGTGATCAACCATTTGAATTATAATTAAAAGAAGTTTCTTTAAACCTTCAACAAACATCACATAGTTTTCCTTACTCCTCTCATTGTCAAGACCAAATAGTCCTTTTCCCATTATTCTAGCTAATGTATTGTCTCCAGGAATTACACTACCAGTTGTGACTTCTTTTAGTGTCATAATTTTTTTTTGCCTCCTATAATGTGATCTTGAACTTCTACAATCTATATACCATTGGTACTTTTTATCTTGACTACATGGAGCTTAATTTCATTTCTCCTTTATTTCTGGTTTCTTTTTCCATATCCTTGTGGTTTATTCTTTCTTGTTTCACTTTGAAGGACTTATTAAGCTACTATTAAAATAATTTTCTCGGTGTCCAATATTATCATACTGGAAGCATTCCTAGTTATACATTAAGGGAGAAAAAGAGTTGTAATTTTTATACCACCTTCATGAGAGTTATTTGATTTATTCATTTCATAG
The DNA here is from genome assembly GCA_031772625.1 of Pinus tabuliformis. Taxonomy (NCBI): domain Eukaryota; kingdom Viridiplantae; phylum Streptophyta; class Pinopsida; order Pinales; family Pinaceae; genus Pinus; species Pinus tabuliformis. The sequence continues at coordinate 1,362,449,176 of CM062804.1, read as the reverse complement.
CTCTATGAGGGGATCCTTGTTGAGGAATTTGTTCTCTTACCAATTGTTCTTCCAACCTTATTATAATGGTCCTTATGAGAAATATAACATCTCTATTGATTTATTATTTATTATGATATTCAGCATGCATCCTTTATTGTTGATATTGTTAGGATATTCCGACACATAGGATATAGTTAAGTTCAACTTGGTCTAGTATAGAGTTAGGTTAGAGTTAGGTAAAGTGTGTTTCTTTACCGTTGTACATTTTGTAACTTACAATCCGACGGTCACGATATGTAGTGATCCGACGGTTCACTCTCACCTCGGTATTACCGACACTTGATCCGTGGCTTGACACCCGATTGGTCCATGAGTTCTATTTAAAGCGCATGGAGGGTCATTGTTCGGGTAATCCGTGCATGAGAGAAGCTTATGTAAATTTTCATTCTTTGATTAATAAATTGTCTGTACCCACGTTGGGACAGGCCGTGGACTGTTTCCCTCCTTGCACTCTGAGGGTTTTAACCACGTCAAAAATACTGGTGTATTGATTTGAGATCTGGTTGTGAGCGGTGTCCTTTTGGTATTCTTTCTGTGGAACTTACCCTGTAAATTCCTACATGGTATCAGAGCTATTTGAGGGCCGCGTCCGTTGGTGATCCAAATCTGAAGCCGGTAGAACTGCATGCGGCTGTCGTTTCCTAGATCTGCTGTTTCTGACTGCTTTCGGGCCGAGAGGACTGCTCTGTTGCGTTCGGAGCATCTGTTTCAGTGAGGAACCCCTTTCGTTTCACGCGAAAAGGTTTCCGGTAGCCCTAGCTGCGTCATTTTTCAGATCGGGAGGTATACAGTGTTTTTTTTGCAGTTTACTGTCATTTTCTCTCTGCTTATTTCGGTTTCGGTTTATTTAGCCTTTTTTTTTTCCGGATCTATACCTTTCATTTCTGCGTATGCTCTTTGCCCTGCGACTCTGTGCGATCTGGGCAAATCAGAAACAGAAAGAAAGGATTTTTCTCATGCGTATGCTCTTTTCCCTGCACCTTAGTGTGATCTCGGAAAATCAGAAACATTGAGAAAAATATTTAGTTTTTCGGCTAAAAGCTAACTTTGAGATTTTTTTTTAAAATTTCTAGTTTTTTGGCTAAAGCTAACTTCGAGCCGTAAGGTTCGTTTTTCTTTGCATATTCGTGTTGGGTTTTGTGTTTTGTGTTTTGTAGGGGAAAAGAGCTTTCCCAAGGCAAGCACGCAAATCGAGGCCCCCCCCCCCCCCCCTCTCTCTCTCTCTCTCTCTCTCTCTCTCTCTCTCAAATTTTTGTATAGATCAATTGGTTCAAAGACCTTTTAAGAGAGTAGAGGTCTTGGGTTCAAGTCTCCATTTTGTGGGGGCGGATTTTTTCATTCCCGCACATTCGCGCACTTTGCCGGCAACGTCAACAATTTTTTTTCAAAAAGCCATAACTTCTTCATCCGGAAGCCTTTTTCAGAGCCGTTTTTTTTAAAACCGCCTATTTTTTCGAGATCTATCCATTGGACCACTTACTTTCAGCATCTTCAGCTTCAGTTTTTTTCAAAAATGGAAAGTCCATGCCAAGTCATTCTTGACAGCACTAACTACTTCCAATGGGTAGCCTACATGGGAGATTTACTTAGAAGTAAAGGTCTCTTCAGAATAGCCACAGACCAAGAGAAGAAACCCAAAGATGAAGACAAGGCCGAAAAATGGGAAAATAGACAAGATCAAGCACGTGGTTTGATAGGAATGTCTGTTTCTCCTGATCTTAGATTCCACATTGCAGAAATTGAAACTCCTCATGAAGCATTAGAAAAACTTGCTAAAGTTTTTGGGATTAAAAATGAAATTAGAGCCCATCAACTTGAAAATGAGCTGCTTACTTTGGATCCTAATAATTTTTCTTGCATTGAAGATTTCTTGTCCAAATTCAAGACCCTTAGATATCTCTTGGAAGGTGTTAAAGTTAAGAAAGAAGATGGTAACCTTATTTATTCCATCCTTACTAAGTTGGGACCAGCCTACTCTGTATTTGTTTCCACTTTCCATTCTACAAGGGAAGCTTTCATTTGTCAAGGCAAAGACTACAAGCCCCTTCCTTTGACTCCTTTTGTGATTCCTTAATAAGAGAACAAGAAAAACTCTTACACCTTGGTCTTCTTAATCTTGGAAACTCTTCCACGAAAGCGTTAGCCGCCCAGCAGCAACCAAATTCAAAGAATCCTAAGAAGTCTTATCCTCAAAGGAATGGTCCTAAACCAACTCAGCCTCAAGATGAAAGATCATTTCAGCAAAATGATAAGACCAATAAAAACAAATGGAAGAAGACTGATAGACATTGTAACTTTTGTAATCGAGATGGCCACTTAGAATCTAAATGCTTTAAGAAGATGGAAGCCTTGGAAGCCGCAATGAAGAAACATAACATCCATGTGGAGCCTACTTCAACTTCAACTTCCGGAATGGCACTTTCTGCATGTCATCGTCAATCATCTCAGTCTGGTTATGCATTAAATGTATCTTCTTCTTCTTCTCATTCTCATGAGTGGCTCATTGATTCTGGAGCCTCTTGTCACATGGCCAAAAACCAAGCCATGTTTTCTTCTTTAAATGATTGTAACACCAAAAATATATATGTTGGTGATGATAGATCTCTTAATGTTGTAGGGACTGGAACTGTTCATCTAGACAATGGTCAGTTCAATGATGTATTATGTGTTCCAAACTTATCCTGCAACCTTCTATCTGTCTATCAGATAACTCATTCAGGTGAAGGTAAAATTGTTGAATTTTCACCTCATGATGTTGTAATCAAGGATCTAAAAGATCCTAAACAGATTCTAGCTACTGGTCTTGCTGATGATTCCAAAAGGTTGTATAAGTTTCACAACTTTGGGTCATCCCATCTTCCCTCAGTATTTGTTGCTCATAATGATGAAGTGAGCAAACTTTGGCATGAGCGGTTTGGTCACTTAAACTATCGCTCCCTTCAGCATCTATGTAAAGAAAATATGGTGACAGGTCTTCCTATGGTATCTTGCAAAGATGGTGTTTGTTCCGGATGTGTACTCGGAAAACATCATCGGGACAGTTTTGACAAACGTGCCTCTTGGCACGCCTCAGCCCCTTTACAGCTTGTGCACAGTGATTTATGTGGTCCTCTTCCTGTTGCTTCATTCTCTGGCTGCAAGTACTTCTTAACTTTCATTGATGATTTCTCCAGACGCACTTGGGTATACTTCTTAAAACTCAAGAGCGAAGTATTTACCACCTTTTTGGCCTTCAAAGCATTTGTTGAAAAACAATCTGGACATCAAATTCTTAAGCTAAGAACTGATAATGGTGGAGAATATGTTAAAAACACATTCATCAACTTTTGCACCGAAAATGGAATTCAAATGCAACATACTGTTCCATACACTCCACAACAAAATGGTGTAGCTGAAAGGAAAAATCGCACCTTAAAGGAAATGGCTAATTGTATGCTGCAATCTAAAGGACTCAGTCTTAGTTTTTGGGCCGAAGCAATTAATTGTGCAAATTATATAATCAATCGCACTCCTACTAAGGTTCTAGAGAATATCACTCCAGAAGAAGCTTGGAGTTCCATTAAACCAGATGTAAGTCACTTTCGTGTGTTTGGAAGTGAAGCATGGGCCCATATTCCAGATGAAAAGCATAAAGCTTTAGAACCTAAGAGTGAGAAATGTACTTTTGTTGGATATTCTGAAGATGTAAAAGGTTATAGACTTATTCCATTTAAGTCCAAAAATGTTATCATTAGAAGAGATGTAAAATTTGATGAAAATAAATCGGCCTGCGAGCCTAGTCCGGCGGATGTGCCACCTCTTCCTATCTCTTCTATCTTTGAAAACATTTCTTCTTCTGATGATGAAAGCGAGGATGATAATCCTCCCCCACCTTCTCAGGATCCTCAACTTCCAAGATGGGTCCGTGCTACTCGGGATGCAGCAGGTGATCTTGCCGGTGATCCTACAGATCAGCGACGTACACGTTCTCAGTTTGAAAGAGCCTCTTCTTTACTGGCTCAAGCTCCAGTAAATCATGATCCTGACACTTTTGCAGAAGCTTCAGGCCATCCACATTGGGAAGCAGCTATGAATGAAGAATATCATTCATTGATGACAAATGATACATGGGATCTTGTTCCTCTACCAAAGGGACGCAAACTTGTTAGATGCAAATGGGTTTACAGAACCAAGTATGGACCAGATGGGAAAGTTGATAAACATAAAGCTCGTCTAGTTGCTAAGGGCTTTTCACAGGTTGAAGGCATTGACTACACTGAAACCTTCTCTCCAGTTGCCAAAATGAACTCTATCCGCCTTGTTCTTTCCCTTGCTGCCTCTTTAAAATGGGAAGTCCATCAAATGGATGTTAAATCTGCCTTCTTGCATGGGGACTTGCAGGAAGAAATCTATATGGAACAACCCATTGGCTTCATACAAACAGACTCCAGCCTCGTTTGTCGACTTAAGAAATCCCTTTATGGCCTCAAGCAAGCTCCTCGGGCTTGGTATGCCAAAATGGATAGCTTTCTTTTAGAATCTGGCTTTTCTAGGTGTCATTCTGACAATACTGTCTACACCAAGAAAGTGGGCAACTCTCTTATCATCCTTGTTCTTTATGTTGATGATCTTATTCTTACTGGTAGTGATCCCAACCTTATAAACCATGTGAAGTCCAGCCTTAAAAAGAAATTTGAAATGACAGACTTAGGACACTTACACTATTTTCTCGGTCTTCAAGTCTTGCAATCCCAAGAGGGTATTTTCCTTTCCCAGTCCAAGTATGCTTGTGATATTCTTCGTCATTTTCACATGGAAGACTGTAAGCCAGCCCCTTCTCCCTTTCAGTCTGGAGTCAAACTTTCAGTCTCTTGTACTTCTCCTGAAGTTGATGCTACCTTATACCGTCAACTTGTCGGAAAACTCTTGTATTTAACCCATACTCGTCCTGATCTTTCCTTTGTTGTTGGCCTTGTTGCTCGTTTTATGCAAAACCCCCGTGAAAGTCATTGGAAAGCAGCTAAAAGAATACTTCGTTATGTTCGAGGTACAGTACAGTTTGGGATTCATTACAGTGCCAAAGCAGCTCCTCTGTTAGTTGGTTTCACTGATTCTGATTGGGCTGGTGACCTTGATGATCGGAAGTCTACTGCCGGTTATGTCTTCACTCTTGGTTCAGGACCTATTACATGGGCTTGTAAGAAACAGGCTGCCATTTCTCTTTCGTCAGCAGAAGCAGAGTATCGTGGTGCCGTGGAAGCTAGTAAGGAAGCCTTGTGGCTTCGTCAGATCCTATCAGAGTTTGGCTTTGAGCAGCAGCATCCAACCACACTTTGGTGTGATAATCAAAGTGCCATTCAGCTATGCAAAGATCCAGTCCAGCATCAGCGCAGCAAACACATTGAACTACACATGCACTTCATCAGAAAGCTCATTCATGACCATGTTCTTGAAGTGCAATATTGTCCAACAGATGATCAGGTTGCAGACATCTTCACAAAGGCTCTCACAGAGGCGAAGTTCACTAAACTTCGATATATGCTTGGAGTTCAGGAAGTTGTCACTAAGGGGGGATAGGCTCTAGTGCCTCCTTCCTTCTCCTATTGTGTCATATTTGTAAATCCTTCAATCCTATCCCAAGTTGTTCTTAAGGGGGGATGTTAGGATATTCCGACACATAGGATATAGTTAAGTTCAACTTGGTCTAGTATAGAGTTAGGTTAGAGTTAGGTAAAGTGTGTTTCTTTACCGTTGTACATTTTGTAACTTACAATCCGACGGTCACGATATGTAGTGATCCGACGGTTCACTCTCACCTCGGTATTACCGACACTTGATCCGTGGCTTGACACCCGATTGGTCCATGAGTTCTATTTAAAGCGCATGGAGGGTCATTGTTCGGGTAATCCGTGCATGAGAGAAGCTTATGTAAATTTTCATTCTTTGATTAATAAATTGTCTGTACCCACGTTGGGACAGGCCGTGGACTGTTTCCCTCCTTGCACTCTGAGGGTTTTAACCACGTCAAAAATACTGGTGTATTGATTTGAGATCTGGTTGTGAGCGGTGTCCTTTTGGTATTCTTCTGTGGAACTTACCCTGTAAATTCCTACAGATATTAATATATCATTCCTAGTCCTTAGCTTGATCTTTATCTCTATTGTTAGTATACTTATCTCTTTTCGTGTGCATCAAATACCCATTGTCAATATGCCATCGATTTCGTTGATGTCGAGGATAGAGTGAAAATCCACACTCTTACAATTATAAAATTCAGTGTAGGTAATCAACGGAGAAAAATAATTATTGCCTCTAAGACATCTCTTATGGATATTATCAAATCTATTGTCTATAACTCTTAAGGATTGTTAAAGCTCATTTCTAGCATAATTATCTTAGACAAGCCTGACAATGGACAAATTTATGACCAAAATTTGTACATGAAAAATGATTATCATAAAAATTATTTTAGTACCTCGGGACAATCTGCAATTAAGTATATGGTTTGTTGATTCCATGATGGGTTTATCTTTGAGAGATATATAACGTTGATTTTAGGTTTGAGATATAATTCTCGGCCTCTCAGATTTTCTATATAAGAGAAGCTTCAAATTTTCCATTCTCAACATTACTGCAACTCTACATCTTAATTGATTTATATATTTATCCTTTACTCAAGACTCATCTCTTTGTTCCATGCACGCTACCTATTCTATGGTGTATTCACGAATACTCTCTCTCTTTCTTTTGCATCAACGCTTAGTCAACCTATGTCACTTTAAACCTGGTTATATTTGTTGCCTTGATAGATTTTTAATTGAGAAACTTTAATTCTTCAAAAGAATTTGGCACATAAAAACCAATCTTCTATTTCATAACCTTGTTTGCTAGCTCCTGATGCATGTTAAAATTGGACATAACCATAGTATTACACCATAAGGTGCTTTAACTCGAGTAATTCTCCAAATAATTAAATAGAGGAAACGTTCCACGGGCATGTCACTTGGAAATTTAATTCCTACTTGTCTCAGTTATGGCTCTTTCTATGTAGAGGAGTCTGTTCCTATTCCTTAGGAGTTGTTAAAATCTAGATATTTCCTAGATTGGTGTGTGGTTGAGATATTCTCTCAACCCAGTGATTGTGTCTCCAAGTTAGTTTACATATCTTGAGACAACACTTCATGTATATCTGTAATTGTATTTGATCAACGAATCAAGTGTGCATCATCACATTTTATCTTGGTATCAAAGCCCGTATGGGCTTAGAGGGCCAAGGGAAATAAAGAGATTGATGAGTATTTGTTTGCTTTTTTCGTTTGTTTGCCCATCGTGTGTTGGTGCTGTGTGGCTAGAGACGATGTGTGTTAGCTGAGTATGTCTGTGGTGTATCGACCTATTTGCTGACTAAAGAGATCTGTGATTGCGTGCTTGGATAAGGATCGATGGTGCCTTCCTACGGATCCTGCTGCAGTCTTGATGCATGCATGAATATTTAAACGCTAAGACCAACTTTCTTGAATTGAACCTTTGACTGGGTTTTGTGAACTAGATCGGTTGACGGTGATTGTGGCGTGCTATATACGTTGAGCTCTTGGAGTCGTGGATTTGTTGTGTTTCTTGGGGCAACCATTTGAAGAGCGTTTACTGGAGCCGTGGATCCATTGTGTTTCTCAGTGAAAACATTTGAAGTTCTGCGGACCATGATAATTTTATGATGTTTAGAAAATATTTGTTGGTGTTGTGTATACCTGTGAAGAGGTTGGCAGAAGGAGTTCTATGATGTAAAAGGTGCCACTGAACCTGCCTTTAATCATTGAGGACAACGCATAGAAAAGTTTTTGACTGGCAGGTTGCTTTGGAATGATGGATGGGAGCTAATTACTATGTCAACGGAGTCCTTTGTCACCATCAGAGACTCAGCCTACGGAGAGGACCTTTGTGTAGCACATAGTTGCATAGAGAAGTAGGCAGTGTTGCATGGTTTTAGATTGTAGATTTTTAAGCTTTCTTTCTGGGTTTTCAAGGTTATGATTGAAATGGAGGTTTCAGATGCAGAGAATGTTGTGATGGAAGAGTGGCTTCCAGATTTCAAAATCGACTCGAACTATGAATTCTCTTCTCCATATTTTTTTGATTTTATTCAAGACGAGACAGAGGAGAAAGCCGGACAAGTCGAAGGATCGTTTGAAACTGCAAGCAACTATGCAACATAACCATATGTGGCAAAAATTAAACAAAGAGAATCATCTCAAGATGAGATGAAATGCAATCTTCAGGCATGTTAGAAAGAAATTGATTTTCGTCTTCTAAGGTGAGAAGATTTCCACACGAGTTTTCTTTGTTTTTTAAGTGGACCAGAAACTACGTGTGTAGAAAACATATGTCGGAAAATTGCCTGTGTCTTGTTTATGGGAGTAGACTCACCACTGGAATGAGTCACATGAGGAGCTGTGAAGCGTTGAGCATGTAACCACTCGGTAGTTTGAGCATCTTTGCAGTTTTGAACATTATTTCACTATTTTGGCCCCTTTTTTTTGGAGTTTGGAAAGATAAATAGGTTGAGTCTGATCAACTCAATGTAGAAATGTAATTTATTAAAATGATTATGATTGTATGCTTAGAAATTCCAAAGAAAAGTAAATAATGGTGTTTAAAAATGTTTTGGAATTAGAAGTATTTACATTGAGCCTAGCTAACTCAATCGAGTGGTTGTGTTAAAATTAGTTACTCTAACAAATCGCAAAGTTGAATCAAAGACAACAATTAAACCAAAAAAAGAAAGAGGATGCAAAGACACTCTATGGTGGATAATAAGGTTGAATTGCATCAAATATTGATTTTGTGCAACAATGACAATGGAAATTAGAGTTTGTGAGATAGACTCACTAGCATGTTGTATTATGAGTCACACATTTTATTAGTAAGAAAGTCTACGATGTTTTGTACTGGTCTTTGTAATGTATATACCTGGTAACTCCAAGATTTGGAGTGTGTAAACGGGAAGCCCAATGAGGCAGGTTTGTGGTAAGTTGGAAACCACTATGTGGTGTCAGTTTGTGGTAAGACAAAAACCACACGTGAGAGTGAGGTGGACATGGATTCTTGTAGGCATTATTTAGGATGAACCGAAAAAACCTTTTCCATGGTTAAGGGTGAGCCTAGGAAAACCTGGGCCTAGTTGAGTTGGGTCTGTGGTGAGGCTTGGTGGCTAGATTGTGAGACTTGGTTACTAAGTTGGGCCTTGGTAGTTGTGTCGAGCCTTGGTCGCTGAGAGCCCTTATGGGCATGGTTGAGGGTAATCCGATAAAACCCATGATGATGATGATGGAGGGGGATTTGCAAGTACATGTACATGTATGCAGATAATGGTTAACAGAACCCTATATACGAAGGACATCCTAGTATACTAGTGGTTGCAACAGTTGGGCACCCATGCATTCTGGTTGATGGTTGTTCCTTTATATGGACATTGACATATTATTTTTTCGTGTTTGACCACAACTAAACTTTGCCTATTGAGATTGAAAAAAGTAGTCATTAAAGGGGTCACTTGGAAATTTAACTCCTACTTGTCTCAGTTGTGACTCTTTCTATGTGAAGAATTATGTTCTTATTCCTTAGGAGTTGTTAAGATTTAGATGTTTCCTAGATTGGTGTGTGGTTGAGATATTTTGTCAACCACGTGATTGCACATCCAAATATGTTTACATATCTTGAAACAATACTTCAGATATATCTATATCTATATCTATATATATATATATATGATCAATAAACGAATAAGTGTGCATCATCAAATTTTATACAAACTCTTCAATTGATATCCACATTCGAAGCTTGATTGTGGCCCCCCTCTCTATCCAAGAATTAACGAAGTGGGGGGCCTAGGTAGTTTACGATTTGTCACATATGTGACGTGAATCCCACCTACCTCCTCCATGTGCGCCAAAGGAAATTAGTAGACTGATCTGATCTAACAATGAGGACAATACTTCAGGGACCCTTCTTTTCCGGGTTTTAATGAGGGGCGGATCTATTATTTGTCATATGTGACCCCAATCTAGCATCATATGACATCACCTAGGTTAGCCCACTAAACTGTTATTTGGCATATACATGACCGATTTTTTTAACATTGTGGAGCCTTATAGACCTCACCTTGGTGAAAATATTGAGGTTCTGCCACCTCACCTACCACATTAGCATTTTGCCGCATGTCATGTGACATGCTAGCATGTGTCACTAAAAAATTGCCTCTTGACCATCTAAAAAAAATATTCCTACCATGTATCATGGTCATAAAGTTCCACATCATCACCTTTGCTACGTCACTATCCAAGTTGCAACTTGGCTACCACCTCATGCTACTACTTGGAACCTCAAAATGTATGCCAAAGTTTGCTACCTGCCGCTCAGCACTCTATGCTAGTTTTGTGCACTTTATTGGACTTGACGGTACGATAACCAGTTAGGTTTTTATACCAATCCCCCTTTGACCACTGCTCATTTCTTGCCACCCATTCCATTGAGTGAACACCAATTGGATTGGTAGTTCAACAAGTGCTTGGGTGCTTATACCCAACCCTATGTGAATTGGCGTTATGAAAGAGAACCTCACTAGCCACTACTCGCCATCCATTCATTGAGAGAAAACCAATTCATCCAACAACCTGATAGGCAGCTAAGGTTGCAATTATGGGCTTACCACCCTACTTCCTGCCAGTCACCACTCACGCCCAATTTCCTTGCCACATGAGCTAGCCAGCTCAACTACCAAGTAAACACGGTCAAAAATCAAGATCTGCTACCTTTCATCTCTTCCACGTGGTTGCCACATCACCATTGGCCTAAGAAAATCCATTATTCAGTCAGTTTCTTTAGTAATTCTTTGTTATAATTCCAAGAGGACCAGGTACATGGATACGTTTTTTAGTGTAGAACCATGACCAATGTGGAATTGTGATACAATAACCTTCAAAATAAATTTGCATTTGAGTCTTAGGTTAAATGGTTTCCTTATGCAACCCTTAGATACCTGGATGCCCAAATATCTCTTTCTAAGCAGAAATTTGCTGAAAGGAATCTTAACCTGGCTATTTTGAATTGAATCCAAATATCTCTTATGCATTCAGATAAGTCTAGATATTTGGTTATCTAGATGATCCACCTTTTATAAATGATCAAAACTGTATATTGAATCGTTGGCCACACATTAATAAATTGATGAAGAAGAGAATTAAGTTCCTGCTCTCAATTTAACATCTTCATGCCATTCTGAAAAACTCAATAAGAGAACTTTTGGTGGAATATTGTTGACAAAAACGCTTGGTGGAATATTGTTAACAAAAATGAATATGTGGCAGATAAGCGCATCGGTAAGGGTAGTTGTTACAACAAGTAAGATTGAAACCTTAATCACGAGATAAAATTGTCACAGATACCTCGATCTATGTTAATGTTACCAAAGTTCCACCTGTAGACACTTTTGCACATCAACACCATGTCTATCCACCGGGACATCCATGACTACAAAAGTGTACATTAGAAATAGGGTTTGTAGACATCGTATGGAACTATGTGAAACTTGGTGCTCAACTGATGGTCAACTTTTTTTAAATGCCACATCTAAACCTTATCCCTACATTCATAACTAAACTCTAATCACATACAACTATCTCAAATAAAATCAAATGAGGGTTTACTAACATAACTAAACAGTGGGAGAAAGAAAGAACCAGAAATTTAAAACTCAGAAGAATTATGTTGACGCCACTCACATTAACACGTGTTGCAGAGATGTAAGACATACCATTTCAGACCGTGAAAATGTTTTATCTCCTCTGCTCAGTGTCATTACAACAGCCATGCCCACAATACTTGCATCTATTGCAACTGTATTATACCCATTCTGCCACAGTATAATTTAGAGCCATTCACATTGTAAGAAGACACCTCGAGTACCACAAGAACAGAATAAATTGTAAAATGTTGTTTTCCATGGAGAAAAAACAAATCGCAATGGCATCTGAGATTACCGTGAGAGAAAGCTGGACAGTCATGTTAGCAATTTATATAGATATTTGGTTATCTTAATTTGTTTTCATACACACAGAGTTATTACTTAAACATGGAATGAATATAGTAATTCATCACCTTGGTCTGTTAGCACTAAACATACTAATATAAACCTTTTCATAAAATTGAAACCTAGGTTATTTATCTATGCTAAACATACTAATATAAAGTTTTTCACAAAATCAAAACTCATGTTAGTTATCGATGCTAGAACAATAATACATGTCATTATTCTATCAAGTTAATAACCATTTAAGATATAAAGAGAATTGAACATATACAATAATTAAATTTTCATATTAAATTTTGTGCATGTGTGTGAACTTCCTCATGTTTAGTGTTGAATTATCTCTCTAATACCACTTCCCTTCTACCCCTTAAAACTTTAAGGGTTGAGGAAGGTATTACCTAGTTGACCCTCCTCATGCTCTATTAAGGAGATGGGTTATCAAAAGCTTCATTTTTCTATTTTTTAGAATTTAATTCTGATATCACCATGATGGATAAGATGGCTAGCTTGTTAAGAATTTTTCGATAATATAAAATTTACCTTAATCTAATCTAAATCAAAAATTATAATTGTTAGAAGTTTTGGCCTATCAATAAAGGCCATGTAACACCCACATATGCCTAGTGAAGCTTGTTGACCCACATCATCTCAACACCTCCATATTAAGGATCTTCCCCCTCGACTCCCTCTCCTGCAAACTTAGGTTGAGGCCCAAGGTCCGAGATCTAGTGAGATCTAGAAATCGAGGTTCATTGCCTCTTTGTGATCAATCGCTTTGGGTTGATGGTTGAGGTTTGTTATCGACCCATCGACATAATGCCTTTACACATGTTAACTTCCATGAATCTCCTAAAGTTCCAATGGTTTGATATCATGGTTCGATAAACAAGGTTCCACCCTCATCCCACTCTCCTCTTTTTTGTGCCTAATTGTTATGCTTCCGCCTCAACCGAATACAAGTATTAATGTATGCCTCTCAATGGTATCTTAAAATGTGGAGACAGGGGGCTCGTAATGAATATCAACCATAGAACAAAGGTCGATGGTTTGGTGCTAATCCCAGGTATGGCCCTACTATTGCTCATTAAACATCAACTATGTGGGGACCCTTCAATTGATCTCAACCATTGATCTTAACTGGAATGGGTTTCACCCAACTAACTTGTGTGAGATGTATATCTTTGGGCTAATCCAAATAATTTTTCTCCTACTGTAAAGAAATATAATTTGCTTTATGCTTACTGTAAAGAGATCTAATCATGGAGATTCACCCCTTTTATCATAAATATTCTTAATCTATAAATAAGCATTATTATAATACCATAGGTTAATACCATGACTTACCAACACCACATGGCCAGAAAACCATAACTCATTTTATATGACACTTGTTCATATGCCATTTTTTAATTAATGAATTTAATTAAAAGGAAAAAAAAAAGACAACTGCTTTGAACAATATTCTAGAGTATTCTGTGGAGGTTAAATTCTTACAATCAACCTAATAATTGATAATTAAATTAAAATTGAAAATTCAAATACGTATAGTCATAATTAATATTAATAAAAATATTTAAAATAAAGTTATGATTTAGATCATTTCAACGATTTTTAATTCTGTGGAGGATGTTTAATTATGTTCAACATTTCTAGTGTATACTCCACTCATCATAGGGACCTCAGAAATTTAATTGATTACAAATAAGCATTGTGAATCATTTAATAAGAAAAATCTTATAAAATTAGTAGTTAAAGAATACTATTAAAATAATAAAATAAATTAACAAATGAACCATAATAATAGAATAATAATAAAAAGAATATCTATCTATATATATATATATATATATATATATATATATATATATATATATATATATATATACCAGGTCAAATGATTTAGTATATAATGAATTAAGAAAGAGAAATAAAATATAGAAATTAGGATGGCTATTAGGAAATTAAGGGACAAAGGTGAATAATAAAATAGATAAAGTTTTATATATATATATATATATATAATTTACATGTCATTCACTGTTTTTTCTTATTTTCCTCTTAATCTTACAAATTTCTATATTTTATTTTTCTTTCTTTTAATTAATTAAATAATTCATTTTGTATTAAATAATTTAACTTGAAATATTCTTCCTAACATCTTATTATCATTATATTATTATTATTATTATTATTCATTAGTTAATTTATTTGATTATTTTAGTATTTTTTAATGGCTAATTCACAATGCTCTTTTGCAATCAATCAAATTTTTGAGGTCCATGATGATGGGTGGAGTGTCTACCCAATCAAATTTCTGAGATCCATGATGGGTGGGGTATCCACTTGAAAGGTTGACAAGATTAAACATCCTCCACACAATTCTATCCGAAAAAATTGCTCTCAATATGAATAGATGTGGAAATATACGCTCTCTCAATGTGAGATGTATCATGAGGTAAGTGTTTTAATATAACAATATTTTTAACCATGGATATTTATCTTTGCTTTAACATGAATATGCTTAACTTTTAATACGTTTTGTTACAATACCATAGATTATTAATACCACATGCCCAAAAAGGTCATAACTCGTGCTTATATGACATTATTTTAATGAATCACTTTAATTAAAAGCACATAACTTCTTTTGAGATAAATATCAATCTTTTTTTTGGTGACATTATTTTAATGAATCACTTTAATTAAAAGCTTATAACTTCTTTGGAGATAAATATCAAACTTCTTTGGAGATAAATATCAAACAGGGGGATTTGAACCAATGACCTATCACATGCCTTAATAGTGCACCCATTCACCTTGTGACTACTACTAAGAATATTTTAGAATATTCATGGCAATTAAACCCTTACATCATGACACATCTCATGTTGTTAAAATTAAAAAAAATCATTAAAAATAACTAAATTATAAATTTATTTTAAATTATTATTAATCATACAAATAATTAATATATAAGTTAGACATATATACATTTAAAAAAAAACATGGAACAAGCTCCTTAAACCATCACTTTAACATGGAAATTCCTAATATGTAAACAAGCATTGTTAAATCCCTACCATTCAACTAATAATTATTCATAATTAAATTAAAATTATGAAATCCCTGTTCCAAAATAGATGCACATATCTGTGTAATTATTGATAATTAAATTACAATTACGTAATTATTATTGGAGAATAGGCATGCCTATTAGTGTAATTACTACGGGATCCATATAAGTTAAATGGATGGTAAAAGTGGATACAATTAAAACACTTACCTCATAATACATCTCACATTGTCTTTCATAAATTAATTTAGTTTTTTACTATAAAATTAAAAAACAACTTAACTTTCCCCATGAATTTAATGTGCCTATGGATATGACATGCCTTATGGCTACCTCTCCCCTATGCACGCTACCACCTTAAGAAAAATTTATGGGACCTTGCTTCCCAAGGAGGGAGGAAAAGGCCCCTTGGAACGATTCTTGTATACATGTCTATGTGAATATGGATCACTTCAATATACTCCTTATCCTTGGATACTAGCTTGAGCTCTGTCTCATCCTTCATTGCCTCCTCCCATTGCTTCCTTTTCCCACCATGCAACATGATAAGGTGGGTTTCCTTCCATCTTCTTTGTTGACTTTCCCCCCTACCCTAACAACCTTTTCTGATGGCGAAGGCCTAGTCCCGAGCATGTTGTTGTTGCACCTTACCTAACAAGTTTCAATGGCCTCCCACTTTCATGGCCATCTTATGCAACTCCCATCCCATATCTATCCTAGTCTCTATGGAATCTTGGTATCACCAGTATCCATGAATCATGAATCATCAATGAGCTCGTTGTCAGAATCGAAGTGGAGGTCATGGTGCTTAATGGAGCTCTAGGGCATGCTTACAAGAAGAGTCTTCATCCTGTGGCTTCCATGCCAACACACCTCCAAACGAAATCCGTCTTGTATAAGGTCACACTATATTTAGATGTCATGGTTGGCATAACCTCTTTTGTTTGAGAGATAGGAAATTAGTGACGCCACCAAAATCACTATGTGCATAGTGTTGATTTATGCTGGCACGTTAGGTTGTTGCTCGAGAAGATTATGGTTTATAGGATATAACCCCATGTCAATCTCATGCATAAACGCGATGAGCTTAGATTATTTATGCTTGATGTGGAAGGTTGACATGCCAAGCTCAAGAAGGAATCAATCCTTAGACTCTCTAATTCCACCTCCATGCAAGGTTGAGGAATAGCAAATTAAACCTTAATGTCATGCATTTTGTCTTTTCAATTCTTGCTCTTCTTGCTTGCTCCTTTGGGATGTCTATATATTTTGTTTAGTTTGTTTTTCTTGTTACCTCAAACTATGCAGTTTCCAATGACTTCCTCTTTTTTTCTTGCTAATAGTTTCCCATAGTGGAGTAACAATATCTTTTAACATTCTCAAGTATCTGACTCTATTACTTTCTTTGATGGTTTCAAAAATAACAAGTAGGAGATAGTAATAATATGCCACAGCGATAATAATAACCTATCTTATGTAAATATCTAATTTAATAATAATAATAATAATGATTAAAAATATAATAATAATATGATATATTTTTAAATAATATTTATCTTTTATTTTGGATATAAAATAAAATATGATAAAAATACTTTCACTGATTTTCAAGGGAATGAAGCTTTTGGTCTATAAGTTTAAACTGATTTTGTTGGGGGAAGAGTTAGTTTGCAAAAAAATGTAATCCCTTATCCTTTTCCATTTATCCTCAATAACTTAGCTTACATTAAATGTTATTAATGAGTATTCTAGTGTTGGTTCGATAACTATGTTAGCACAAGTGTTAGGATAAGTTTTCAATACTGATATAATAACTAAATTGTAATGAAGCTTTTGAGATCCATCTATGTGAAAGAAGTAAATCTATTCACGCACAAATGTTAAAACTGCGACTGGATTCTTAAGTTAACTTTAAGATGCAGTGGATCATCATTGATTTAGTTGACCGCAAATTCAATATGTCCGGGGGGAGAAAATTTGAGAGCCACCATAAACAAATTTTGTCGGTGCCCTCTCCAAATTAGGTGTATAGCAGCGCTGACGTCATCGTTGAAACAATTTGGGCACTTTTTTCATTTTTAATCTGAGTAACTGCCAACAAGTTCTCCATTATTCTTTGTGTACGGCACTATCGCCCAGAAATTTCATCACAAACATTGAATTAAGTGGCAGGATAGAAACTCCAATTGGCTGAACACGTCGACGTGCAACCGAAATTTTTGAATTAAACAATAATTGACCATCGCAATTACACAATCGAAAGGGATTTCATTTCGACCTAAACAATTCCATACAGTGAGTTAAAGTCCTATATATACGTGAGGCTTGTTTTGCCATTTCCACACATTGAATTGAAATGCCTCATAGATCTATAGGCCTGGCCTATTAGATCATAGATGCCTCACCAGAATCTGAACCAGAAGAGAGAGAGCACGTCCTCTAATATTCAATCTTCAGTGATCCATCTCTCATATTTGGAGTGGGGAAGAGGAGGTGCTCTCTCTCTTCTCGTTCAGGTGTTTCTGGCGATATGCACAACCCCAAATCGTTTAGGAAACTTTTTCATTAATTTATGTCCCTGGTGAGCTTCAATAATGTTACATGTAACAATGGTATATTGTACTCTTTTTATCGCATTAACATTTTGTTGGTTGACTAACTAAATAACTTATTCATAAATTGGAGCACACAAGCACAGCGAGGCGGAGGAATTTTGCATTTTTGTTAAATGGGACACGTCCGTTTTATAATGGCTAGAAGTTGTTGGAATGATAATTTTAATCTGCCGACAGCTGAACAACGATTGGACTTTCCCTGTGATGCGATCTGATCGCATATCGCATTTTTTCCCTCGTCACCCTTCGCTGCATGCTTGATTGTCTGCGATGCGATCGCATGATCGCAGATCGCAGATCGCATGATTTAAAAGTTATAGAGGCGGTGGCACATCCTTCTCTTCTTACGATGCGATGGTGTGATAAGCCATGCATTAAATTCTAGCAAGATATTTTCAACCGTGTAATAAATGATATTTACTAGGGTTCGTAAATGTAGGTGAAATCTTAAATTTTACTATTTTTTTATTTTCACGGAAGTGGGGAAAAGCAACACGTATTGTAAAAGATATTTTGTATTGTTCATTGTATATATAAAAAAAAATATGCAAGAGTAGAGACGTAAAGAGAGTATTAGCCAAGAAGAACTCTTTCTTCTCTGCAACGCACAGCAGTGCTGAAGATATAATTTTCTGATAGTGGAATCAGATTCTGGAACTGTAGTTCCTATTGTAAATCTCTCTGAGTTGAGGAAGACAAATTCTGTAACAGTTTTTATTATTGTTTTATAATAAAGATCCTGTAGAAAACCAGAGCGTTGTTCTCTGTGTTATTTATTTTTGTGTGTTTGAAATGAACAGAAATTTCCAACATGGTATCAGAGCTAGTCTAGGCACTCAGTGAATAAATAAAAAAAACAGAGGTGGTTTTTTCACTGTAGGAGCTGTAAGAAGCTTACTGAGCAGATTTTCTCCAGCAGAGAAAGTTTTTGCTTGTTTTTTTATTTATACAGTTCAGTATCTCTTCTTTATTTTTCACAAGTTAAGATGGCAGATGCTGGAACTGGTTTGACAAATCCCCAACTGCCACAGTTTAATGGGAAAAATTATAGTTATTGGTCCATAACAATGAAAGCATTGTTTGCTTCTCAAGGAATATGGGAGCTGGTTGAAACTGGCTATGCTGAACCGGCAGATGCAACAGCGTTGGCTGCTTTGACAGCAGCAGAAAGAGACCAGTTGAAGGGCGACAAGAAGAAGGATGCTAAAGCCCTCTTTTTCCTCTTCCAATCAGTACATGAAAGTGTTTTTCCGCGGATTGCAGTAGCAACAAAATCCAAGGAGGCATGGGATACTCTCAAAACTGCCTATCAAGGCATGGAGAAGGTGAAGACTGCAAAGTTACAGATGCTGAGGAGAGACTTTGAAAATCTCAGCATGAAGGAATCTGAAACAATAGATTCATTCTTCACTCAGGTTATTGGCCTAATAACCCAGATAAGATCTCATGGTGACATTCTTGAAGAAAGAAGGATTGTAGAGAAAATCTTGAGATGTTTACCCTCAAGGTTTGAATCTATTGTGGTAGCAATAGAAGAAACAAAAGATCTCTCACAGTTCACAGTAGATGAGCTGAGTGCTTCTCTGTTGTCTCATGAACATAGACTGAATAGAGGAACAGATTCCTCTTTTGAGCAAGCATTCAAGACTCAGATGTCTTTTGGCCAAAGTAGAGGTCGAGGCAGAGCAAATAACAGAGGTCGTGGAAGAAGCCAAAACAGAGGCATAAATTATCCTGCAAGCACAAGCGGAAGGAGCTGCAATCAGAACCAAGATGAAGGTTCAAGCAAACAGCAAGCTCATGGACAAAGGTATGACAAATCCCAAGTCCAATTTCATTATTGTAAGAAATATGGGCACTATGCCAATGAATGTAGGAAAAAACAAAGTGACATGAATAATAGGCAGAATGCTAGTTTTGCAAATGAGGAAGATAAGAACCCAAAGAACGTGCTATTAACATGTAACATGGCACAAGACAAACAAGAAGATTTTTTGTTCTTAGACTCAGGTTGTAGTAATCACATGACTGGAAATATTGCAATGTCTGCCAATCTGGATGAAAATGTGAAATCTGAGGTAACAACAGGGACTGATGATACGATATCTGTCAAGGGTAAGGGCAGAGTCAGTATCCGAGCAACAAATGGAGAACAGATGATTGTGCCAGAGGTATACTATGTACCTGGTCTGAAATGTAATCTTTTGAGCATTGGACAACTCATTAACAAAGGTTACAATGTGTTCTTCAAAGATAATTTGTGTACAATCAGAGACATACCTCCAAGTAAGAAGATCATTGCACAGGTGCAGATGACCAGCAATAGAATGTTTCCTCTCAAACTCAGGGCAGATTTGAAGGAAGGCAGAACTATTGCGGCTGTAACACAAGAAGTCTTTCAGGAACAATTGAAAGATGTGAATTGGTTGTGGCATTTGAGATTTGGACATCTCAATTTCGGAGGCCTGAATCTGTTGCACAGAAAGGGAATGGTAAAGGGATTACCATTGATTGAAAAACCAGACAGCCTTTGTGAAGGCTGCATCTTGGGCAAGCAACACAAAGAAAGCTTTCCAGCAGGAAAGAGTATAAGGGCAAAAGCACCATTGGAAATTGTTCACTCCGATGTGTGTGGACCGATGCAAACACCATCATTTTCTGGAAATAAATATGTTTTAACTTTCATTGATGATTACACTAGAAAGACATGGGTGTATATGCTGAAACAGAAGAGTGAAGTGTTCGAGAAATTCCGCCACTTCAAAACTCTTGTTGAGAAGCAGTGTGGGCATTATATCAAAGTGCTCAGAACAGATAGAGGAGGAGAGTACATCTCCCAAGACTTTCTGCGTTTTTGCAGAGAAAATGGCATACAAAAGCAGTTCACCGCAAGGTATACACCTCAGCAAAACGATGTTGCTGAAAGAAAGAATAGGACCATTCTTGACATGGTCAGAAGTATGCTGAAGGCAAAGCACTTGCCGCATGAGTATTGGGCAGAAGCTGTCACTTGCGCAGTTTACATCTTGAATAGATGCCCAACTAAAGTTGTCATGAACAGAATACCAGAAGAGGCATGGAGTGGTCAAAAGCAAACTGTCACTCACATGAGAGTATTCGGTTATGTGGCATATGCACATGTACCGGATCAACTAAGGAAGAAGCTGGATAGTAAGGGGGAGAAGTGTGTCTTTATTGGCTACTGTGATGAGTCAAAAGCATACAAACTCTATAATCCATCTACCAAGAAATTAATAGTAAGCAGAGATTTGCAGTTCATTGAAGATGAAGCCTGGGATGGAAGCTTAGAGAAGACAGTGAATGTGAACACAATTGTGTCTCACGAAGAAGAAGAGGAAGGGACAACAGCAAATAATCCTTCCTTAATGGCTCCTCCTACACCACAGCAAGTACAACAAACCACACCACAATCTAGAATTCGAACAGCCTCAAGAAGTCAAGGAAGTGCTTCTCCAAGCACACCACGGGGATCAGAAATACCCTCAAGTTTGGATGGAACTCCAAGCACACCAAGAAGACCAAGATTCAGAAATCTGAATGAGATTTATGAACAAGGAGAGGTAAGTAACAATACCGGTATGAATTCATTATTCGCTTTATATTGTCATGTTGATGACCCAGTCCATTTTGAAGATGTTGTAAATGAAGATAAATGGATTGAAGCAATGAATGAAGAAATTGGTGCAATTGAGAAGAGTAAAACATGGG
The DNA here is from genome assembly GCA_031772625.1 of Pinus tabuliformis. NCBI lineage: Eukaryota > Viridiplantae > Streptophyta > Pinopsida > Pinales > Pinaceae > Pinus > Pinus tabuliformis. The sequence goes on along the minus strand of CM062804.1, from coordinate 1,362,427,653 downwards.
AGTTAGTGGACCTCCCTGTAGGCAAAGATGCCATTGGAGTTAAGTGGGTCTATAGGACCAAAAGCAATGCTGAAGGCAAGATTGACAGGCACAAAGCTAGACTTGTTGTGAAACGCTACAAGCGGCAACAAGGCGAAGACTATGATGAAAGCTTTGCACCAGTAGCAAGGATGGAAACAGTCAGAACAATGTTGTCTATTGTAGCACAACAGAAATGGCAGATTTATCAGATGGATGTTAAATCTGCATTCCTGAATGGAGTGTTAAAAGAAGAGGTTTATGTTGAACAACCTCCAGGCTATGAAGTTGAAGGCCAAGAGCATAAAGTTTGTAAACTGAAGAAGGCTCTTTATGGGTTGAAGCAAGCTCCAAGAGCTTGGTACAACAGAATAGATGCTTATCTGATTGAGAATGGGTTTGACAAGTGTGATGGTGAACCCACACTCTACATAAAGGAGAATAACGGTAAGATTCTTATCGTTGTTTTATATGTAGATGATTTGATTTTTACAAGCAATGATGCTTCTCTCATTGTTGATTTTAAAGCAGTCATGAAAAGTGAATTTGAAATGACTGACTTGGGCTTCTTAAGATATTTTCTTGGAATTGAAGTAGACCAAAGTGAAAATGGCGTTTTCATTTCTCAAGATAAATATGTAGAAGCAGTGTTAAAGAGATTTAACATGCAGAACAGCAAAGCAGCTGTGACTTCAACTGTAGTGGGGTTGAAATTGACCAAAGAAGACAGCAGCAAGGATTTTGATCCAAAATTGTACAAGAGCATAGTTGGCAGCCTTATGTACTTGACTACAACTAGGCCGGACATTATGCATGCTGTGAGTTTAATCTCCAGATTCATGGAAAGACCGAAAGAGACTCATTGGCAGGCAGCCAAGAGGATTCTAAGGTATGTGAATGGAACAAAGGGGTTTGGTATTTTATACTCCTCTTCTGAAAGTTTCATGTTGACAGGTTACAATGACAGTGATTGGGCTGGAAGTGTTGATGATAGGAAAAGCACATCGGGATATGTGTTTCATATGGGATCGGGAGCCATCTCATGGGCTTCCAAGAAGCAACCAGTCGTAGCTTTGTCAACAACAGAGGCAGAATATGTGGCAGCAACAGCAGCAGCATGCCAAGCAGTATGGCTGAGAAGAGTTCTCAGAGATTTGTGTCATGAACAAGAAAACGGCACACCCATTTACTGCGACAATAGCTCAACAATAGCATTGTCTAAAAATTCTGTTTTTCATAAAAGAACAAAGCATATAGACACCAAATTTCACTTCATACGTGAATTGGTTAACAATGGTGAGATTGTTTTGCAGCACTGCAGAATAGAGGATCAGCTAGCTGACATCCTGACAAAACCATTGGCAAAGAAAAGCTTTGATCATTTCAGGAAATGCCTGGGTATGCAGAAAAACCCAGCAGTTAAAATTAAGGGGGAGTGTTGGAATGATAATTTTAATCTGCCGACAGCTGAACAACGATTGGACTTTCCCTGCGATGCGATCTGATCGCATATCGCATTTTTTCCCTCGTCACCCTTCGCTGCATGCTTGATTGTCTGCGATGCGATATTTGCGATGCGATCGCATGATCGCAGATCGCAGATCGCATGATTTAAAAGTTATAGAGGCGGTGGCACATCCTTCTCTTCTTGCGATGCGATGGTGTGATAAGCCATGCATTAAATTCCAGCAAGATATTTTCAACCGTGTAATAAATGATATTTACTAGGGTTGGTAAATGTAGGTGAAATCTTAAATTTTACTATTTTTTTATTTTCACGGAAGTGGGGAAAAGCAACACGTATTGTAAAAGATATTTTGTATTGTTCATTGTATATATAAAAAAAAATATGCAAGAGTAGAGACGTAAAGAGAGTATTAGCCAAGAAGAACTCTTTCTTCTCTGCAACGCACAACAGTGCTGAAGATATAATTTTCTGATAGTGGAATCAGATTCTGGAACTGTAGTTCCTATTGTAAATCCCTCTGAGTTGAGGAAGACAAATTCTGTAACAGTTTTTATTATTGTTTTATAATAAAGATCCTGTAGAAAACCAGAGCGTTGTTCTCTGTGTTATTTATTTTTGTGTGTTTGGAATTTCCAACATAAGTGAATGATTTTCCTGGGCATGTTATTTGACATTGTTTACGACTGCATGTGATTAAAAATTCCCTTTTGGCGCTTCATGATTTATATAATGGATGGTTGATCAGTCGCATTTATTCTTCTGTTTTTATGTGGCATTACAGAGGATAATGAGTGGAGACGTTAACGCTTATCACTAGACGCAGATGGGATGGAGGGTTCTATGAGAAGATAGGTTTCCCTTGAGTGCTGCTCTCACAGGAGCCATCAGTCATCAGTTTATATGCACTACCCATTTCGTCCACATATATTTTATTTTTACTTTTTATAAGTTATAAAGTAGATTTTAGACTTCTTCTTCTTCCTTTTTTTTATTAAATGAAATTGATTAATCACATCATTGAGAATAAAAAATTTATTTATTATTTTATTTTTATACTCGCTAAAAAATAATTATTTTATTTTTATACTTGCTAAAAAGATTTTGATTTGGATCTTGAATAATTTGAAATTTTTTAGAAATTATTTTCAACATTTATTAAACTTTTTGAAAAGTTAAATATTAAACTTAATTTTTTAGAAATTGAATACTAGAGAAAAAAACATTTATGTAAAAATAACATAAAGATTTATTTGTGGATATCTTTCTAACCAGGATGTGGGGTTCATGGCCAAGACATGATCAAGCTAAATAGAGAGGTAAATTCTTCCAATGAAAAATTTTGAGGTTGAAAGAATTTACCTCTATTTAACTTGCTGCCTTGATATGTCCGGAGGATGAACCATACAAAATCATCTTGTCATGACCAGAACCACACTGGACCATAAATGCAACTTTATGTGATTTTCACCTAATTTTTTTCTCTAATACTAGATTTGGATGACACAAGCCTAAATTCAATCAAATTAAAAACAGTGGTTTGAAATTTTAAAATTTAAAATTTATATGGTTTAAATGAAATTCTCATAATTAAAAGTTGTTTTAAAATATTAAAAATAAGAAAAAAAACCTCTAATTGCCAAGTTTCATCATAAATTAATTTTCAAAACAATCTAAATTTATGGATTTTTACATAATTAACATTTTATTTTCCAAAAAAAAATGTTGCCATTATGTTTTGAGCTTTCTCTAACCATGCAAATTGGCCAATTTAAAAAACAAAAGCAACAAAATATACTAATTTGTCCTCCTTGATTTGTATTATGAAATGGACTTGGTTCAATCATTTTCCTCAATAATCCTTACCTATATTATTTATTTTTACAATTCAATTTTAAATCATGATACAATATAGAAAATAAAATCTAATTGAACACTACAATAAATCAGATTTTTCTCTTTTGTCTACACAATTTTAATCATTATCTAAAAAAAAAAAATAGGAATAATTTGTGCAACTAGTATTTTTATTTTAATATGCTAGACATTGTTATTTTTTATATTAGATATTTTATTACATGTGAATTCTTTGTCAAGGGATGCTTCATATTAATTTGATTCTTTCTATAAATTTAGATGAGTATAAATTTAAAGTTAAATAAATAAATTGTTACAATAATTAGTTTTTTAAGAAATTATTTATTTTATTGAAATGGTTTTTCCCTCACATTTCTTCATATTTTTCCCTTGCTAATTTTTATTATTGAATAGACTTGGTTCAATCATTTTCCTTAATAAACCTTATCTATATTATATATTTTCACAATTCAATTTTAAATCATGATGCTATATAAAAATAAAATAAAATTAAGTCAAAACTAAATTTTTTATTTCAATATACTAGACATTCTAATTTTTTATAATAGACACTTTATTACATATGAATTATTTGCCAGGTGATTAAGAGGACATTGGATACTTCAAATCAATTTGATTTTTTTGATGTAGAAATACTACCATAGATTATTTATTTGCCCCTAAATCAGGATGAGTATAAACTTAAAGTTAAATAAATAATCTGATATAATAATTAGCTTTTAAAAAAATTATTTATTTTATTTATAATATATATAAACACAGTTTAATATAAATATACTAGACATTATAATTTCTCCTCGTTATTTGATCCCATAAGTTAAAGATGGAATGAAATATGCACAAACACATTTCTATAAACTAAGTTTTGTAACAAAAATGATGTTGGGGCCAAGGTTTCATCCAACACTATCTATGCACCTCTCTCTAATTTGCTCCAAGGTTTATCTAGTCCATTAATTACGTTCGTTACTTTGTAGTATTCAAATGTGTTTCATCAAATTTGTTTCATTATTAGATTTATGAATTTGCCCATACATTGAATAATTGTTATCAATTACTTTCTCCATAATATGTAGGTACTAAGCACTTGTTTTAATTCAAATTATTATTGTATGATTATCATTTTAATTATTTTATAATTTGAATTTAAAATATTATTGTGTATTTAAAACTTAAAGATGTTAACATATTGTTTTTTTCATTAATTAATGCAATTTTGAAGTGTTAACTACTTTGTCATTGTTTAAGTTCTATGTTAAATTTTTCACATTTAATTAATATAAAAATTATAATAATTCTAACAGAAATTATCAAATACCAAATAAAATTATGTATATTATGCAACTAAAAAAGTTTGAAATAACAATTATCAAATAATAAAATATGCAAATTATCAAATAACAATAATATATATTTAGACATAATTAACAAAACCATATACAGTAAACATCAAAATACTTACTTTATTATACATCTCAAGTTGCTAAAATTCAAAAAATAATTAAAAATAATTAAACCATATTCTATTTTAATTATTATTATTATTATCATTAATTAATTATATATAGAGAGAGAGAGATCATGTCCCACGATTTTTGATGATAAAGATTCACCTTCATAGAAATTTTTAATAGCTAAATATATTTTGTTATAATATTATGAGTGAATACCATAACTTTTCAATGTCACATATCCAAAAAACCATTACTCATTTTATATCATACTGATTTATATAACATTTTTTTAATCAATAAAAAAATACATAATTATTTTGAAAATATACGGATCTTTAATTTGTAAATACTATTAAAAATACTTTAAAATATTCCATAAACTTTAAATATTTACTATTTACCTAATAAATGTTAAGAACTAAATTAAAATTATAGAACTTCTATTCCTAAATAAACATACATATCTACACAATTATTAAACTAATTTTTCTATGATCTACATTTATAAACTCTATGCAATAAAATATCGAACATTAATTAAACACAATATGCATTCACTATTGTGCATCGAAATACATATAAATAATTCAACTATATTTCTTATTATTTCCCATGTGTTGGTGAAAAGTTATAACAATATGACTTATATTACACATCTAACCATCATATTATCATTTTTATTAACAATTCATTTATTAAATTTCTTAATTAGAATCAAAATAAATAAACATATTTACATCTAAAATACATAATTTTATATATCTTAAACTACAAAAATATTTACCTTAAATTATATTTCATTCACTAAATTTTACATTTCATTCAGTAACAAAGTTTTCATTTTTTCATTTCTATTTATGACCCATTCATTAATTAACTTAATGAAAAAAATACTCTTACAAATCCAATAACAAAGTTGTCATTTCTATTGATGACCCATTCACTAATTAACTAAGAAAAAGATATGCTTACTAATCTAATAAACATTTGTAGATAATATTGATGACCCATTCACTAATTAACTAAGAAAAACATATGCTTACTAATCTAATAAACATTTGTAGTTAATATTTTTTTTCAAAGTATGCATAATTTGATTAAATAAACGAATTAATTATTTATATATTAAGGCTGGATAATTAAATTTGGGGAGTTACAAGTTGTATGCGATATCAATATAAAATAAAGATAGAGAAGAACTTTAAATGAATTTTTTGAGAAACCTATAAATAAAAATATAAAACATAAAAGGGATAAATGTTAGAAAAAATGGTTAGATTTATTTATTTAGTGAAAAGATTTTCTATAGTTTGGAAAGACTTCACTCAAACTAATTGTTTCAGTAAAATAAATAACAAATGAAGTGTTTGAGATTAAAGGATGGAAATAATTATAAATAATGTAAATCCACACCATTAAAATGTTAAATAATTGATAAATGAACCTAACTTAAGGAATGAAAGATGCAAGCAATTTTATTATAAAATTTCTTACACAGTGCATGGTAGCATAATTTTTTTAAGAGAGGCATGCTAATTGAAAGTGCATTATGTATCTCATTAGTCCATTTTGTTATAGCTCAAAAGTTCCTTTACCTTCTTATTTTTTTTTGTTTAGGGTGGATCTTGAGTTAGGAAAATATTAAAATGAATTTCCATCCATGTTGACTAGTGATATAATATGAGATGTGGAGTAGGACGGATTTTGATGTTAGTGCTAGAGATTGAGCATTTATCATCATGGTGATCTATCCATTCGCCATTATGCATTGCAGTTAATGATGGAAGAATGTTGAACCTAGTGTTATGTGGGTGTGCTAGAACATGTATGTTGATATACAATGTGAGAAATTCAGCCATAAGATATACTTTGGTGTAGAGATGAAGTAAACATATGAGGTACGTAGAAAAATAGAGAACAATGATAGACAACCTGGATAGACTAAAGAATGATGTATTTTGAATTACTTTGCAAAAGTTAGCAATGTGTATTTTATTTAATGTAAAGGTTAAGTTGGATTTCCTTTAAACATAGATAGTAGAATTATACAAATTTTGCAAGTGCCCTAGATCTAGATAGACATTGGAAGCCATGATTGTTATATTATAAATGTATATCTTTCAAGTTGTCAAATAAAGAGGATGTTATCTAAGTACTTGTATTGTTTTGTAATTTGAGTTTGTAACTATCTACATTAAGTACCGATATAAGTTGTGCAAAATCTTGATTAAGGGGTTCATCTAATGCTAGAATAAAAGAACTTGTACATGATACAACATGTTAAAAAAAACTTTTAATTAGGATAATCAATAATGAGTGTATTATCTAAGATATTTATGAAACCGTGTTTCCTTTTACTATTAGGTCATTATGGATGCAGTAGATAATATTTTCATAGATGACTAGAAAAAATTCTATGTTTGTATTAATGTCCAAATGGGAAATAGAAATAAAACTCCAAGAATTATGTCCCATATCTTATAGCATAATGATAAGTAGATATGTTGGAGTGTTACTAATGATTTGAATCAATGTTGACAAAGGAGGCATAGAAATATAATGTATATATCATGGTAGAATGAAATGGACATAATCATATGATTCATTTGAATAATACAATACACATATAAATAAATGACCCATGACCTTTCTATTCATCTTGTAAAACATCTTTTCGAATCTTGATGATTATTCCTCTTCATTTGCAACTCTTCATATTATTTATCATGTGAATGTTGTTGGAGACTAGGGAAATATTGGGAGGAGGGGTGAACCAATATTTCAAATATTTTAACAATTGTTTACTCAAACAATCACAATCAATAGTATAGAAATGTACCAATAACACAACATTTAAACACACAACATTTACATGGAAACCCATGCAAGATAAAAATATAAATTCTTGTTCATTATGATTTAAATGAAAGAACCAACTTCATATTACAACAAGTTATGTAGGCCACAACCTAATAGAAAATTCAATCTCCTTTTCTTTGCAGTCACCAACCTACTAGAAGAACTAACTCCCAATGTTTACCAGTACCAAGTCATTGAAGGCATTAACCCCCTGTTCTTTGCAGGCACCAACTTGGGAGGTTCCAAACCCGTCATATACAAGAACCTACTTTCTCCAACCATTTTATCCCTCTTTTATTCATTTTAAAACAAATCCATAAGCTCTTTACATAAACGACCGTTGAACCAATTGTATAGCCCTCATATATACCAATCGTACATTGCTCTAACATTCAACTCCTTCTTAGATCTATTCTACAACCCAACTCTTTACTAGTTCTTCATATTTGAACTTCACGTTTGGACCAAATTTGAACATAACATGTAGATCTACTCTACATCTCTTCTCCTCAATCTAAAATTTGATATCAACGTTTATATCTTCTCTCTTTTCTTTTATTTCTTTGCATTAAACTTTCTTCCTTTAAATAATAGACTCTATATCTCTAGGTCTTTTGTTTAATCGATCCTTAATTGGATCCCTACACCTATTATTCAAGTATGCTTAGCATTGTGCATATATTCCTTCTCTCTCACAAATACACACAATTTGCCATAAATATCCCTTTAATTTCAATCTGTCTTCTCACACAAAGCCTTAAATCTCTATATTGTGTTTATTTCAACCTTGGTGCTCATATTTGTTGCCATTTTCACACTACATCTACGTCATGCTTTCATAGCATAACTCCCTGAATCTCGAATCTACTACATTATACACACATCAAATTTTCCATTATGAGCATTACTATAGCTCCAGTTTTGCAGTGATATGTATATTTATCCATTACTCAATGCTCATTTATTCATTCCACACATGTTTCTTGCTCTATGGTGTATTGAACACGTCTGTCTCTCTCTTGGTTTTTTGATAAGTTCTCAATCAACATGTGTCACCATGAATCTAGTTATATACATGATATTAATAGATTTTTCTTTAAGAAGACTTTAATTCTTCAAAAGAATTAGATTTTTCATTAACAAGACTTTAATTCTTCAAAATAATTTGGCACTTGAACACCAATCCTAGATAGATCCTAGATGAATGTAACCATAGGTTAGAACCACAATCCTAGACCATAAGGAAATTTAAGGAGAGCAGTTCATAAAATAATTAAGCAACAAAAATCTTTCATAGGTGTGTCAAGCTCTTCGATTGAGATTAATGGTTGAAACTTCATTACGCCCCGCACCCCCCCCCCCCCCCCCCCCACAACTCCCCCCCATCTATAAAAAGATTAACATAGGGGGGTTGATCCATGACCTATCACATATGGTACTTAAATCACCCTATCTCCTTTGAATGCACTAAACAACATCCATAGACCAGTTGGATCTAATGAATAGGACAATACTTTAGGGCTTTTGCTTCTTTTTTGAGCTTCGACGAGGGGGATTCGTAATTTTTCATATATGCCCCCAATCTAAAATGACACCATATCACTTAGCCTATCCCACTAAACTGCCACTAATGCATATACATGGCTAATTTGTTTAACACTATAAAGTCATACATAACTAAATCTATTCCAAATCTCATTTTTTTTTCTACCTCACCTACACATCAACTTTCTGCCATCTATCATTGCATGTCATTTCCATGTGTCACCCAAAGGGGCACCATTTGGCCACCTAAAAGGGACAAATACACTTGCCAAATGTCGCACTGATAGAGTGCCACATCATCACCTTTGTTACATAACTACCACCCATTTCCACTTGGTTACTACCTCATGCTACCACTTGTCACATTAAAAAGTGTGTAAATGGTTTCCACCCACTACTCACTTCTCTTCACTACTTATGTATACTTCATTGGACTTGGTAGTTATATAAGAACTTTTTTTCTTAAACCTAGCCTGCTATGGCTACGAGCCTCATTACCATCATTTGGTACCCATTTGAATGAATGATCACTAATTGGATTGGCAATGTGATAAGTTCTTATGTGCTTATACCTAACCCCCTATAACAAGGGGCTATGACTAGGAGTCTCATTGGTTAGCACACAATCCTTGTGAGACATTTCATCAAGTGAAGACCAACTGGATTGGCATGTTGTTTGGTTCTTGGGTGCTAACTATCAGTGCCTTGTGACTAGGGGTTGTGATTGTAGGCTTATCACCCTACCACCTTCTGCTCACCACTCATAGCCAATTCCTTATGATGTCACCTAGCCTACTCAATTTCTAATTCATTAGAGTCAACCAATCAACATCTACCATCTTCCATCTATTCTATGTGGTTTCCACATCATCATTGATCCAAGAAAATCCACTATCTAGTTGATCTTTTAAGTAATTCTTTCTTATACATTCAAGAGACCTAGATATCTAGATATGTTTTTTAGTATGGAACCATAACCAAAGTGGAATTGTGACCCAACAACCTTCAAAATAAATATGAATCTGGGTCTTTGATTAAGTGGTTTCCTTATTTAGCACCTAGATGCCCGTGTGCCTGGATATTTCTTCCTATAGAGAACTTTGTTGAATGAAATCTTTCCCTAGCTACTTTATTTGAATTAATATATCTCTTGTGCATTCACATATGTCTAGATATCTAGTTATACAAATGATCTACTTTTTCTTAAGAACTATGCCAGTCTCAAATACATGAAGGCCTAGATATTTGAACCCCCAAATACACTTGGATGTATCTAGAATCCAACATTTTCTTCTAAGTGCCAACTTGGTTGCACCCCAGATGGCCAAGATGCCCAATTTCCTTGAATCCTTATTTAACTCACATATACTACCTTCAATTCAAACCACATTTTCTCTTCATCCCTTGGGAGTTTGAACTAATTCCATATAACATTGGAAATGTCTCTTAGATTGCTATCCAACAAAGAAATTTGCATGTGGTTTTGAAAAAGTTACTTATAGATAAAATTCCTTCAAATATAGGTTATTAGGCTACACATGTAGTATTCAGAAAACACAAAGAAACCTTAATATCAATATCAACAAGTTCCCCCTAAACTTGTATTCACTTGACATCAACAGCTATACTTAACATCAATGAGGACCAATTCTTAACTTTCTCCACAATGTCTCCTTTTCGAATTGATGGAAACACCACCAAACATCGCTAGTCATTAATGGAAACACTACCACTTGAAAAATCTCCCCCTATCAGGTTTTTGAAGAGATTTTTGTTGTTTTCTCAGTCTCCATTGTTTCTATTTGTTCACTCTCCAATGCTACTATTTTTCACTCTCCCCCTTTTCTTATGAGAAACTAATCATTAATCAATCTCCCCCTTTGCATGTTTTGCCTCTAAAAAATGGTGGAGGAGGTCCATGCTATCATCTAAGGGCGCTCTTTGTGCCATGCATGGTAGAGATGACCAAAAATTAGTGTTATGAGTTAGTATAAGTAAGAAGGATCAAGTGACCGCCCTTGGGAGGATCATAATGTGGAAAACATTGGGGGTGATCTTGAGAGGGACTTATTGCACCAACATTTGGGATTGGGATTTCATAATTTAGGGCCATGGATAGGTTGATCTATGCACTCAGTAAGAGGGCTTATGGCTTCACAACTTTCACTACGCTAAAGGACCAACAAGGTCTCCAAATTGGCTAAGTGTGGGATAGATGGAGTAAAAGAGGGAAATGCATCTGGACCTGACTCAAACTTGGATCACACAAACAAAAGCACCAATAAAAGCCATAAAGATACACAAGACTCATGAATTACAATCACACATTGAAACGACAACAAAGAAACACTTATGTCTAACTGTGAAAGTTGAAACACCACATTACGACACTTAGAACACAAGTTATGACAGCTATGACAATTGTAACCAAAAGTTGTGCTAAGATGTAGGAATGTGTCTACCATATATTCTAATGATATATAGCACCAAATAATGTAGAATAGTGCACCATAACTAACATTGGAGACTTGAAAAGGTGTGACACATGTACGAGTGAAAATCACAAGAGTGACTTGTGCAACATGAGGAAAACATAAGACAACACTTGAAAAATGTGAACGCCCTTGAAAGAAACACATTCCAAAGCGAAGATAACATGAAAATTCCACTTATAAAATTGAAAAGGAGAAAAAGTGAGAATTGTGAATGTGAAAACGTCACTTGTGAAACAGAAAGTGCACAAATGAGATTGTCGAGAGAACTCATCGAAATGAAGGTACAAAAGAAACCAAGGTGACATCATGATTTGATCATCACACAAACACTGTAGCAAGCAACAGGTGGTGCTATCCCTGTTCAAGCTTGCATAAAGGGGGTGTTCACATGAACTCATGGAAGACTGTGCATATGAGTGCAAATGATTTGACTATTTGAAACTAGGAACAAGACTTAAACACTTTGAAAAAAATCAAACAATCATGGAGTAACCATAGAGCGACAAATTGTAAGATCCTCTTTAGGCTCCAAAATTCAAGTGTAGACAAAATTCTGGAGGGTGTTTATCGCAGCGATAACATGCGAACCAGTTATGGGATTTATTGACTCAACTAACTAACTATGACTATGATGAGGCCCCTTGGGCTTGTTACATAAATAAGCGGTTATGGCTGGACCTTAACATGCCCTCCCCCATCAAAAGAATCCTTGTCCTCGAGGTGGAATTTGTGGAATCTGTTGAAGAATAGTGGTTTTTTCCCATGTCGCATATTCTGGAGGGGTTTCTTTCCACTTTATGAGGACTCCCTTGATCATGCGGCCCTAGATATTTCTTTCGCAAGTATCAAGGACCATTTTAGTTTGAATCCAAAGCGACCCTTCCTCATTCAATTTTGGGAGACGTGTTTGAACCCTACAATTGTTCCACATAAATTTCTTGAGGCAGGATACATGGAAGACTAGGTGCATTTTTTAAGTAGTTAGGAGGGCCAGTTTGTAATCAACTGCTCCTATACAGTGAACTACCAATTAAGGCGCATAAAATTTTGGGGCTAGTTTCTAGAAACCCTTTTCTTTGAGAGAGGTTTGCTTATATGGTTGGATTCGTAGGAACACCTGGTCACTTACTTGTAATGACCTCTCTGAATGGTGTTGGTTGCCTCTTGCTTCATTCAATTATAAGCTTGATGTAGATTATATTTGAGATGAGCAATCATGAAGGAACAGTTCTAAAGGAGGTGATTAACTTCCTGTACTTTGGAAGATCCGGGGATATAATAAGCTAGTGAAGATGGGAGTTGCCATACACTTCCTCATATGACATCATCTTGGTGGCTTCACGATAGTTAATATTATACCATAATTCTGCTAAATGAAACCATTGTACACATTAATTCTGCTTATCGAATGTGAAGCACCGCAGATAGGTCTTGAAATATTTGTTAGCTACTTCTATTTGACCATCATTTTGGGGATGATAAGTTTAACTTAGTTGGAGTTGCGTGCCCTGTAGATTAAAAGTTTCCTGCCAAAAACTGTTGGTGAAAGTGAGATCTTGATCAGACACAATGGAAGTCAGCATGCAATAAAGTTTGAATAATTGGTCCATGAAAACCTAATCCACGAATGTTGGGGTAAATGTGTGCAGTAGATTGCAAAAATGAGCATATTTGGAAAGTTTTTCCACAACCACCATCATGACCGATTTATTGCTTAACTTTGGGAGACTTGTAATGAAATTTGTGGAAACATCTGTCTAGATGAAAGAAGGGAGGGAAAGGGTTGCAATGTTCCTGATAGCTTGATTGTTTCCCCTTTATTGGGTTGGCATACTTCACATTCAACTACAAAAAAAAATTAAAAAAATCTTCATTCCAGTCCAAAAAAAAGAGTGGGGAGCTGGTGCATAAGTCTTCTAAAAGCATGAATGTTCAACAACTAGAGAGGAGTAAAGTTCTTCCAAGATGTCGGGTTTGAGGGTGGAGGTTGGGGATAACACTACTTGATCCTTATGTCGAAGAAAATCATCCTTCCAAGAGTAATCCTATGAGGAATTTGGATTTGCCGATAATCTGTTAATGAGCTGGGACAGAGAGGGGTGGAAGAACCATTCATGGTGGGTTGATTCAATCCAATCTATTATGGATAGAGAGAGGGATAATAGGGTGCCCTCTTCGTCAAAATGGCATGATAAGGCATCAACCACTACATTGTCATACCCATTCTTGTAAATTATTTCATAATCATATCCCAACATTTTTGTGAGCCATTTATTTTGTTGTGGTGACGATAGATGATGCTCTAGGAAATATTTTAGGCTATGATGTTCAGTGTGGATTTGGAAATGACACCCCAATAATTATGCTCACCAAGTTTCTAATGCATGTCATATGGCCATTATTTATTTCTCATATGTAGATTAATCCAGACTTATGCAAGAACACAATAAAAAAAATACAGAAACATAAGTACTTCATTGCATTAACATCAAAGAACCAGAATATGCTTACATACAAATTGGAAATAAACTAGCTTTGGTGATGGTAGCTTATCTCTAAGAAGAGATGTGGCTGCTACATGCTTGTCAAATGTGTTACAATGAGGCTCAAGGGCCCTTTTATTATCGACCAACAAAGGGAAACCTACACAACCAAAACACTAATTCCTTGAGATGGAACACCATGAGTTTGTGGGCCCTATTGGGATTAGTTGGGCAACCAACATCCCAACTATTATCGACCTACTATGAACTGCAAAATACTACCATTTAGAGGGTCAAAATAACTCTAGAATTTAAGGACCCAAAAAACTGCTAAAAATAGTAAATGTTGTGATAATCAAGGAAACTAATGAAACCAACTGGAGGTCTAGGTGGAATAGGCGGGTGGCCACCAATATCTACTTGGATTAGTCCTCCCCCCTTAGGAAGTGATGGTCCCCATTGTGTGTAGAGCCTCCATGACGTTAGGAAAATTTTGTTGAGCCTGGTCCCTCGTGAATCACTTTCCCTAGTGAAGGAGTTGACCTGCTTTGACAACTAGATATAGATGGATCCTATAATGGTGAATGTTATATATTCGTGTGTCCATGATCTTGTAATTTGTGTCTTGTTTGATGCAAATTTGGTTGAGCTATGTTGGTGTTAGCTGCCCGACAATGTCGAATGTGTACAACAATGGGGGAAAGTATGATCACAACCAATCCACATTGAATATGAGGTGGAGACTAAGGAATGGTGGAATGTTGCGATTGAACGAATTGTACCCTAAAATCTTGGTCATGGGGTATGACCCATATCAAAGCAAACAAAGCTTGTAGTAGGGCCTAACAACGCACTCCTTCTACAAATGTAACCAAACTTTGTCACCCAACTCGAACTTGTGTGGCACCTGATGTTGATCATGACACTTATTGTGCATAGTATTGGATCTGTCTAATATGTCATGGAACTACTAGAATATGTTATGAATGCGCTCAATGAATTTGTCATCCTTGTCATATTTAGACTAGAAATGATCTAAATATGTTTGAGTAGCTACAAATGGTATGGCCACATCAATGGGTCATACTGACTAGAATCCCAACCCCACCTAAAAGGGGATGTTGCTAGTTGATCTATTGAGAGCTTGGTTGTAGTTGTGATAGACATAGGGGAGGATTTGATTTGATGTGCATGGATGCTTTGAGTTGTACATGCAAATAATGTGCACGATCATCCTATTGATGACCTATGTTTGGGCATCAATTTGGGGGTGGAAGGTTGTGGACTTAGTGACTTTGGTATCCAACATTGACCAGGGGACTAACTAAAATGTACTCAGGAGACTATTGTCCTGATCTCAAATAATCGACTGTGGTACCTCAAAGTGTACCTGCACTCATTCATAGAATATCTTAGTAGCGGATTTTGCTATGATACTCTTCTATTAGGCCACCAGAATGGCCATCTTAGAGAATTTTTCAAAGACCATGAAAACACATTCATTTCCATGCTTACTATAAGGAAGGATTGACATGTAATATTTGGACATGTATTCCCAAGGACGACTAAGAGTAGGTAGAGAAGTATATATTTGAAATGGTGCAAGAAGTGCAGGATCTGATGTACTTCCCAACATCCTGTAGAAGGTTCTACCAATAAAAATACTTTTGCAACATTTCCATTGTTTTCTCTACTTTGAAATGTCCAGTGACCCAACCATAGTTCGCCTCCCAAATCATATTGGCACGCTGACTTGAAGGAACATATAGGTTCCCTCTCTCTTCTCGTTCAGGTGCTTCTGGTGATATGCACAACCCCAAATCATTCAGGAAACTCTTTCATTAATTTATGTACCTGGTAAGTTCCAACAATATTACATGTAACAATGGCATATTGTACTCTTTTTATCGCATTAACATTTTGTTGGTTTTTTGACTAAATAACTTATTCAGACATCAGATCACACAAGCAGAGCGAGGCAGAGGAATTTTGCAATTTTTTTAAATGGGACACGTCAGTTTTATAATTGTTGTAAGCTTGTGATTTTCTTGGGCATGTTATTTGATATGGTTAACACTGAATGTGATTATAAATTCCATTTCAGCGCTTCATGATTTATGTAAATGATTGTTTATCAATGACATTTCTTTTTTGTTTTGATGTGGCATGACATAGAATAATGAGTGGAGACGTTAACGCTCGTCGCTAGACGCAGATGGGATGGAGGGTTCTACAAGAATATATGACTGCAGATTTCTAAATTCCTCAACACATCTTAAAGTCTTGTGTTTCGGCTGTGTCATTACTTAATTATTGTATGTTTAGAACTTGATATTGTTAACTTATTTTCTTTTCCATTAATTAATCGAATGGAATTGTGAAGTGTTAACTACTTGTCAATGATATATAGCCAGGGTGGTTGGGAGGGTTTAATTAGTACTTCCCCACCCAGGTTCCATTTACAAGACATGACTATGTTGAAAAAATCTTGAAAAATGGATTCTATGTATGGCTATGCCAGGGCTTTTCAGTACTGAAAAAAATAATTACTTTGTTGTATTTTCAGTTTTGTGTTTAGTTTTTCATATTTACTTAATATAAAAATTATAATAGAAATTATCAAAAAATAAATAAAATTATATATATTATCTAACTAATGAAGTTTTAAATAAAAATGGTCAAATAATAAATTATGTAAATTATCAAATAACAATAATATATATTTAGACATAACTAACATAGCTATACACAGTGAATGGTGGTTAAATACCATAAACATCAAGGCATCATAAACATCAAACACTTATTTTATTATACATCGCAAAGTGTAAAAAAAAAAATTCTCAGTAAAAACTAATTCTATTAAGAGGAAATATGGTACAATATGAAGTTACATCCAAGAGAAGCAAGAGAGTGGGCAGCCAGAAAGGATTGACTATCCACCTCGGCCCCTGAGAGAAACTAGGAAGAGAACATTGCTTAACAAGAAGTAACAAGAGGAACAGAGAAACAGGCACAGAAACAGAGGATTCTACCCAGCGTGGGTAGGATCAACTATTTGGCATTTTTTCCCTTTCTTTTTACCAACTTTGACCCAATCAAGATGACTCTGCTAAACTGGCATGATTTGCAAACTAAGCTGGGCTGACGGAGAGGACTCCTTGTCTGAATCCGAGGGAGAGGATTCATGAGTTCTTTTCTGTGAGTAAGGAGGGACAGAAGATTCCTCATGACCAGTCGAAGGCGGATCCTGTGCCTGCTTTGTTTCCATTCCTTCTGCATCCCCTGCCTCTTCATCTGAGCTGGAATCAAAATCATCCATAGGAGGAGGATCATGAGGCTTCCAGCTTTTGGATTTCGGCTTGGGATTGGCTTTCTTCTTTTGGGCAGGCCGCGAGGGACAAGAGATCTGAAGGTGCCCTGTGTGATGGCAATTTCGGCAGCGAAAGGCTGTGTTCTCGTAGTCTAGAGACTAGGTCCAATGGAAGTCTCCAATTTTGAGATTAATCTGATCCGGTAGACCTTTGCTCATGTCTATTTCTGCACAAATTCTGGCGAAGGTATATATGCCTTTTTCCCCCCTAGAGGTGTCTGTTGCTAGAAAGTAGCCTAGAGAGTCGTCGATTCCTTGGAATACAGCAAAGTGCCATAGATGCGCCGAGAGGTTAGGAATTCTGACCCATATGGGAAGCTTGGTGATGATCACTGAAGAAGGATCAAAATATGGGAACCAAGTGGTGAGGAATAGTCCTGCTGAGCCCCAAAACCATGGGCCTTCAGTTAATGCTTTTTGGTAATCTTCATTGAAAGCAAAAACTACAATGAAGAAACCCTTTGAGCAAAGAAGAACCTTGCAGTTGTTGGTCCAGTGAGAGTGGATCCATTGGTAGAGATCCGCTGTGCGAGGCCATAGGCCATTGAACCTGCAAATAATGGCATCCTCTGCATATTTTTGGATTTAGTCATCCAGCGAAGGATGCATTATTTCAATGGAGGGGGTTTCCTCCAGCTTGTCAACCAAAAACGGTTTAGGAGCCTGAGCTGGTGGAGCATCTTTCTTGGGTTTCTGAGCATCGACTACATCTTTGTAAGAAAAAGTCGCATCTGAAGATGACTGTCCAACAGCTCCCCCTCTCAAACGGAGGTAAAGAATGATGGAGGCATTTCTCCTAATGCTGTAAAAAGAAAGGGGATAAAGGTCCTCAAGCTGTTTACCTTCGTGGAGGAGTCGTTGAGAAGCGGAGGGAATCCCCAGCCTAAATTCCAGAATTTTCTTGAGGTTCTGCACCAGATCTGAAGCGCTTACCCATTGTAGCAGAGTTTTTCCCGAAAGGAGCCCGGTCTATATCTGGAACGAGGCTGAGAGATCCGACTGCTGCTTTCCATCGCTTATCTTCCCCACAGAAAAGCGGGCTGTCTCGATTTCTTGCTCCAGAGCTGCTAAGTTGGCATAGGCCAGGAACATACTGGGTATGTCTTCATGACTGGCTTCACTCCAGCTGCCTGCATTTGGATAGAGATTTTCATTGCCTCCGCAGCTTGCCCAATCTGTGCATATCCTGTAATCACTGCCTCCTCGGCATGCCTATTCCGCATGAGCCCCAAAATCATTGCGTTCCATGAAGCCATTTTCTTGACATTTCGTTTATGCATTTCGTCAAACAGTTCACGTGCAGTCTTCACCCTTCCACATTTTATATACAAGTCCAGAAGGGCATTCTCCACAGCCGCATGGAGCTTACACCCTCTTCTTCTGATTCGACCATGGATCTCCATACTAAGATGCAGAGATGGCCAAGCGATACAAGCCGGAAGAACATTGACGAAGGTGAAGAGATTCTGCAAGACGTCTGTTTCTGTCATCTGATGGAAGAGATACAGGACTTCCTGGGGAAGGCCAATCTTTGCGGAAGATCCATTCATCAAAGTCCTAAGACACCCATCGCGTTTGGGCTTTTGGTCGAAAACCCAAGCTCCCACCATGCAGCCGCCCTTCTCCATCCTCCACCGCGAGCTCTCCTCTGTACTAATTAATTCATTCCTTATTTCGGCTGGAATTTTCTCCAGAATTTGACACGCTATGGTTTTCACATTGCCGTGAGCCACGTCAAATTCCGCTAAAACTGTGGA
Organism: Pinus tabuliformis; assembly: GCA_031772625.1. Classification (NCBI taxonomy): domain Eukaryota; kingdom Viridiplantae; phylum Streptophyta; class Pinopsida; order Pinales; family Pinaceae; genus Pinus; species Pinus tabuliformis. The sequence goes on along the minus strand of CM062804.1, from coordinate 1,362,408,326 downwards.
ACCACGAGCTACCAGGGCATACAGTATCGCCATGAGAGCCGCTCCGATGTCCTCAAAGTGTTAAAATTTAGAAAATGATTTAAAATAATTAAACCATAACTTTATTTTATAATACTATTATTATTATTATTATTATTATTATTATTATTATTAAAATAATTAATATACAAGTTAATATATCTATATATACATTTAACAAATCATGTCGCAAGATTCTTAATATCGAGATTCACCTCACTTTATCATAGAAATTTTTAATAACTAGATATGTTTTTTTATAATAAAATGAGCCAATACAATAACATATCAATATCACATGTCCAAAAAACCATTACTCATTTCATATGATACTTGTTCATTTTGTTTTAATTAATCAAAAAAGAAAAAAGAAAAAACATAATAACTTTGAAGATAAATCTAAATCTTTTATATGTAAATACTACTAAAAATATTTTAAAATATTCCAAAAACTTTAAATTTTTATTATCCACCTAATAATTATTAACAACTAAACTAAAAGTATAAAACCCCTATTTCTAAATAAACATACATATCCACACAATTATAAAACTAATTTTACTATAATCTACACTAGTAAACTCTCTTTAATAAAATATGTGACATTAATTAAACACAATATGCATTCACTACTTGTCAAACTAAATATATATAAATAATTCAACTATTCTACTTATTATTTCCAATAGATTGGTAAAAAGTTATAACAATATGACTTATATTACACATCTAACCATCAATTTATTAAATAAACCTTTTATTAAATAATTTTTTTTTTTAAATTAAAATTAAAATCAAAATAAATAAACATATTTATGTTTAAAATACATAATTGTATTAAACTAACAAGAATATTTACCTTACCTTAAATTATATTTCCTTCAATAACAAAGTTCGCATTTCTATTGATGACCCATTCATTAATTAACTTAGGAAAAACATACGTTTACAAATCTAGAAGTTATTTTAACTTAAAAATTATTTTTTAAATATACATAATTTGTTAAAGCTGTATAATTAAATTTGGCGAGGCGCACAAGTTGTATGAGATACCAATAAAGAAATAAAAAAAAGAACAACTTTGAATGATCGGTCGACAAACATGTAAATAAAAATAAAATCTAAGAAGGGATAAATGTTATGAAAGTTTGTCTAGATTTATTTAGTTAGTTAAAATATTTTCTATAGTTTACGTAGATTCTATTCAAACTAATTGTTTAATTAAAATAGATTCTACTCGAACTAATTGTTTAATCAAAATAAATAATAAAGGAAGTGTTTCTAGTTTAAAGGATAGAAATAATCATCAATTGCACCAAATGTTGCAATAGAAATGCATATGAAAAAATAGTATAGATGTAGAGTGATTCATCGCCATAGAAGTAGAATTTTTGAGGGAACACCCACTGTTTTAGAGGCAATTCTTGTGTATCATTCTAAAGGAGTGCTTCAGACTAGACATTCCCCATTAGTTCAACTTCCAAAAGCATATCATTGTAGTATTTGATTCCCCAAAACAATGCAATGACATCTGTAAAGGCACCATCCAAGACATAAACAAGATTGGGGGTATCTTATCTTTTTAGCATTTAAATGAAAAATTGATAAGGTTTTGTTAGAAACAATGAAGTGTGAAAACATAGGGGAAAAGGATTGAGTTACTTAGTCAAGGATGTACGTGGATCAAGTGGCTTGTAGTTGAACCTAAAAGATTGCATCAAGTTGTTGAAGTTTAGATGTTGAGCAAAAACATTACAATCGCTGTAATTCATCATGTAATTGAAGTCTGTGATAGGATTTTCACTCTCCAATACTCTTTGTAGTTGAGATTGACATGCCAACGTATTGTAATTGGGCGCATGTGAAAAGTGCATTGTACGAGAGGAGATGTATTTCTATTAGTGGATGTTTGTACACCTAGACTCGTCAAATGTGGGGAATCTCTCCTTCAATCACTTGAAAGTGCATGAGATTTGCATCCTGCCAATTGATTCAATTAAAAAAAAAACAAAATTAAGAGGACTCTGCCAAAGTGGATATGGTTGACATACTCAATAGACACTCTAGGAGAAGTGAGAATGTTGTGGAAACTATAAGAATGTGTAGGGTAAGAGAAAATAGTGTCAATTTTGTGACACAACAATTGAGAGTCCTCTCAGCCAAAAACTACAAATATATATAGATCATATTCCAAGTAAATGAAACAAAAGACTTACACTGATTTCATAGGAACTCTAAATTGAAAATGATCCAAATTTCATTAATGAATTAATCTTTCCAGCGTTATTAATCACTAAGTCATAAAATAGGGGATGGTCACTATTGAGTTCTGCTCAAATTTTCAATTACACATAAGGTAGTCTTTTCCTTTTTAAGGCATGTAGAGATAAATTATTGGATTTTTATTGGTTACTATCATTTGGGAGATTAGTTTGGGGTTCATTCGACATTGCCACTAAAATTATATGAGAAAAATCATAAACTTCAATTTCAAATCACATGGGAATGAACCATGTTCAAGTTCTTCAATTTACATTATTTACATGGGAATGCGCCACCATGTTTGTCGTCTTTGGTAAAATAGGGTTACACTGGTGTGATTAATTAAGACACCTTGTAGATGGTGAGGGCTAAGAATTATTATCTTGGGATGAAGGGAGTCTACAAACTCCACTTTGTGTTGCAAAAACATGTGCAAAAAGGATAAGCTAACACACACCACACATGGCATCACAGTCTGAAAGAACATTTGATTCCATAATTTTTGCATATTCTGAAGTGGAATTTTGAACATTTAATTCATCTTCAGTGCGATTTTGAATTTCTAATACCATTAGAGAGGAGAAATTCCTAAAAAATAATCCTTCTTTCTGTTTCTTTCGGGTATCCCTTATAAAGGATGGGTGTTTAAACAAATGACATGATCTAATATAGAGTCATAATAAATCCCATAATGAAAACTTGGTCATAGACATGGCTCATTATTAGATTGAACACATCTCTTCCCAAACTTATATTTGATCTTACTTGCGAAAAGAAATAAACATTTTTAGAACTTGGCATGACTATAGCCCAATGAATTACTCTGAGAATACATATTGAATGTAACAAGACTTAGAAGACCATACAAACCTCTGCGACAACCTTGTTAGATTTGTTCACAAGGTTGAAGCGACGCTTGGCATAACATCCTTCAACATGGTAATTTGGAGGAAGCCATTGTAATGAGAATGGAGGCATTGTAGTTCTAGTGACTAAACTAACAGCCACATTGAACCCAACCCCAACACCAACAACGATGTTGGTAGTGGTCTTCATTAATATGACAACTTTTCTATGATTAGATCTGTCGTTCAAGACTTTCTTGAGTTTCTTGGAATCCAACAACGTGCTTACTGTTCTACAAGCATAATAAAACAACATAGAGAAAGGAATTACAATATTTGTAACATCTAATACTGCATTCTCTTCTCTCCCAAAGAAAATGCTCACTAATTCAACAGTCGATGAGAAGAAAGAATTGCTGTTGGCCCATTGCATTTCCAAGTTCTATGCATTGATAATTTCCAGGACTTTAATAACCATGCCAACACAATGGAAAATGACACCAATTGGGGGAAATACAATTTGAATATGATTGGAGATGGTGGGGTTGGTGACTGTGTCCTCTATTTCTATGACCGCACCAATCATTAGCACTATGCATGTTACAGATCCTCTGGCACTTTACATAAGACTGATTTGCAAGCATTGTAAGAGAATAATCTAAAATTTGTTCCTTTAATGATTTTTTACAGAATATTCTGCATTTATCATTCATAAATCATGTAAGTCATCCAAAAAATCTACCAGCCTCTTCCTCCACAAACAATTTTTGTGCCCATACTAGGAGCTAGGTAAGACTATGTATTTTAAAATGTTCTTAAGATAACTTGTTTATATTCACTTGTGATAATATGCTTTTTAAGTAAATTGTTTATATTCACCTATACATTGTTGTTTAGATTTGGAAATAATGAATATTTTCATACATTTGGGTCCATTTGTGACTGCACCACTGGATATCGGTCTCAAAATGCTTGCAAAATCAACCCTGAAACGATACAATCATTAATCTCAAAACTGAACCTCGAAAAAGGTAGTTCCTTATTGTTAGATCATAAATGGATTTGAGTTTTCACTCCTTGTTTACATTTGATTAGTCATGATAGTATTTTTATTGGAAATGACTTGGAGGATTTGGGAAAGTAGAAAAAATAAGGCCTATTTATAGTAAGAGGATAGTTAGGTATGTGAAACCTACTTGATAAATACATTTATTTTCTGTATGTAACTATATCAGGATCACACCAAAGAGGTAATCATCTTATGAAGTCTCAAATATGTCAAAATTGATGCATTCTTGGAAAAAGAGGCTTTTGTAGAAATTGAATCCAAGAGATAAAATGGATTGTACGATTTTCATCATAAACTTCAATTTCAAATCACATGGGGATGAATCAAGTTCAAGTTCTTCAATTTACATTATTCACATGGGATTGCGCCACCATGTTTGTCGTATTTGGTAAAATATGGCTACACTGGTGTGATTAATGAAGACACATTGTAGATGGTGAGGGTTAAGAATTCTTATCCTGGGACGAAGGGAGTCTACAAACTCCACTTTGTGTTGTAAAAACCTATGCAAAAAGGATAAGATAACACACACCACACGTGGCATCGCAGTCTGAAAGAAGATTCGATTCCATAATTTTTTCATATTCTGAAGTGGGAAGTTGCACATTTAATTCATCTTCAGTGGGATTTGGAATTTCTAATACCATGAGAGAGGAGGAATGCCAAAAAAATAATCCTTCTCTCTATTTCTTTCGAGTATCCCTTATAAAGGATGGGAATTTAGATAGACGACATGATCTAATATAGAGTCATAATAAACCCCATAATGAAAGCTTGGTCATAGACATGGCTCATTATCAGATTGAACACATCTCCTCCCAAGCTTATATCTAATCTTACTTGCTTTGGATTCACGTGAAAAGCAATAAATATTTTCAGAACTTGGCATGACTACAGCCCAATGAATTACTCTGAGAATACATATTGAATGTAACAAGACTTAGAAGTCCATACAAACCTCTGTGACAACCTTGTTAGATTTTTTCACAAGGTTGAAGCGACGCTTGGCATAACATCCTTCAACATGGTAATTTGGAGGTAGCCATTGTAATGAGAATGGAGGCATTGTAGTTCTAGTGAGTAAATTAACATCCACATTGAACCCAACCCCAACACCAACACCGATGTTGGCAGTGGTCTTCGTCAACATGACAACTTTTCTATCATTAGTTAGGGCATTCAAGACTTTCTTGAGTTTCTTGGAATCCAACAACATGCTTACAGTTCTACAAGTATAATAAAACAACATAGGGAAAGGTATTGCAATATTTGTAACATCTAATACTGCATTCTCTTCTCTCCCAAAGAAAATTCTCACCAATTCAACAGCCGATGAGAAGAAACAATTGTTGTTGGCCCATTCCATTTCCAAGTTCTACACATTGAAAATTTCGAGGACTTTAATCACCATGCCAACACAATGGAAACTAGCACCAATGGGGGGGAATACAATTTGAATATCACTCGATATGGTGGGGTTGGTAATTGTTTCCTCTTGTTCTATGACCACAAAAATCATTAGCATTGTGCATGTTACAGATCCCCTAGCACTTTACATAACACTAATTTGCAAGCATTGTAAGAGAATAATCTAAAAATTGTTCCTTTAGTGAATTTTTAAAAAATCTTCTGCATTTATGATTCATAAATCATGTAAGTCATCCAAAAAATCTACCTACCTCTTCCTCCACAAACCATCTTTGTGCCCATATTAGGAGCTAGGTAAGACTATGTATTTTAACATGTTCTTAAAATAACTTGTTTATATTCACTTGTGATAATATGATTTTTAAGTAAATTGTTTATATTCACCTACAAATTATTGCTTAGATTTGGAAATAATGAATATTTTCATACCTTTGGGTCAATTTGTGACTGCACCAATGGATATTGGTCTCAAAATGCTTGCAAGATCAACCCTAAAACGATACAATCATTCATCTCAAATCTCAACCTCGAAAAAGGTAGTTCCTTATTGTTAGATCATAAATGGATTTGAGTTTTCACTCCTTGTTTACATTTGATTAGTCATGATAGTATTTTTATTGGAAATGACTTGGAGGATTTGCGAAAGTAGAAAAAATAAGGCCTATTTATAGTAAGAGGATAGTTAGGTATGTGAAACCTACTCGATAAATAAATTTTTTCTGCGTGTAACTACATCAAGATCCCACCAAAGAGGCAATCATGTTGTGAAGTCTCCAGTATGTCAAAATTGATGCTTTCTTGGAAAAAGAGGCTTTTGTCTAAATTGAATCCAAGAGATAAAATGGATTGTACGATTTTCAACTTCAACACTGTGGTATATGCATAACATTGATCTTATTCATAACATTGTCCATAAGGAGTCATTTGTTGGAGTTAAATGAGAATAACCCCAAATAACCCAAAATATGTGCTTTTAGTGAATTTTTAAACCACCTCCTCCATTTTTCACTTAGAATTCATGTAATTCATGAAGATTAAACAACCTCTTCCATTTTTCACTTAGAATTCATGTAATTCATGAACATTAAACAACCTCTGCCATTTTTCACTTAGAATGCACGTAATTCATGAAGAAAAGTGACCTACCTGTTCCTCCACTAGTTTTTTTTAGTGGTATATGTATAACATTGATAAAATTCATAGCATTGTCGAGAAGCACTCATTTGTTGGAGTGATATGAGAATAACCCAAAATTTTGGCTTTTAGTGAATTTTTAAACAACCTCCTCCATTTTTCACTTAGAATTCATGTAATTCATGAAGATTAAACAACCTCCTCCATTTGTCACTTAGAATTCATGTAATTCATCAAGAAAAGCGACCTACCTCTTCCTCCACTAGTTTTTTTTAGACGAATAGCTAGGTAAGCTTGTATTTTGATTTTGTCAATTCAACATTGTATCTTATAATTTGATATGTACTAGAATGTTCTTAAGGTTTGTTTATATTCAATTCACTGATATGTAGTAATATGCTTTTGAAGTAACTTATTTTTGTGTATATTGAGTTATATGTTGTTTTTTTAATTTGGAAATGATGCATATATTTGAGACTGTTGAGTTCATTTGTGACTGCTCCAACGGAAGTTTCCTTCAAGCGATGTCACCATGGAATCTAAATAATAAACCTCATCTAAGTTATTTTTTTTGTTAGATCATAAATAGATTAGAGTTTGAAAAAATAAGGCCTATTTCTAGTAAGAGGATAGTTATGTATGTGAAACATGTCCGATAGATAAATTTCTTTTGTGCATTCAACAATCTTGACCATCAGGATCACACTAATGAGGTAATCATCTTGTGAAGTCTGTAATATGTCCAAACTAATGATTTCTTGGAAAAAGAGTCTTTTGGAGACACTCAATCCAAGCGATAAAATGGATTGTACCATTTTCAACTTAAGCTAGTGTTATATGTAAACCATTGATCATATTGATAAAATTTTCCATAAAGACTGATTTGCCAAAGTTATATGGGAATAATGCAAAATGTGTGCTTTTAGTTAATCTTTAAACAACCTCCTTCATTTGTCATTTAGAATTCATGTAATTCATGCAGAAAGGTGACCTACATATTCCTCCACCGGTTTTTTTTCCTATACAAGGAGTTGGGTAAGCTCATGTTTTTATTTTGTCAATTCAACTTGGTATCTTATGAATTTATATGTATTGGGATGTTCCTAGTTGGGCAAGCCCATGTTTTGATTTTGTCAATTCAACTTGGTATCTTATGACTTTATATGTGTTGACATACTCTTAATATTTTTTTATATTCAATTGTATGATATGTAATAATATGTTTTTAAAGTAACTTGTTTTTTTTATCTTGAGTTATATGTTATTCTTTTAATTTGGAAAGGATGAATATATTTCAGGGTCCATTCGTGATTGCTCCAATGGAAATTTCCTTCAAGTGACGACACCATAAAAGTTAAATGATCCAATAAACAGTCTCAATACTCAACCTCGAGAAATGTATAATTTTTTGTTAGATCATAAATAGATTGGAGTTTTTGGTATTTTTTTTGTTAGATCAAAAATAGATTGGAGTGTTTGATTCACATTTATATTTGATTTGTTGGGGTAACATAAGGCCTTTTTCTGGGAAGAGAATAGTTGTGTATGTAAAACCTTCCCCTTCTTGATAACTAAATTTCTTTTGTCCATATGACTATCCTTTGCATGACGATGACACCAAAGAGGTAGCCATCTAGTCACTGAAATTGAGTATTTTCTAATAAAAGAGTATTTTGCATAAACTGAACCCTAGCTATAAAATGTATTGTATATGTTGATGACTTAGCAATCGCTATAAATTCCAAGTTTTTTATTGAAAATATAAAAGTTTATTTGTCAAATTGGTTTATCTAACATTAGAATTATTGTTTAGGAATAAAAATTTGGAAAGAAATATGATATAATAGTTCATCAAACGAAAATAAATTGTTGAAAAAGTCCAATCTAAACAATTGTTGACTCATTAAAATACAATGTCATTGAAATACAATGTAAATATAAATAGTAATGATGGAATGATTGAAATTAACATTATATTAACAAAGTTTGGAAACTTAGATAACTAATTCGTAAACACATAACTTATCGCCCACTTTCTTTACCAAGACAAATAATGTGTGAAACACAAATAATGTATGGATATAACTTCTATATCTTTTCTTACTTTTTAGGATATATTTCAATATTCAAAATGACATAATATTATGTGTAGCTCATACACAAAGAATCAACTGCAACCACATTAGTTGTTAGTAGGCTCAAGGACACGATATGTTTATCGCATTAACATTTCATTCGTTGACTGCCTAAATAAGTTATTAAGAAACTGGAAGTGTATGATTTTCCTTGGCATGTTATGTTGTGAGATGGTTTACACTGCATGTGATTAGAAATTCCATTTTGGTGCTTCATGATTTATATAAAGGGTTCTACAAGAAGATATGGCTGCAGATTTCTAAACTCCTCCACACGTCTTAAAGTTTTGTGTTTCGGCTGTGTGATTAATTAATAGGTGTTGCGTGCGTGTCTCTCTCACAGAAGCCATGAATACCTAGCACAAAAGTTCATATGTATGGTCTATATTTCTAAATTAGCAATGGTATCAAAAAGTGCAAAGAGAGGTAGATCTAAATTAGCAATTGTCTCAAAAGGTGTAAAGAGCAATTGTCTCAAAAGGTGTAAAGAGAGGTAGATAGGATTGTTAAATCTGAATTGTTGAATTAGACTTTGGTTTGAAATAATAATTATTGTATTAGATTTAGGTTTTTTAATGTATTTTTGTTAAGTTGGTAATAAAGAATCAAAATAATAATTGAAATATCCATAGTTTGTCTATACATATCAAACAAGCCTTGGTGCCACATTCACACTTTACTTAGCAATGAGAAATGAGATCTTCTTGTCACCTACAATATAATATGTGACAACTATTCAAATTATGGTTCTTATATTGCCAACGACACAAACTTTTATAATTCTACATCATCTAATGAACGAGCGGATGCATGGAGCTTTTGTATAAACTCTCTAGTATGGTATTCACTTAATGTTTTACACTATCAACAAATAATTTTCCATTTCAAAGGCAAGTGAAACATATTTCCACTCATAAGCAAAGACGCCCTTATTCATTACAATTATGGATAGAGAACATTGATGGGTATGTTGGGTATAATGCTTCCACGTCATGTGTAGTTGTCAGTGTGAGTCCCTAAGTGTCAATTTAGAAGGTGTTAATTCCTATGTAATGAGTTGGAGTCTTGATCTAGATGTGTCGAAGTATGTAATTTATGTCTTATATATTTGCACCTATGGTGATCAATAAAAGTATCTAAGTGTGTGATTGGCTTGTGTTGTGTAGATCCTATTGAGATTTTCTGTTTCATAAATTAGGCAAAAATCTCTAATGTGTGACAACAATAGGAATTTGTTGCTAGATTAGCTCCAGGTTATTGGGAGGGAGTTAATGCATCCTAAATTTGAGTTGAGAGGATTTATGAGGCAGTTAGATTCTCCTTGCTATAAAACAGGTATCCATACGGATTGTGTGTGAGTGTGAGAGTTTGTGAGGATTTGATTTATGTAATTTCCTGTTTAATTAATAAAGAATTGCCGATGCCTATGTTTGGTGGACGTAGCCTAGATTGGTTGGGTGAACCACGTTAAATTCTTGTGTTGCCTGTGCATGATTTTATGGCTGTGTATATGTTTTATTATTTGTTGTGCATCTGATCTCCAACAAGTGGTATCAGAGCAGTTGGAGGTGGAGCACGTGCTGGAGGTGGAGTGCAAAGGCGTGGAGGTGCTGGTGCTGAGAGGATTCTCTGCGTGCGTGCGTGGTGGATCATTTGTTGGACTGCTGTTGCTGTCCGCCTGCGTGGAGGTTTACATGAGATAAGACAGCACTGAGGAGTATAAGAGACTGTTGTATTGCTGCACCTGCGTGGCGATTTGCAGCAACTAAAACTTTGATGTGTGATTGTTAGTCGCGTTGGATTTGCGCACTGGAGGTGGAGCAAACTGATTTGCGTACTGGAGGTGGAGCAAACTGATCGTTAGCAAGCATTTTAGAGCGCTGGTGATGTTGTTCATCTGCGTGGAGCGTTGTTGGTGCTGCGTGGGAAGCATACGGACTCCAGAACCTGTGGTATTCTGTTGCGTGTTATTGCGTGGAGACTGCTGACTGCTGACTGCTGGTAATGTTTCTTAAACACTGCTGTTGCGTGGTATTGCGTGGAGACTGCTGGTAATGTTTCTGTTGCGTGGTATTGCATGGAGACTGCTGGTAATGTGTCTTAAACACTGCTGTTGCGTGGTGCTGGTGAGTGTGGTTTGAAACCTTTCTTTTTACACCTACAACGTTTTTATTTGCCAGCGCAGTTTTTAATTACTCCACATGAATTTAAAGATGAAAATGGAGTTCCTTTAAAAGATCTTATAATAAGGAAAATTCTATCATGCGATAACTTTGAAGAATGGCTCGCTGAGAGTTTTTTTTTTAAACTGTATGTTTATTTTTTTTTTGTGGTGTGGTGTTGAACATTGTGCGTTGAAAACCGAAAGGGTATTTCGACAGCCACAAATTTCGAAATTGGTAGAATTTGATATTGAGTTTTATATATTGTAATTCACAGCAAAAAGTTTGTTTTTTGAAAGAAAAGGCATATAAGTGCATATGGCAGAAATTTGTATGTGAAGTACAAAGGGCAGATATTTGTTTGTTTTTTTAAAGGCAGAGGCATTTTTCAAACACAAACTTCATTTATTTAAAGTTGATTTTGGAGATTATTGTGTTTTTTGTTGATACAAAATGGCGAAAACTCAAAGTGCCCAGTTTGAAATTGAGAAGTTTAATGGCAAGAATAATTTCGAGATCTGGAAGGTGAAAATGTACGATTTGCTTGTCCAACATGGTGTGGCAAAGGCGTTGTTGGGCAAATCCAAACAGCCTTACAACGTCACAGATAATGAGTGGGCCGAGATGGATGAAAGAGCGATAAGTGCTATTCGACTGTGTCTAGCTGATGATGTCCTGTTTAATATCGTGTCAGAGACAACAGCTGCTGGTTTGTGGACGAAACTGGAGAAACTGTACATGACCAAATCCTTAACCAATAGGATTCTCCTGAAGCGACAATTGTACAGTTTGCGAATGAAGGAAGGCACATCGATTGTTGATCATTTAAATGCTTTTAATACTCTTCTTGTGCAATTACAAAGTATAGAAGTAAATATTCAATCCGAGGATAAAGCTATTACTTTATTGTGCTCGTTGCCCGAATCATGGGATCATTTTGTTACTTCTATAAGTCTTAGTTCATCAGAAACTATTGAGTTTGATGATGTAGTTGCATCCTTATTATCGAAAGAAACAAGGAGAAGGTCGCATTCTGAAACCTCTACATCAGAAGCTATGATGGTTAGAGGTCGTTCGAAAGAAAGACACTCCAGGAGGCCGAGCGACTCACGTTCAAAGTCAAAAGGGAAGAAGAGTAAGCTAAAGTGTTGGTTTTGTGGCAAATCAGGGCATTTAAAGGACTGTTGGAAGCGACAGTAGCAAACTTCTAAAGCAGATTCTTTGACAGAAAAGAAGGAGGCAAATACGACAGATACAGGTTCGACATCTGGTTCAGGTATGAGTGATGAAGTATTATCAGTTAATGTGTCAAATCATGGTCAACATTAGTTGTTAGATTCCGGTGCATCAAACCACATGTGTATCCATAAAGAATGGTTTAAGGAATATAAATCAATTAATGATGGAGTTGTGTACATGCGTAATGATGTAACATGTAATATTGTGGAGATTGGGAGCATACAACTACAAATGTTTGATGGGACAACTAGAATATTAACTGATGTGAGGCATGTACCAGATTTAAGGAAAAAATTGATTTCATTAGGAGCACTTGATTCAAATGGATATGAAACTGTAATTCAAAGTGGAGTAATGAAAATTTACAAAGGTATTTTACTAGTTATGAAAGCTAAGAAGGTAGGAAATCTATTTCAGTTAGAAGGAAGTACAGGGTCAGATTATGTGTCTACGGTGTCTGAACATGACAGTAGTTCCATTCACTTATGGCATCAAAGATTGGGGCATATGAGTGAAAGAGGGTTAAAAATTTTGGCTGATCGCAAATTACTTCCAAATCTAAAATATGGAAAGTTAGATTTCTGTAAGCATTGTCTGTTTGGAAAACAAAGTAAACAAAAGTTTAAAACAGGCAAACATACTAGTAAAGGCATACTTGATTATATCCATTCTGATGTTTGGGGACCAGCCCCTACAACTTCATATGGTGGTTCGTCTTATTTTGTATCATTCATTGATGACTTTTCTAGGAAACTGTGGGTCTACATGTTGAAAAGGAAGTCTGATGTTTTTTCAGTTTTCAAGCAGTTTAGAGCATTGGTAGAAAACAACACTGGTAGAACAATAAAACGTTTAAGAACTGACAATGGTGGTGAGTTTACTTCCAAGGAGTTTGACAGCTATTGCAAGGATGCAGGTATCGAGAGACATAAGACCACGGTTTATACTCCTCAGCAGAATGGAGTTGCTGAACGCATGAACATGACTCTTCTAGAGAGAGCAAGGAGTATGCTGAGTAACGCCGGGTTGCAAAAGGAGTTGTGGACGGAAGCAGTGGCAACAGCTTGTTATGTGATAAACCGATCTCCATCAACGGCGATAGGCTGCAAGATTTCACAAGAGGTATGGAAAGGACACCCTTGTGACTATTCTAAACTCAGAGTGTTTGGTTGTGATGCATATGCTCTAGTGCCTAAACATCAGCGAAATAAATTAGATCCAAAGTCAAAAAGGTATATCTTTGTTGGGTATGGTGTTGGAACAAAGGGATATAGATTATGGGATGCTACTACCCGCAAAATCATCATCAACAGAGATGTAAAGTTTAATGAATCCTCTCTTGTACGGTTAGATGTAGATAGTAGATTGAAACAGGATGATGTATCTGATTTTCAGCACATTCAATTTGATAGCATTTCTAATGATAGTCATGATGACCATAGTTCAGATACTACTCATGAACAGGTTTCAGAATCAAAACATGAACAGGGTTCAGGTATAGATCATGAACAGGTTTCAGATACTGGTCATCAAGAAGTTCCTACAAATGGTAGTCAGCCAATCGAGGAAGCGCCAGAAACATCATTAAGGAGGTCGACAAGAATCAAATGGCCACCGAGAAGGTATGATGATTATGTCACTTCTGTTGCATTTACTGCTAATGACGATGAGCCTCTGTGCTATCAAGAAGCAATAGAAGGTTCGAAGAGTGATAAGTGGAAAGTAGCCATGAAGGACGAAATGATGGCCTTGGGTAAGAACGACACATGGGATCTGGTTGAGCTTCCGAAAGACAGGAAAACTGTGGGGTGTAAATGGGTGTTCAAGCTGAAACGGGGTGTGAATGATACGGAAGACAGGTACAAAGCGAGACTGGTTGCAAAAGGGTTTTCTCAGAAAGCTGGTATTGACTTTCATGAGATTTTTTCACCAGTGGTTAAAATTGTTTCAATTAGAATTGTGTTGGCATTAGTGGCTTTGCTTGATTTAGAGTTGCAACAATTAGATGTTAAGACTGCATTTCTACATGGAGACTTAGATGAGGAAATTTATATGGAACAACCGGAATGGTTTGTTCAACATCGCAATGAGAAATTTGTCTGCAAGCTCAAGAAGTCATTATATGGCCTGAAGCAGTCACCTCGGCAGTGGTATAAGAAGTTTGATTCTTTCATGTTGAGTCAGAAATATGTTAGAAGTGAATATGATCATTGTGTTTATTTTAAGCAATTTAAAAATGGCATATTCATTATCTTGGTATTGTATGTTGACGATATGCTTTTAGCAAGCAAAAGCATAGAAGAAATCAACATGTTGAAGGCTCAGATGGCAAGGAAGTTTGATATGAAAGATCTAGGAGCAGCAAGACAGATTTTGGGCATGGAGATTTTCAGAGACAGGAGTAATGGTAAGCTATGGCTATCACAACAAAAGTATATTGAGAAAATACTTTTGAGGTTTGGTATGAATAACGTGAAGCTTGTGTCAGTCCCTATCGCTTCCCATTTCAAGCTTTCTTCGAGTTTATGTCCTAATTCAGATGAAGAAAAGGATTATATGTCTCGAATTCCATATGCTAATGTAGTAGGGTGTTTAATGTATGCGATGGTGTGTACGCAACCAGATATTTCACATGTAGTTGGGGTTGTCAGCAGGTACATGGCAAATCCGGGTAAAGAACACTGGTCAGCAGTGAAATGGGTGCTTCGGTATCTGAGAGGCACAAGTAGTTATTGTATCACTTACAATAAGAGTAGTGAATTTGTTTGCGGATATGTTGATTCCGATTTTGCAGGTGATTTGGATAAGAGAAGGTCAACTTCAGGGCACGTCTTTACTCTTGCACGTGGAGCTATTAGCTGGATGTCAAAGCTACAGAATATTGTTGCTTTATCTACTACTGAAGCAGAATACATTGCTGCTTTATCTACTACTGAAGCAGAATACATTGCTGCTTCGCATGCTTGCAAAGAGGCGGTTTGGTTGAAAGGTTTGCTTGGTGAGTTTGGTAGGTTACAGGACAACATCAGGTTACTTTGTGATAGTCAAAGTGCAATACATTTGGCTAAGAATCCGGCCTATCATAGTAAATCAAAGCATATTCCAATTAAGTAACATTTTGTAAGACAGGTTATCACTGAAAGGAGAGTCTCTCTTGAAAAGGTTCATACAAAGGAAAACTGTGCAAACATGTTCAGGAAACCAGTTTTGTTGGAGAAGCTACGCTGGTGTTTGGCTTCTCTTGGCTTGCAAAAAAGATAAAATAATAAACAAACAGGGCATCAGGCTAATTGTTGTCAAGGTGGAGATTGTTGAGATTTTCTGTTTCATAAATTAGGCAAAAATCTCTACTGTGTGACAACAATAGGAATTTGTTGCTAGATTAGCTCCAGGTTGTTGGGAGGGAGTTAATGCATCCTAAATTTGAGTTGAGAGGATTTATGAGGCAGTTAGATTCTCCTTGCTATAAAACAGGTATCCATACGGATTGTGTGTGAGTGTGAGAGTTTGTAAGGATTTGATTTATGTAATCTCCTGTTTGATTAATAAAGAATTGCCGATGCCTATGTTTGGTGGACGTAGCCCAGATTGGTTGGGTGAACCACGTTAAATTCTTGTGTTGCCTGTGCATGATTTTATGGCTGTGTATATGTTTTATTATTTGTTGTGCATCTGATCTCCAACAGATCCGTTGTCTCAGTCTCTCCTCTCTCTATTTTATAACATGGTATCAAAGATAAATTTGGCTTGATTCCCTCTCTCCTCTCTCTATTTTATAACATGGTATCAAAGATAAATTTGGCTTGATTTCCTGACGAGAAGGCCAGAAAAATGTGAGAGAGTCTTCAATGTTATTGCTCTATACATAGATAGATTAATACAGATGTGTGATAGTGATTTCTGTTATGAGCTTTATTTCTCCATGCGAGTGTTTTCTAGATTTACATTTGATATTAAGCGAAAGTTCTGAACCATTTTCTTCATAATATCTACAACTTCATAAATCTACAAAGCATTGACTTTCATTGCATGTGGCACACTAAGTGGCGTAAAAGCTCTACATCTTGTTTTTGAAAAGAAGAGGATCATGGAATTGTCACGATTTTGGATCTACATCGTGGATCCATGTGAAGAGGTAGAGGAATTTTTTATCACGATTTCGTGTAATTCTCAAATCTGGGCTCGAAAATGTTTGTGTGAGGAGTCCTAAGAGCTATAGGGATGAGGCATTTGTGGCAGAACACATCCAAAATTTTGATGAGCTCCGGGATTTATGAATTTTGGGTGTATTATGAGTGTATTTTGCAGCGTGCTAGCCAAGCCTTTTCGCAGTCCAACATCATTTTGCAGAAAATACTCCATCAAGTTAGAACTGTTGAAATTATAGTCGATCGTGTAAGTTTTGATGTATTCTTCAGCGACACACTGCGTTTGTATGATGTTGTCCTCCTATGCAAGCTCTGGAAAGAACCTACTTATTCATCGATTCGAGCAAGTTCATAGAGAATCATAAATTATCGATAGAGAGTCGACAATAGACAATGTATCCTTAGCGGAATGATTGGCTTCGAAATAAGAATAACTTCAGTCCCTCAGTTGAACATTAACAAGATTCAAAGTGAACGAGGAGGACATGAGCAGCTCAATGTGATCTGACTGTGTTTTGCGTCATGTGAACTGTGTGACCGAAAGTGGCAACACATCAAAGGTCTTGAATTCGTTGGTCGTGGAAAGGGATGTCTTGTTGACGAAATAGCAGAGCCCACCTCTAAATTGTTGAGCTGAGTCTGATCTGAGTGCGGGGTTTCTACGCTTCCATAGGCAAAGAGGTTGATCTGATATTTTTTTTGTAAGCATTATGATGCGATTTAAACATAATCAATTTTGTATCAAAGGAATTCCTCTTCCACGCGACATTTTATAGACTGCAGCTCTGTCAAGGGCCATATGGGAAATCAAGAAGAAGGCAAACAAGGACATTAATCTTCAAAGCAAAACCGATTTTGCAACAAAATATGTTTTGGTTCACTGAAGAATTTCAAGTTTGGTCTTCATATGGTGGAATTAATGAAGATTTGTCCCCATGGAAGTTCATTCCAAATTGGAAAGAAGGATTCCATCGATCAAATCCCAACGACGTGCAAAAATAACTGGTTCACGTGTCAAGTTTTCAAGTAGCACATCCATATGGACAATGATATTTTTCTATTTGGATAACTGTCGATAGTTTAATATAAAATAATGGAAATCAGTTTTGTTGTCATCATAAGATTGTTGGGTTTTTTTTCTGTTTTTATTGTTTCCTTTATGTTGTGTGAAAAATATATATATATGTTGTTGGTAGAAGATTTCAGGGTGCAGTTTTATTGAAAAATCAAATGAAGTACTAATTATAGAATAGATTAATATATTTTTAAATTGGCTGTTCTTGATGCATACGGTGACATAAGAAGATATCATGAATTTGACTATGTATAATCTATTATAAGCTGGTGGCGTCATCTAGAGCCAGGAACATCATCTTACATGTTCATTTGATTGTGTGTTTAAGAGGTTATCTTGTAAAATTGATTTCTGAATACATTCAATATCGAGGTTGTCTTCCTAGATAACTAGGGAATACAACGGAAGACCATGTGTTCAATAGATGGAGGTATGTCAATAGGATGGTTCAGTATCGAGATTGACCCATCGTGCTCCAGGAGGCTGAGAAGCGTCAATTATACAAAGTACGTCAAAGATGATCTAAAGCGATTATGTTTTAAATGGAGGTCAAGTGATAGCTCGAAGATGTGGTGGTGAAGAAAAAGCAGTGTTTGCGAGATTCCAGAGTTGATGTGAGTGTTGATGAAGACCAATGAGACATATGTCATATTATTGTTGTAATATGTGCTTTCAATGTAAACACTAAGGGAGGATGTTCCAAGTAATGCTTCCATGTCATGTGTAGTTGACGGTGTCAGTCCCTAGGCGTCAATCTAGAAGATTTTGATTCCTATGTAATGAGTTGGAGTCCTCATCTAGATGTGTCGAAATTTGTAATTTATGTGCTATATATTTGTATCTGTGGTGATCAATAAAGGTATCTAAGTGTGTGATTGGCTTGTGTTGTGTGGATCCATTTTCTCTCTCTCTGCTCTCTTTATGTTATAACAAGGTATCATTTGGAAATCATGACGCAAAAACAAAAAGCAAAAAAAATATTTTTAGTATTCAACCAAAACAATTTAGTGGGTAACCCATTTTTTAAATCCAAATTGAATACTTTTGATAGATCCTTACCCCAAATGAAAGAGTGCTTTTTATTGGAGTTGGTTTTTGAAAAAAAATTAATTCATTAGAAATGTAATTAATATTATAATGATAATTTGTATAATTTAATTAAAATTAAATGTAAAAACAAGGTATTTCATTACACATAATTTTCCTTGCAATTTCAGGAAATTATATTCTGCCATAAAAAACATGTGACTAAACCGTTCAGGAATATTAGCCCCTCCATTAAATCTAGCAGGGCTTGGCATTGTGCTCATTATCCATGGACACAAAGCTTTTGATTTTTTTTTTCCTTTATGAAGATGATGCTTGTGTTCATGATTCACAATATTCTCCCTAAGGATTAGGATCGAGACCTCGCCAGCATTATTTTATTTACCTCTTATTCTTGTTTTTTTCCTTATACTAAGATTTAAATTATAATGAGAAGCAGATAATGAAAAATATATTATTTAGTAAGTATCAAATATTTTTAAAGATTTTAATTTTGAATGATTTTCTTGCAAAATTTAAGAATAAAAAACCACTATACCTATTTAAAAATCATGCATGAATATAGCAACAATATCTAGAAATAATGACATAAAATATATGAAGCAGTTATCCATATTGAAATATTTACTTTTGCAATGTCGAATATTATAATTTGCATTGGTCAATGTTATGACAATGTTGTTTTATCAACATTTAATGAAATTATTGATTTTAATTAATAATGTAAATGTGTGAGCTTGCTATGTTTTTAGTACATACAACAAAAATCATTGAAGTTTCTAAATGTGATACTTATTCATCTGTCTGGAAGCACTTGAGAAACACTGAGCATTTTCGTCTTGTGGAAAAAGAAAAATACTAAAAGCAAAATATTATTTATATTTTTCAAATTTTAATTTATGGTTTAATCATGGTGGT
Source organism: Pinus tabuliformis (assembly GCA_031772625.1). Lineage (NCBI taxonomy): Eukaryota > Viridiplantae > Streptophyta > Pinopsida > Pinales > Pinaceae > Pinus > Pinus tabuliformis. The sequence goes on along the minus strand of CM062804.1, from coordinate 1,362,388,846 downwards.
TATCTAGAATTTTGATATCATTTTGATGGCTAGACAAGAAAACCATACAATAATATAATATATAGAATTGTTACTTTGCGAATCAAATCAGGTCACTTAATTATTTGAAAATAAGTCATTAAATAAACTCAAAATTATTAATAATTACGTTAATAGATGTTTATATTTTTTAATAGGGTTTTTAGAATTATAAAAAATTATTAGATAGATGGTGGAGATTTAAACTCCATAGAATAATGTAGAATATTATTAGTAGTATGCACATATAATAAGTTGAGATTTAACTCCAAAATAGATATGCTCTTTTTTCCATTTAAATTAAATTGGTTAATTAAAAAAAATGTCGTATTACAATCGAATCTCTCAACCAATAAAATGATAGAACATAAAATTTTAATATAGAAAAAACCTAAAATTATTTATTTAATGTTATACATTAAGTAAATGGATAAATATTCATAATCCAAATATAAAATGTAAAATTATTAATTTAAGCAAATTGATAAATATTAATGATAAAAAAAAAACACACAAAAACAAAAACAATAACCAAGTAATTTCTATAATAACTTTCCCACAAAAAAACACTAAAAAATATTATATTATAAATGACACACCATATTTATTTATTTAACTCAGCAATTTCATCTCCATCTCTATTCATTGACCGCCTCTGAGCTTTTCCAATTTATCACACTGGGGGATTCTACCCATATCTTCACCTCTGCTTCTTTAAAATTCGTGATGTTGTTGTCATTATGTGAATTATTTTTGAAAGATAAATAATAATGTACAGGTGGATAAATTCTACCTGCTGAACAGGTAGTTGCTCCGGCAACCCATCAACCCAATAACAGTTTAGAAATGATAGAATTCTGTGATAAATGCTTAGTGATTATCCATTCAATCTTCCAGCCAAATCTCTTATTTTAGGAAAGGCCAAGAAATAAAACAGTGTGTGTTCATATTGCAAGAATAATATAATCACAGTCGAACCTTTGAAGTCCACACCGAATACACTATCTGTGCAAATTGATCAGAGTCGATACTTTGAATAAATAGACGGAGCAACGTTCGTACTGTATGATTTGTTTGAAATCATATAGAACGTATAAAGGACATAATTTAATTTTAATTGGCTAGGTATAGACACTTTAAAATGATAAAATAAGCCATCCGGATATATTGGCACGTTTGCTGGTCAATTCACTGTATAGGTTGTTTGCTTCTTTCTATTTATGCATGGATTCTCGGCCAGTCAATGAGCATAAATTCAGATTCGGAGTTCAAAATAGTAAAATGTTAATATGAGACTATTGAAAAACGTTATAGGCTTCTAACTTGTAGATTCTTAAAGTTTTTTTACTTTATTTTGACATTCAAAGTAAGTCAGACTAACTACATATCTTCCAACGTTAATCATCTATTTGCATATGAAGGGCTAGCAAATGAAATAAACAGAAGTTGTCATCTTTTTGCGTATCAAGGGCTAACTAATGAAATAAATGGAAGTTGAAGTTAACGCATATTCATTCTTAAATTTAAAGACTTAACCCATAAGAAATATCCCAAATTTCTTTAATGAAGTGATAATGGAATAAACATTGGAAAATAAAGTCTTGATATCAAATTAATAGTGGGGACGTCCATCACTGGCTGAGAATGCAGCTTGATTCATCACTGTCATTCAAGGAAAACTATGCCACTTGAAGTTACCTTGCTCTCTTATAATTTATGTTGACTCATCACTATCATTCAAAGAAAACCATGCCACTTGAAATTACGCACTGGTAGTCCATAATGGGATAGGCTTTCACTCATAAGAGATGCCTCCACGTCTTGCATCATTTAAATGTTTCCTTATATCCAAGGAAGATGAACTCTTAACCAAGCAAAATCAATTTTAAGGCGTACTCCAGACCCACTCATATAATGATATCTGCTTGCCCCTTTTGTTCTCTACTTTTCAGATATCCTTTCATACATCACATAAAATAAATAAATAATTTTGGTGAGGATTTGAATTTGATATCTAATTTTAACTTGCTATTGTTCCATCTTAATTAAAGTAGGACTCCTCTCATTTATATGTATGTTTATTATATATATAGTAATTCATTTTTTTTATTATTAGATATATACATAGATTTTTTATATCTATTAATTTTTTTTAATATAGTATATAAAATTTTGATATAATAAAATCAATTATAAACTTACATATTTAGTGATTGTTAATATGAGACCATTAAAAAATACTTAGACTTTCCCAATTTATTAAAATATGTTTCAAGATTTTCTCAACTTACTAAAACAATACACAAAGTCCCTGCACAATTTGACAAAGACTTTGCCTCCTCGAAGAACCTATTAGTGCTTTTCCCTTCCAGGTTCTTTTCTATATGAGATTATATCAGATTAATCATCATTTGAAATCGTGTCTGGTTTTTTACCATGAAAAACAATAGCAAACTCCACTCTAATTTTGGGGAACATGGAAGCTTGCAATTCTTAGAGGATTGTATTGCAATTTCAGGATGATTTTAGTTCAAAAAATACATGGTCATTCATATAGGATCCAAATAAGAAATGGTTTAATAAATTGTGAATCCTGGGCTCTGCCCCCAAAAAAATCATGTTCAATCCTCATATAACATCAATGCCAGAAGAATTAAGGAATTGGTGCTTATTGGGGAATACCAGGGAGAGAGCATATGGAAATCACTGAATACATACCAATTGGCTGTGCGAAACTCGCCTGCGCATGCCCACATTCAATCTGGATTGTGATTAGGTTTCATGACAGTCGTGGACACAAGCAATTGAATGCCCAGATCCCCCAATTCGACTACTAATTTGTCAATGGTTTCATTTGATTTTGATTTTCCAGCAAGATGCCCATTGCCTTCGCGTGTATCGAATTATTGTCCGGAGATGGAGATATCGTTAAATGTGGAATTAGAAGGCTTAGTATTTTTATAGCTTGAAATAATTAGTATTTTTATAATTTCATCCTTCGTAAGGTTTAAGTTTGAATAATTAGAATTTTTTGATATTATTCTATTTTATGTTTGGAAAAAAAAAGGGTAATATATTCATTATATGGTTGGAGAAAAATGTTAAACACACATGGACAGCAAGAGAGATATGAAAGATAATCAGGAGAGTACAATTTTTATTAACAATTGATTTACATTTATAGTACAATATCTGACTGTTGGGTTCCACATCCCAAGGTCTCTTGGACTCCTTTTGTCCATTCGGCTTCCACACTAACCCATTGAGGATTAGGTGTCCAACATTCCCCCCCTTAATCCGAAGGGTTATGTATCAGTCCAAAAAGAGAGCTGTAATACAAAATGTGCAAATATGCATGGCAGCACTAGGCTGAATGTGCTCTCTGAAATGTTGGTATAAAGGGTAGTGGTTTAAGGATGACCACCAACACTGGAACGCTTAGTGCAGTTCCCGGAACTCTTCCAAAACTGGCAAGAAACTGAAGTTTTCTGCTAGAGGAAGTGATCCTATTGTTTTAAAGAGGGAAACCTTCAACCATAAAAGGGAGGTCTCACCCCGCATAAAAGGTAAAACTTCAACCTGAAAAGGGAAGTCTCAACCTGTGATGGTTTAAGGATAACCAACAACTCTGGAATGCTTAATGCAATTCCTGGAACTCTTCCAAAACTGGAAAGAAGATGGTGTCTTCTGCTAGAGGAAGTGTTCTCAATTTTGTTCCTGGAATTCTTCCAAAACTGGCAAGAAGCTGAAGTCTTCTACTAGAGGAAGTGTCCCAGATTGCCAACTCAAGGCATGTTCACGAGCATCTTTGTCTCTGGCTACAGCTCTGAATCTGGTGTGACAGGTTGTGGCTCAGGCTCGCTTGCTGTGACTTTGAAGCTTGTAGATGACCATCATTTCCCCCCCTGTCAGATACAAGGTGAGATGATGGAGAAAACTCAACTGCAAGACTGTTCAATACTCTAGAACAAGTTCTGATATGTGTTTGGAATATCTTCTTGGCTGTTGATGGCCATTGCCAAGAAGTGATCCATCCAAGATGAATCTTTGTTCTTGTAGGACGTTTATTTCTGAAGCATCTGTGTGAAGAATGATTGGTTTTATGACAGTGCTTACATGGATGAAGATCAAAACAATGATCTTTCAAATGGCAACCTCGGTCATAGTGTTGGCATTTCACGATCTGTTGTTTTTATTGTTGTTGTTGCTGTGTAAGAGGGGCAGAATCTGGAACAACTGAAGCTGAACTGTCATGAGGAGCAGGTGAACTTTCATGAATGAATCCACCACTCTGAAATTGAATGGGCTTGGCATAGTCTGTAATATGAAAGGACAAGTCCTTGTCATATCCAAGATCAGTTCTGTGCTTGTTGTGGACAAGCTGTTCCCAAGGTCTGATGATGGACTTGGGAAGTACAGACTGAGTTTCTGCATCTGTGTGTACAATTGCTGCTTTATTTGAATGCACTGTAATATTATTGACTTGGTGTTTATGGGAGTCTGTTTCAATCTTCTGAACAGAAACAGGTTCAGAATGGTGACTCCACTGCTGTAATTCTGCTCGCTGAAGCTGAGATTCGAGCTCCAAAAAGTCTATTTTTTCCTGTGTATTCTGCAGACATGCCTTTAATGTCACAAAGAGTGTTCTTGTTGATTTTAACTGTGTCTTCGATAGTAGATTGTATCAGAGTTTTGAGAAACTCTAATACACCACCAATTAGAGCCATAACAAGTGCACCACTATTAAAATCAAAGTGCAATAGTTCTAATGGCAGGAAATGACTGAGCTCTCCTCCAAAAAATGTTGCTTTTAATTTTCAACTTTCTACCTTCATGATTAGATAAAAACTAATTAAAAAACCTTCAATACCAACTTCAATATACTATCTCGATACTTCAATCTGAGCACATAAGCCAATGGCAACAGAATAGGAAATATGATGTAGCCAATGGAGGGTGTTTGCCTTATTGCTTTCTGAAATTTTGCTAAGTAGAAGGTGGAAACTTTCAATCTAAGATGACACTGGCCTATACCTATTATCAACAACAGATGTATGAGAAATCTGTTAAGCTTTATGCAGAACTTGCATCTGTAGCAGTGGCTAGCTTTCTTAGTTTCAATGGATCACCATTGGTTGAACCAGTACGGATCAATGATGGAGCTAAAGAGAACAAAGAAGCATTAAGGAAGTCACGTGGTGAGGAAGATGATGATTTCCAAATTATTGAATATCAGGCCTAGAAAGGGAATGCAATGTATAAACTTGGTATATTCTACTACTTTGGTTTTGGCCTCCTTCCTTTAAAAATTATCAACTCAAAGTGATAGGCTAATGACATATAAGGATTGATTCCCTTGTTAAAGCTAAAGGGTCGAGCAACATCAATGGTGCAGAAAATTCTGTTCAAAAACTCCCAACACCTCCGAGAGCTTCGAGAGTATCTTTCTAGAAATGTTTGTAAGTGGAATAGCGTTGGCAGAGCTCGTATCCTTGATCATGTTCCACAACTTATTGTTATCATAATCTTTATCGAATTCTTTTTCTGATGCTTCTTTATTGATATCAATTCAAATCTGAGAGATAAACTTTAGTATTGGAAAAGTAAACATGGTATACACACGTCATCTTCATTCATTACCATTTCTCTTCTATTGACCATCCCGTTGTGGATCACACAGGTTCATAATCCATATATGTCAAAATACATGTCATTGAAAACTTTAAAGAACATCAGCACAACCTTCAAGGAAAGAACTCAACACATACCACAAACCACTTGCATACCAACTCAGGCCTTCAATTCAACGTAGAATCCAACAGAGCGCACACCAGCATACGACATTCAGAATTATTCAAAGCACAAAGCCTTCACGACTTGCCGAGAACAGAAAACATATCAATGCATTGTTATATTCTCACCAGATCAACCTCATTACATTCCAACACACTATCACTGAAATGAACCAGTCGAAGGAAACAACATAACAAGAGCTAGCTAATATGGTGGTTGCATGCTGCACTAAGCATTGGGTATATGAATGACCACAAGTCATCAACGACCCTTTCGATGCATCTCGAGCTCACACAGAGATAGAGGCATTCCCACACTACTTCTGGTCTTTGGTAGGTTACTCCTTTATTGTGTATGATTATCTATATAAATGATGCTTATGATGAAGATCAACACATTTTCCCAGCATTAGCTCTTAAATCATCAGAGGCGATCTCCATGTCTCCATTGCATTCTTCATGCATTTGCTTGACTTTCCATCGAAACACAAAATATAACTGATAAGGAGGTGATCTTCAAAGCAGACTCGAACCCTAGACGTTCAAAGGATTGCTGATCCCTGCGCCCCTGGCCGTGCTTTTACGAGGTCTTGGTGTGACCACATCAAAAGATATGCGGTCCTAGTATCCTATGCCGCTTGCGCTAGTTGTCCCTGGTGAAGGTGTTCCTATCGGATCACCTTTTGGAGATGACGAAGCTGCATTTGTGGTTGCGGTTCTAGATTGTTTCGACTTCGATTTAAAAGATGCGGTCATAAGTACGAAGGATTTGTGCGGCTTCACAGCGTTTTAATGGCAGACAATGATTTGAAAACCCTGGTTTTAGTGGCGAACATTAATCTGAAAACGTTAACGCTAGAGCAGGCACTGGAGATGACAAATCAGCCGCTAGAAGGCTTGTTTGAGGCAGTGGAAAATATGCAGCAGAACGACTTGGAAGAAAAGCAAAGGAAACTTAATCTGGCAATGCTGGAAAAAATATATGAAACGGACGAGGATCATACCACTCCTTTATCCACCATACAAAGCTCTATTTTCACCTTTTGTGCAAAATATTTCACATGTCGGATGAAAGAAAAGGAATCATCATAGGTAACGCAACATTCAACGATGTAAATAATTTGAACACGCAGGGAAGCTCCCAACTAGTGCATACAACTCTTTTTTTTTTTAATGCATTTCTTAACAATCTTCTAGTGCTTTGATACCTTCTGATAAGCCAATTTAGTGCAGGTTTCACAACTCAAGATGTACGCATGGAGACCGCGCACAAGGAATTCAACCAAGGCTTGGCTAGCAATCCTTCAACGGTAATACGCACCCTTTCAGTTTCCCTGAACAGCTAGAACAAGGCGGAATGGTCGCTGGGAATGGGTAAGCCTTGGCAGATTGGAGCCAGCAATTTGGAATATGGACAGACCAGTGTCAGACCAGCATTATGAATAGATACGTTATGGCCAGAGGCAGCGCTGGTGCGCCAGAGAGCATTATATCAAGACAAATGCGTTATGGTAGAGGCAGTGCATTATGTCAGGGAAACTGTTACTATCAACATAACTTTTATTCCACGCTCTATTTTTTATTTGTTGCCACAACGTTTTCAACATAAACTCCTCGAATAGGAGTTAGGAATGACTGGCCACCGTAAGTAAGCTTGCTCAGCGCATATTGAAAGGAAACAAAATCATTCAACTGTTATGGGACAGCGTTAATATGATATGGACAGATGTGCAGCGCTGGCAGAGGCAGGTTATTTCAGGTCGGAGGGGAATAAGGCAGAGTCAGAGGTCAGGTAACGCAGAACTGACATATATATAGAGACCACAAAACAAGTGGCTCAAATTGGAGCAGGACCAGCAATCGCCCGCTCTGATACCATGTTAAACACACATGGACAGCAAGAGAGATATGAAAGATAATCAGGAGAGTACAATTTTTATTAACAATTGATTTACATTTATAGTACAATATCTGACCGTTGGGTTCCACATCCCAAGGTCTCTTGGACTCCTTTTGTCCATTCGGCTTCCACACTAACCCATTGAGGATTAGGTGTCCAACAAAAGAAAATGGTAATATATCTGTTATATGTTTTGGTGGACAAATGTCAGTTATAAATGTGATCATAAATGTGATGAAGAAAATAGACAAAATTTTGATGTGATCTGATTCAAAAGAAAGGCCTTTCCGCATAATTATGTTTGTTACTATTTTTATAAGCTGTAAGTTATAAAAAATATACTCATTTTCTTTTAATTATTTTGTTTTTTAATTCAAATTATTATTATATGATTATAATTTTAATTATTTTATTTTTTAATTTAAATTATTATTGTATGTTTACCACTGGAAGATGTTAATTCATTAGTGAATGGAATTTTGAAGTGTTAATTATATTTTTAGTTTTGTGTATAATTTTTCACATTTATTTAATATAAAAATTAGAGTAGAAATTATTTAATAAAAAAAAAAAAATTATGTATATTATCTCAGTAACAAAGTTTAAAATAAAAATGATCAAATAATAAATTATACGAATTATCAAATAACAATAATATATATCTAGACATAATTAACACAACCATATACATTAAACGGTGGTTAAATATCATAAATATCAATGCATAATAAACATCAAAATACTTACTTTATTATACATCTCAAATTGCTAAAATTTAAAAAATGATTAAAAACACAAAACTTATTATATATCTAAAGTGAAATGTAGTCGTTGCCTAGTCCTTTGTAGTAGTTTCCTTGGTCAATAGTAGATGTTTCTTCCTAGCAGTTGATCTCTCTATTTAACTTGTTACCATGATCTCATTCTTCATCATGTCCGATGAACCACACTCTCTAGGTCGAAACATTCTACAAATGAATTTTTAAGTGATTATCCCCCAAAACCTTCTCAATAAACTTGATATGATATGGATCAGAGAAGTGGAAATTCAATAATTAAAAATAATTAAACAATATTTTTTTAAAAATAATAATAATATTATTATTATTATTGAAATAATAGATATCTATATATATATATATATATATATATATATATATATATATATATATGATGATGATGATGATGATGGTTAACGTTCACTGAGACCAAACTTTGGTCTATCGAACCTAAGGAAACGAATTATTTAGTTTGATTTAAGATTTTATACCTGTGCTCAAAAAACTTGGAGAGAAGCCCCTCGAGCTCACTATAATTTTCACATCGTAAATAGCTAGGAAGGTCAGTATTGCAACAAAGATTATGAAACTGAGATCTAATGTGGTTGTACACAACGCATTCTGAGAGGAAGTGATTTCCTTCTTCTATCTTCATATTGTCACAGAGATGGCAGATCCTTTCCATCCCTGGTGTTTTAGGAACTACCCAATGACGTGTTTCACTATGGAGCTCATGAGAGTTCATTCTAACCTTGGCTATATTAATTTTCTTCTTTGAGCTAGTTAAAACAGAGAGATACTTTTGATCTTCTAGGGTGGGGTTGATGACCTCCTTATAATATCTTAATTTTCTTTTAGTTGTTAAATCTTTCTCACACCACATTTTTTCTTTGAACTTAGAACTAACAATATTTTTAATGTTATTAATGTTTTGTAATGAAATATTCTCGTCAATCTCCCAATTATTTAACTAGGCCCTAGTGTCTTTATACCAACCTTGTTTGAGCCTTAGGTGGTTTTGGCTGGAATTTAAAGCTAGCTTAGGAAGTCTATGGTTTCCTATGTTATTGAGTTTGTGCTTGTACAACAAAAGCCTAGTCATAGCTAGGATCTTGATAGGTGAAAGACCCACTTCTATAAGGAGTATAGGATAGGGTGTATTGCTTTTAATTTTGAGGTTATACGTTATAAAACGTGCCTTGATTTGCTCAATATTTCTCCAGGATTCTCTAGAGATGCTACAACCCTAAACCTCACAACCATATAAGATAACAGGAGTGACTAAAGTTTCAAAAAGAAACTTCTTACTATCCCACATTACAAGGTTTGTCATTTTATAATTATTTTCAAGACCAAAATAAGCTTTCCACCCCCCATTAATCTTTTTCTCAACACTATAGTTCCAGTTGAGCTTTTGATGAATATAAATTCCTAGGTACTTGTAAGACAACACTTCCTCCAAGTTACTATTGTCATACATAAAATTAGCGTAAGTGTCCTTGGATTTGATAATCATAACTTTTGTTTTGTCAGTGTTAGAAGAAATCCTTAAGAAGTCTAAGTTGCTTATCAAGATCATATGGGCACCTTGTGAGAAGAACAATATCGTTAGCATAAAGAATAAGGATGATGACTATCCCAGCTAAGATTATGCCAGCATAGCCTCCTTCGTCTAAACAACCTTCTAGCTTGTCGATGTAAATGCCAAATAGGGTAGGGGAGAGGGGGCAACCTTGTTTAACTCTTATATTACACTTAGTATCTTTCGACCACCCCTCATTGCTCTTTAACTTGGCAATTACATTCTTGTATAACCTTATGGCGACAACTCTCAACTCGAAAGGAACCTTTAGCTCTTCTAATCTATTCCATACGTTGTCTCTACAAACCGTATGGAAAGCCTTTCTAAAATCCACAAAGCAACAAAAGAGATTCACCTCACTTTATCATAGAAAGTTTTAATGGCTAAATATGTTTTGTTATAATATTATGAACTAATGCCATAACTTATCAATATCACATGTCCAAAAGATCATTACTCATTTTATATGATACTTGTTCATATAAAAAAATTTAAATTAATAATGAAGAAAGAAAAAATACATAATTACTTTGAAACTAAATATATCTTTAATTTGTAAACATTGTTAAAAATACTTTATAATATTCAATAAACATTAAATCTTTTCCATCAACCTAATAAATATTTATAACGAGATTAAAATTATAAAACTCCAATTCCTAAATAAATACCTATCTACACAATTATTAAACTAATTTTATTATGACCTACAGTGATAGATTGTCTTCAATAAAATATCTAACATTAATTAAAAACAATATTTATTCACCCCTTGTAAAGCTAAATACATATGAATAATTCAACTTAAACACAATACGCATTCACTACATGTAAAGCTAAATACATATCAATAATTCAACTATATTGTTTATTATTTCCTATGTGTTAGTGAAAATTTCTAGCAATATGACTTATATTACACATCTAACCATCACAATATCATTTTTTTAATAATTTGTTTATTAAATATTTGTTTTTTTAAATAAAATTAAAATAAATAAACATAGTTACATTTAAAATACATAATTTTATATATTTTAAAGGGAAAAAAAGTTAACTTAAATTAAATTTCATTTAATAAAACAATTTTTATTTCTATTAATGACCTATTCATCCATTAACTTAAAGAAAAACATACGTTTTCAAATCTAATAAATATTTTAAGTTAATATTATTTTTAAAATTATATAATTTGATTAAATAAATAAATTAAATATTTATTTTCTATAATTTAGAAGGAATCCACTCAAATTAATTGTTTAAGTAAAATAAATAACAAACTATGTGTTTGTAGTGTAAAGAATGGAAATAATTATAAATAATGTAAATCCACACCATTAAAATATTAAATAATTAATAAATGAATCTATCTCAAGGAATGAAATATGTAACTATTTAAGCAAAGACTCCACTTAAACTAATTTTTTAATTAAAATAAATAACAAACGAAGTGTTTGGAGCAGTAAAATAAATAACAAGCTAAGTGTTTGTAGTTTAAAGAATGGAAATAATTATAAATAATGTAAATCCACACCATTAAAATGTTAAATAATTGATAAATGAATATATCTCAAGGAATGAAATATGTAACTATTTAAGCAACTTTACTAGATTTCTTACACATTGAATTGTCATGAGGTAGCATAATTTTTTGGAGACCCAGTGTGTAACACACAACCATATAATACATTAAAATGACACATAAAAAAATTCAACTCTAACCTAGCTACATTTCTATATACATTAATGTAATATTCCCACATCAATCCTTGCTAGTCATTGCGTATTCATGGTTTAATAATTAATTGCCACATATGATATAAAATAAAGTCATGTCTGACTCACAGATTTGAGGTACTGAAACCACAGAGGTTTTTACCAACCCACGAGATCTGTGCGATCCTTCACGAGGTGACTGGGTTACACCTTACCTTGGACTTTATGGCTGCCTATACACGACTTCCTATCAACTGTTCTTAGACATTAATGTGCATGGTCATAACCCCACTCATCGCTTTCATTGTGACAAGTGTTAGTTCTCCTGCCTGTCGATTTGGTTTGCACCATCCAACAGTGGTATTTGCTTTGGGATCATCCATCTACCTAACACTTGGGTTTCCACCAGCATTCTTGCTCATTTGTGTTTTCATGATGGAGCATCTTACCGCTCTACTTCTCACATGCTCCTTGTTTTGCTATGGTTTTCATAGCCCGGTCTCCTTGCCTTATGGCAAAACGCAGAGGGGTAATTATGAACCTTCATTATCTAAAGAAATGTTGTGTGTCTTGAATCGTTCTAAGTATGAGCCGAAGGCTATCTCTATGCAAGGTGTTAATGCATTTCTATGATGGTCAGGTGGGGCACTCAGCTCTCCAACTTCTAGATTATGTGGCGGTTGGCTTCCTTGACACGAATGAGGTAATGGTTTTTTTTGAGGTAATGGTGATTCAAGCTATTGGTACATTCAGTTTTTATAAGCTTGCCACGATTCCAAGCATATCTAAACCCAGATTTCTATTTCATGTAGATGTGAGACCATTGCACACAGCTTGCAAAACTCAGGTAAGAGTTAAACCTCTGTTCTATGTTAAATACCACTGCTGAGGTTAATTTATTATCTAGGTCATAACATTTTCCTGTGGTGTTGCAGGTATGTTGCATTTTTAAATGAAAAGGGGCTAGCTATTCAATATACTGGCCCATTGTCGAAGCTTACTCACAACTCTTCATTTGATATAGGTTGGAGCTTACTTTCATGGCCCTTACTAGTTGGTTGATGTGGTTTAGGAATTCTAATCCTGTGGATTTCTATGAATTAGGGTTTATTTACAAGTAGTTGTAGTTTTATGTCACGAGGTTGATAGGCCTCGCAGACTATGAAGTCGGTTCCTTACGTAATTAATTAATCGCTATTTGACTGCCTGGATGAGACCAAAAAGGGTCTGATCTTAATTTTATCTGTTGGGCTTACTTTGTTCATTCTAGCTATACTATATTAAATTAGTCCACTGATATTTTATGTTGAACCATTACAGGACTTGATTGTATTTTTTGTTTGAAAATACTCTTCGTTTGAACAGAAGTCGTCACAGTATAATTACACTAAAATTTTCACGATCTTTGAGGCGTTGTCTATGTAAACCCCCAATGTTGTACGAATTTGTGGTAGAGCTTTGGGGATTTTGGTTGAATATCGAGGGTATATGCGATAGATGATTTTTCATGATTTTTCCTTCAGTTGTTATATCAGTTATGTCACTCTATTTCTATATGTTTGAAATGTTGTCTGCATGTATAAATATTTAGTGTAACGAGTGTTCATGGTTTAATTTAAGAAACGTGGCTACATGGTTGTCGATGGGTTCTTTACGAACTCATGTGCGGCTACAAACCCTAGGTATATGAAGAGTCGTAAAAAAATCATATATTCCACCAAAAATATATGAAATAGTTTGTTGAGTTAAATTATTTCTTGAGTTATGGAGATTCCTATGTATGATAGAGGTCTGATATTTTAGAACTATGTGCTCCGGCATGATATGTTTACCTTATATCTTGAAATTATTTACTTTTAGCAGAAATATGATAAGCATTGGTTTTTACAGTTCATATACTTATGTATTTCCAGATTAAGTCAACATTCATCTATAATGCTATTTTTCTCATTAGCTAAACATTGATTGTTAACTCATAGTTATACCATCCCCGGGATGTTATCAGTATCTTTTGGGAAACATGCATTGTCTCCTTGCTCTACTATTCTACCGAGAAACTAGTAATTATTGTAATTCTCAATTTATACTAAATCATTTCCAAACTACCCACTTAAAATAAGAAGATCATTCATTATAACCACATTATTTTAGCTGAAAATAAACATTCAACAACTCTATTGATAATAATTATCACGATAGTATTGCTTATCTGTATAAATAATCGGAAGATCTCCCCACCCAGCCTTGGAACTTGCAATTACGTACAAGTTCCCCTCCAAGCCCTTCCACTTCTACCAAAATGGAACAGCTGGGTACCTTGGGCATCAGGACTCTGTCTAGCCTCAAGTCCAGTACCCTACAGCTTGCTCCCTCAACTTTCTTTCCCACTAGTTATATCTACTAGGTCAAGGAAGAATATAACACAGTCTAAACCCTCGAGGGTTTCGTGTAACTACCCATGGAGTTGTCTAACGAGGTGGAGGAATTGCTCGGATAGTCAAAAGTGGCTGGAATCTTGGGAAAAAATTTTCAAAAAATCTTGTAGAGGCAGTGTTTGAATCTTGTTTTTGATGGTGGAAATGGATTTAGCACCATAAAGAATGTCTAAGACACTTAAAATTTTGAAGCTTAACAACTATAACTTGGATTTACAAAAATACTTGCCGGATTTTCTCTAAATATGACCAGAATTTCCATAACTTTCCGGGAAACTCCTCCACCTTGTTAGACTACACGACTGCCCACAAATTCTCCATTATTCTTTGTGTACGGCACTATCGCCCAGAAATTTCATCACAAACACTGAATTAGGTACCCCTAATTGGCTGACCGCACCGACTTGCAACCGAAATTATGAATCAAACAATATCATTGACCATAGCAATTACACAATTCCATAAAATGAGTTGAAGTCATATATATACATGAGTCTTGTTTGCCATTTCCTCACATTGAATTGAAATACCTCATAGATCTATAGGCCTATTAGATCATGGATGCCTCAGCAGAATCTGAACCAAAAAAGAGAGAGCACATCCTTTAATATTCAATCTTCAGTGATCCATCCCACATATTTGGAGTGGGGAAGAGGAGGTGCTCTCTCTCTTCTCGTTCAGGTGTTTCTGGCGATATGCACAACCCCAAATCGTTCAGGCAACTTTTTCATTAATTTATGTACTTGGTGAGTTCCAAAAATATTACATGTAACAATGGCATATTGTACTCTTTTTATCACATGAACAATTTTTTGGTTGACTAACTAAATAACTTATTCCGAAATTGGATCACACAAGCGGAGCGAGGAGGAGGAATTTTGCACTTTTTATATAAATGATTGTTTATCAATGGCATTTCTTCTTCTGTTTTGATGCGGCATGACAGAGAATAATGAGTGGAGACATTAACGATCATCGCTAGACGCAGATGGGATGGCGGGTTCTACAAGAAGATATGACTGCAGATTTCTAAGCTCCTCAACACGTCTTAATGGCTTGTGTTTCGGTTGTGTCCTTACTTAATTATTGCATGTTTAAAACTTGATGATGTTAACTTATTTTCTTTTCCATTAATTAATCGAATGGAATTTTGAAGTGTTAACTACTTTGTTGTATTTTCAGTTTCATGTTTATTTTTTCATATCTACTTAATATAAAAATTATAATAGAAATTATCAAATAACAAATATAATTATATATATTCTCTAACTAGAAAAGTTTTAAATAAAAATGGTAAAATGATAAATTATAGGGGTTTATTTTTTCATATTTACTTAATATAAAAATGATCAAATAACAAATAAAATTATATATATTATCTAACAAATAAAGTTTTAAATAAAAATGGTCAAATAATAAATTATGTAAATTATCAACTAACAATAATATATATTTAGACATAACTAACATAACTATACACAATAAATGGTGGTTAAATACCATAAATATCAAGACATCATAAACATCAAACACTTATTTTATTATACATCTCAAAGTGTTAAAATTTAAAAAATGATTTAAAATAATTAAACCATAACTTTATTTTAAAATACTACTACTATTAATATTATTATTATTATTATTAAAGGAATTAATATATAAGTTAATATATATACATTTAAAAAATCATGTCGCAGATTCTTAATATCAGGATTCACCCCACATCATTGTTGGAGTCATGATTGTCGTTACACCAAAACCCACAGGTGTTAGTAAACATACACAACGCTAGTGTTAAGCACATGCCACACAACACACACGAGTGTTGGATTAACACCGCCATTAACGGGGAGCACAATAATCTCCCCCCTCAACGCGAGCCAGGTGTGTTTCGCACTCAAGACATTTGGCTCTGATACCACTTGTTGGAGTCACGATTGTCGTTACACCAAAACCCGCAGGTGTTAGTAAACAGACACATCGCTAGTGTTAAGCACATGCCACGAAAAACATGGGGATCGTTGAGTTATCCTTCTACACCCATTTGTTTTGTAGAGCCTTTCTACCTTTTGGGAGGTTTACCAACTCCCAAGTTTTATTTTCCTCCAAAGAGTTCATTTCTTCTTCCATTGGTTTCTTCCATTATTTACTGTGCTCGAATTTACAAGCTTCTTGAAAACAATTAGGTTCATCTTCATCAGTCAACAAAATATAGTTTGAAGGAGGATATCTTTGTGAAGGCTTATGAGGCCTAGAAGATTTACGAACCAACTATGGTGGTGCATTATCAAGTTGAATCTCCTGTAAAGGTTCCTGCAAGATTTCTCATTGTTCATCATTTTCCACTTGTTGTTCTTCATGCTCCTGAATTTGCTGTTCATTTTCTTGTATTGGTGGTATGGTTTCCTGCTGCTCTTCAAACCTGTCAATAACCTACTTAACCTCCAACTCACCTACAGTCCTCTTGAACATTTTTGACTCATTAAATATAACATCCCTGCTTCTAATAATTTTATCTTTAACTAGATCCCATAGGCAATAACCAAAATCTTCATCTGCATATCCCAAAAAAATGCATTTCATAGATTTATCATCTAACTTAGTTCTATTTTCTTTGGGAATATGTACGAATGTTTCACATCCAAAGATTTTCAAGTGAGAATAAGTCAAATTCTTACTAATCCAAACTTCATCCGGGATACCGCCATCCAAGGCTATATTTGGAGATCTATTTATGAGGTAGCAAGTGGTCCTAACTGCTTCAGCCCAAAAATTCTTCTACAAACCAAAATTGGACAACATACTTCGTACCTTTTCCATAATGGTGTGACTTATCCTTTCTGCGACACCATTCTATTGAGGAATACTAGGCACAATCTTCTCATGCTTTATGCCAAACCTATTACAATATTCCTTAAATGTATTTGAGCAATATTCTCCACCATTATCTGTTCTTAAACACTTCAGCAATTTGTTAGTCTCTCTTTCAATAGCAACATGGAATTTTTGAAATATTCCAAACACTTCACTTTTATTTTTCATAGGATATGCCCAAACCTTCTTAGATGCATCATCTATAAATGTTACAAAATATGATGCTCCTCCTAATGATTTGATGTTAACAGGCCCAAACACATCTGAGTGTACCAATTCTAACACATTTTATTTTTTTTTCCGTCATGGCCACTTCTAAGGAATGAAACCCTTCTTTGTCTACCATATATGCAATGCTCACAGAGATCAATATTATAGGATTTCAAGCCTAGCAATAAATTTTTATCAACAAGGATTTTTAAACCCTTCTCGCTCATGTGACCCAAACACTTATGCCACAGATCTTCTGAATTTCCTTCTTTTGTGACAGTAGCCAAATATGATTTTTCTATCAGTGTCTTCAATATGTAAAACGTTTATGTCATGGGTCCTTTGGCCACGACCAATGCACCTTTGCCAATTTTCCAGCCTCCTTTTCCAAAGCTTATCAATTATCCTTCATCATCCAGTTGTCCCATAGAGATTAAACTCATGCGCATTTCTGGTACATGGCTGACCTGTTTCAACAATATATCTTGTCCATCTTTCATCTTGATCTGGAAATCTCCCACTCCAACAATACTGCAAAAAATATCATTCCCCAAATGCACTCCACCATAATCACCAGGATTATACGAAACAAAACTATCTTTCCATGGGGTTACATGGTGAGATGCCCCAGAGTTAAGGATTCAATCAAAGTTACTGCTAGATGTATATACACATGCATCCTCTACTGAAACAATAAACAACACATCACCATGTCTGGCTACAGTAGTAGTCTCACCTTCATTTGTGCTGGATGACTTGTGATTTGCACTGGACAGTCTCTGATCCTTTTGTCATTTCTTCCAAAATCGACATTCTTTCTTCATGTGTCTAGGTTTGCCACAATGAAAGCAGATGATCCTTCCTCTCCTTGATTTTGATCAGCCTCTCAATCTTGATCACCCTTGTCGGCCTCGATCCATTCTCCTACCATGATGAGCTAGAGCTAGAGCCTCTCCTCCTTGATTTTCCACAATTGACTTGTGTCGCGGCTCCTGTTTCATTAAACTGTTGCTGACATCATCAAACTTTAGGGTCCCTATAGTTTCTGAAGTGCTCATAGCTACAATTAAATTTTCCCAGCTGTCTGGCATATAACACATTAGAAAAATAGCTCTAATTTCATCATCTAAAATGATTTTAACAAAGGCAAGCTGATTAGTAATAATATTAAATGCATTCAAGTTCTCAACAACTGAAGCACCCTCCTTCATTTTTAGATTATAATGCTTCTTCATCACGAACACTTTGTTTGATGTTGTGTTCTTCTCATATAGATCATCGAGCTTCTTCCATAATCCTTCAGGCATCTTTTCTATCGACACATTGAAATACACATTATTTGCTAGATATTGGCGAATTGTTGCAATCGCCTTTCTATCTAGCTTATTCCATTCTTCATTTGTCATCGATGAGGGTTTCTTTGTTGTGCCCTCAATCGACAAATACAGATCCTTTAAAATCAGTATATCCTCCATCTGTGATTTCCATAGGGAAAAAATAGCCCCGCTCAACTTCTCCATATCTGTAACTGTTGTCTCCATTTTCAATCAAATCCATGCCCCAAAACACAAAATCTCCGCTTAAAAATAAAACTTTAATTATTACTCTTTCTCCTTTTAAAATACCCTTTTCAAAATTCCTACTCCTTTTTAAAATATACTTTTCAAAATTACAACATATAATTATATATGTTTCATAATAAATATAAAAACATATATAATGTTTTAACCTTTTCACATTTCACACATACATATGTTGGTTTCAGAAAAAACTTGACGTATACGTGCAAGTTTTATGTGGAAAAAAAACTTACGAACGCCACGTTTCAACTCCAAACTCCACAGATCTGCATGTTTCAAACTCCAGCAACACGTTTTAACATAGATCCATGACCTTGTTTTTCTTGCAGCAACTGTCTTTTAGTTCCAGCGTTCCTCAGTTATTTCCTGGACATATCCTTCAATAGCTCTAGGGGTATCAACCAATGTTTTAACAAACGCTACTAGAGTAAGGCGATGGTACTAAGTGGCTTGCACAGTGGATATTCGACCCTAGTTTTGATACTAGTTGTTGGAGTCACGATTGTTGTTACACCAAAACCCGCAGGTGTTAGTAAACAGACACATCCTTAGATTTAAGCACATGCCACAAAACACATAGGGAGTGTTGACCTTCTACACCACCATTAATGGGGAGCCAATAATCTCCCCCCCCCCAACGCGAGCCCAGTGTGTTTCGAACTCGAGACCTCTGGCTTTGATACCACTTGTTGGAGTCATGATTGTCATTACACCAAAACCCGCAGGTGTTAGTAAACAGACACATCGCTATTGTTAAGCACATGTCACGAAACACATGGGAGCGTTGGATTAACACCACCATTAACGGGGATTGCAACAATCTCCCCCTTCAACGCGAGCCAAGTGTGTTTCGAACTCGATACCTTAGCCTCTAATACCACTTGTTGGAGTCACGATTGCCGTTACACCAAAACTCGCGGGTGTTAGTAAACAGACACATCGCTAGTGTTAAGAATCATAGAAATTTTTAATAACTAAATATGTTTTTTTATAATAAAATGGGCCAATACCATAACATATCAATATCACATGTCCAAAAAACCATTACTCATTTCATATGATACTTGTTCATTTTATTTTAATTAATCAAAAAATAAAAAGAAAAAACATAATAATTTTAAAAATAAATCTAAATCTTTCATTTGTTAATACTATTAAAAATATTTTAAAATATTCCAAAAACTTTAAATTTTTATTATACACCTAATAATTATTAATAACTAAACTAAAAATATAATACCTCTATTTCTAAATAAATATACCTATCTACACAATTATTAAACTAATTTTATTATAATCTACACTAATAAACTCTCTTTAATAAAATATCTTACATTAATTAAAAACAATATGCATTCACTGCTTGTCAAATTAAATACATATAAATAATTTAACTATTTTACTTATTATTTCCAATGTGTTGGTGAAAAGTTATAACAATATGACTTATATTACACATCTAGCCATCAATTTATTAAATAAACCTTTTATTAAATATATTTTTTTTAAAATTGAAATTAAAATTAAAATAAATAAACATATTTACATTTAAAATACATAATTGTATTAAACCAACAAGAATATTTACCTTATTTTAAATTTTATTTCATTCAATAACAAAGTTCGCATTTCTGTTAATGACCCATTCATTAATTAACTTGGGAAAACCATACGTTTACAAATCTAAAAGTTATTTTATCTTAATAATTATTTTTTAAATATACATAATTTGATTAAATAAATAAATTAAATATTTATATGTTAAATTTGTATAATTAAATTTGGCGAGGCGCACAAGTGGTATGAGATACCAATAAAAAAATAAAGAAAGAGAAGAACTTTTAATGACCGGTTTTGAAATATGTAAATAAAAATAAAATCTAAGAAAGGATAAATGCTATGAAAGTTTGTCTACATTTATTTAGTTAGTTAAAATATTTTCTATAGTTTACATAGATTTTACTCAAATTAATTGTTTAATTAAAATAAATAATAAAGGAAGTGTTTGTAGCTTAAAGGATGGAAATAATTAGCAATTACACCGAATGTTGCAATAGAAATGCATATGAAAAAAGAGTATAGATGTAAAATGATTCATCATCATAGAATTAGACTTTTTGAGGGAACACCCACTGTTTTAGAGGGAATTTTTGCGTATCTTTATGAAGGAGTAATTCAAACTAGACATTCCCCATTAGTTCAACTTCCAAAAGCATATCATTGTAGTATTTGACTCCACTAAACAATGCAATGACATCTATAAAGGCACCATCCAAGACATAAACAAGATTGGATATCTTAACTTTTTAGCATTTAAATGAAAAATTGATAAGGTGTTGTTAGAAATAGTGAAGTGTGAAAACATAGGGGGGAAAGGATCGAGTTACTTACTCAGAGATGTATATGGATTAAGTGGCTTGTAGTTTAAGCTGAAAATTTGGATCAAGTTGTTGAAGTTTAGATGTTGAGAAAAAATATTACAATCGCTGTAATTCATCATGTAATTGAAGTTTGTGATAGGATTTTCACTCTCTAATACTCTTTGTAGTTAAGATTGACATGCCAATGTATTCTAATTGGGCGCATGTGAAAGGTGTGTTGTACGAGAGGAGATGTATTGCTATTAGTGCATGTATGTACACCTAGACTTGTCAAATGTGGGGAATCTCTCCTGTAATGAATTGAAAGGGAATGATTTGTATCGTGTCAACTGATTCAATTAAAAAAAAAACAAAATTAAGAGGACTCTGCCAAAGTAGATAGAGTTGACATACTCAATAGACACTCCAGGAGAAGTGAGATTGTTGTGGCAGCCACAACAATGTGTAGGGTAAGAGAAACTAGTGTCATCTTTGTGACACAACAATTGAGAGTCCTCTCAACCAAAATCTATGAATATATACAGATCGTATTCCAAGTAAATGCAACGAAACACAATTCACCACATTACACTGATTTCACAGGAACTCTATAAATTGAAACTGATCCAACTTTCATTGATGAAATAATCTTTCCAACTACTAATTACTAAGCTATAAAATAGGGGATGGTCACTATTGAGTTCTGCTCAAATTGTCAACAACACATAAGGTAGGGTTTTCCTTTTTAAGGCATGTAGAGATAAATTATTGGATTTTTATTGGTTACTATCGTTTGGGAGATTAGTTTGGAGTTCATTCAACCATTCTTCATCATGTCTGATGAACCACCACACTCACTAGTTTGAAACATTCAACAAATGAATTTTGATGTGATTATCACCGAAAACCTTCTCAATAAATTTGATATGGATCACAGAAGGGGAAATTTAATGATTAAAAATAATTAAACAATAACTTTATTTTAAATTATTATTATTATTATTATTATTGAAAGAATATATATCTATATCTATATATATATATATATATATATATATATATATATATATATATATATATATATATATATATATATATATATATATATATATATATATATATATATATATATATATATATATATATATATATATATATATGATGATGATGATGATGATGGTTAACGTCCACTGAGACCAAACTTTGGTCTATCGGAACTAAACAAACGAATTATTTATTTTGATTTTAGATTTTATTCCTCTGCTCAAAAAGGTTGGAGAGAAGCCTCTTAAGCTCACTATAATTTTGACATCGTAAAAGGCTAGGAAGGTCAGTATTGCAACAAAGATTGTGAAAGTAAGATCTAATGTGGTTTTATACGAGGCACTATAAGAGGGAGTAATTTTCATCTTCAATGTTCATATTGTCACAGAGATGACAGATCTTTTCCATCCATGGTGTTTTAGGAACTGCCAAACGATGCAGTTCACTATGGAGCTCATGTGAGTTCGTTCTAATCTTGGCTATATTAATTTTTTTTTATCTCTGAGCTAGTTACCTCCTTATAATATCTTAATTTTCTTTTAGTTGCTAAATCTTTCTCACACCACATTTTTCTTTGAACTTACAAGTAACAATATTTT
This sequence comes from Pinus tabuliformis, assembly GCA_031772625.1. Classification (NCBI taxonomy): domain Eukaryota; kingdom Viridiplantae; phylum Streptophyta; class Pinopsida; order Pinales; family Pinaceae; genus Pinus; species Pinus tabuliformis. The sequence continues at coordinate 1,362,365,957 of CM062804.1, read as the reverse complement.
TATGTTATTAATGGTTTGTAATGCAACATTCTCGTTGATCTCCTAATGGTTTAACCAGGCCCTCGTGTCTTTATACCAACCTCGTTTGAGCCTTAGGTGGTTTTGGCTAGAATTTAAAGCTAGCTTAGGAAGACTATGGTTTCCTATGTTATTGAGTTTGTGCTTGTACAAGAGAAGCCTAGTCAAAGCTAGGCTCTCGATAGGGGAAAAACCCACTTCTATAAGGAGTATAGGATAGGGTGTATTGCTTTTAATTTTGAAGCTATATGTTATAAAACGCTTCTAGATTTGTTCAATATTTCTCCAAGACTCTCTAGAGATGTTGCAACAACAAACCTCACATCCATATAAGATAACAGGAGTGCCTAAAGTTTCAAAAAGGAACTTCTTACTATCCCACATTACGAGGTTTTTCATTTTCCAATTATTTTCAAGACCAAAATAAGCTTTCCACCCCCCATTAATCCTTTTCTCAATACTATAGTTCCAGTTGAGCTTGTGATGAATATCAATTCCTAGGTACTTGTAAGACGACACTTCCTCCAAGTTACTATTTTCATACACCAAATTAGTGTAAGTGTCCTTCTCGGATTTGATAATCATAACTTTTGTTTTGTCAGTGTTAATAATCATACCGATGGTAGAGAAGAAATCCATAAGAAGTCTACATTACTTATCAAGATCATATGGGCACCTTGCGAGAAAACAATATCGTCAACATAGAGAAGAAGGATGATGAATATCCCTGTTAAGATCGTGCCAACACAACCTGCTTCCTCTAAACAACCTTCTAACTTGTCGATGTAAATGCCAAATAGGGTAGGGCAGAGGGGGCAACCTTGTTTAGCTCTAATATTACACTTAATATCTTTCGACCACCCCTTATTGCTCTTTAACTTGATAATTACATTCTCGTATAACCTTATAGTGGCAGCTCTCAACTCGAAAGGAACCTTTAGCTCTTCTAATCTATTCCATAGGTTGTTTCTATGAACCATATCGAAAACCTTTCTAAAATCCACAAAGAAACAAAAGAGATTCACCCCACTTTATCATAGAAATTTTTAATAGCTAAATATGTTTTGTTATAATATTATGAACTAGTGCCATAACTTATCAATATCAGAGGTCCAAAAAATCATTACTCATTTTATATGATACTTGTTCATATAACATTTTTTAAATTAATAATAAAAAAGAAAAAATACATAATTACTTTGAAAATAAATAAATCTTTAATTTGTAAACACTGTTAAAAATACTTCATAATATTCAATAAAAATTAAATCTTTTCCATCAACCTAAATAAATATTTATAACTAAATTAAAATTATAAAACTCCAATTCCTAAATAAATATACCTATCTACACCATTATTAAACTAACTTTACTATAGATGGTCTTCAATAAAATATCTAACATAAATTAAACACAATATGCATTCACTACTTGTAAAGCTAAATACATATCAATAATTCAATTGTATTGCTTATTAATTCCTATATGTTAGTGAAAATTTATAACAATATGACTTATATTACACATCCAACCATCAAATTATCATTTTTTTAATAATTTATTTATTAAATATTTATTTTTTAAAATTAAAATTGAAATAAATATACATATTTATATCTAAAATACATAATTTTATATGTTTTAAACCAAAAAAATATTTAACTTAAACTATATTTCATTTAACAAAACAATTTTTATTTCTATTGATGACCTATTCATTAATTAACTTAAAAAAAAATAGGTTTACAAATCTAATAAATATTTTAAGTTAATATTTTTTTAAATATAGGTAATTCGATTAAATAAATAAATTAAATATTTATTTTTCTATAATTTACAAAGAATCCACTCAAACTAATTGTTTAAGTAAAATAAATAAGAAACTAAGTGTTTGGCGCAGTAAAATAAATAACAAACTAAGCGTTTGTAGTGTAAAGAATGGAAATAATTATAAATAATGTAAATCCACAAAATTAAAATGTTAAATAATTTATAAATGAATCTATCTCAAGGAATGAAATATGTAGCTATTTAAGCAAAGACTCCACTCAAACTAATTCTTTAATTAAAATAAATAACAAACGAAGTGTTTGGAGCAGTAAAATAAATAACAAACTAAGTGTTTGTAGTTTAAAGAATGGAAATAATTATAAATAATGTAAATCCACACAATTAAAATGTTAAATAATTGATAAATGAATCTATCTCAAGGAATGAAATATGTAACTATTTAAGCAACTTTACTAGATTTCTTACATATTTCATTTTCATGAGGTAGCATAATTTTTTGGAGAGCCACTTTGTAACACACAACTATATAATACATTAAAACGACACACATAAAAAAAAATTCAACTCTAACCTAGCTACATTTTATATACATTAATGTAATATTCTCGCATCAAACCTTGCTGGTCATTGTGTATTCATGGTTTAATAAGTAATTGCCACGTATGATATAAAATAAAGTTATGTTTGACTGATAGATTTGGGGTACTAAAACCACAAAGGTTTTTACTGACCCACGAGATTTGTGCGATCCTTCACGAGGTGACTGGGTTACACGTTGCCTTGGACTTTATGGCTACCTGTACGCAACTTCTTGTCAACTATTCTTAGACATTAATAAGCATGGTCATAACCCCACTCATCGCTTTGGCTGTGACAAGTGTTAGTTCTCCTGGCCGTCGATTTGGTTTCCACCATCCAATGGTGGTATTTGCTTTGGGATCATCCATCTACCTAACACTTGGGTTTCCACCGACGTTCTTGCTCATTTGTGTTTTCGTGGTGGAGATTCTTACCACTCTGCTTCTCCCCTATTCCTGGTTTTGTTGTGGTTTTCATAGCCCAGTCTCCATGCCTTGTGGCAAACCACAGAGGGGTAACTCTGAGCCTTCATTATCTGCAGAAATGTCATGGGTCTTGAATCCTTCTCAGTATGAGTTAAAGGTTATATCGACACAAGGTGTTAATGCATTTCTATGTTGGTTAGGTGGGGCGCTCGGCTCTCCAACTTCGAGATTATGTGGCGGTTGGTTTCCTCGACACGAACAAGGTAATGGTTATTCAGGCTATTGATATGTTTGGTTTTTACAAGCTTTCCACTACTCCAGGTATCTCTCACCCCAGATTTGTATTTCGTGTAGATGTGAGACCCCTGCGCATAGATTGTAAAACTCAGGTAAGAGCTAAACCTCTATTCTATGTTAAATACTACTCCTAAGGTTGATTTATTATCTAGGTCATAACATTTTCCTATGGTGTTGCAAGTATGTCACATTTTTAAATCGAAAGCAGCTAGCTGTTTAATATATTGGTCCATTGACGAAGCTTACTCACAACTCTACATTTTATACAGGTTGGAGCTTACTTTCATGGCCCTTACTGGTTGGTTGATGTGGTTTATGAATTTTAATCATGTGGATTTCTATGAATTAGGGTTTATTTAAAATAGTTGTAGTTTTATGCTGTGAGGTCGATAGGACTCGTAGACTATGAAGTCGGTTCCTTATGTAATTAATTTCTTCCTATTTGACTATTTGGATGAGACTGAGAAGGGTTTGATCTTAATTTTATTTGCTGGGTTTACTTTGTTCATGCTAGATATACTATATTAAATTAGTCCACTGATATTCTGCATCGAACCATTACAGAACTTGATTGTAATTTTTATTGGAAAATACTCCTTGTTTGAACTGAACTCGGTAGAGTATAATTATGCTAGAAATTTTCATGATCTTTGAGGCGTTGTGTATGTAAACCCCTAGTGTTGTATGAATTTGCGGTAGAGCTTTGGGGATTTTGGTTGAATATCGAGGGTATATGCGATACATGTTTTTTCATGATTTTTCCTTCAGTTGTTATATCGGTTATGTCACTCTATTTCTCTTTGCTTAAAATGTTGTCTGCATGTATACATATTTAGTGTAGCATGTGTTCATGGTTTAATTTAAGAAACCAGGGTACATGGCTGTGGATGGGTTCTTTATGAACTTGTCCATGGCTACAAACCCTAGGTATATGAAGAGTCTGTAAGGAAATCATATATTCCACTAAAAATATATGAAATAGTTTGTTGAGTTATATTCTTTCTTCAGTTACGAAAATTCCTGTGTATGACAGAGGTCTGATATTTTAGAACTATGTGTTGCGACATGATATGTTTACATTATATCTTGAAATTATTTATTTTTAGTAGAAAGATGATAAGCATTGGTTTTTACAATTCATATACTTATGTATTTCCAGATTAAATCAACATTCATCTATAATGCTATTTTGCCCATTAGCTAAACAATGATTGTTAACTGACAGTTATATCGTCCCTAGGATTTGTATTAGTATCTTTTGGGAAACATGCATTGTCTCCTTGCTCTATTATTCTACCTAGAAACTAGTAAATATTGTAATTCTTAGTTTATACTAAATCATTTCCAAACTACCCACCTCCAGTAAGTAGATCATTCATTATAGCCACATTATTCCAATTCACAATAAACATTCAACAGCTTTACTGATAATAGTTATCATGATAGTATCACTTATCTATATTTTGTTACGTATATGTTAAATAATCGGAAGATCTCTCCACCTAGACTTGGCACTGGAAATTATGTTCAAGTTCCCCCTCCGAGCCCTTCCACTTCTACCAAAATGGAACAACTGGGTATCTTGGGCATCAAGGCTCTATCCAACCTCAAGTCCCGTACCCCATAGCTTGTTCCTTCAACCTTCTTTCCCACTTGTTATATCTATGAGCTCAAGGAAGAATATAGCACAGTCCTCTTCTTTCCAACCCCCTGAGGGTTCTGCCCTCTTTTCCCTTTAAGGAAACAAAACAAAAACTACAAGAGTAGTTGTAATTATACTCAAAAGTTTTTTTAACTGTTTTCTTTTGATTCTTTTAACAATCTGGTCCAAAGTCTTTTAAATTAAAATTAACAGTATTTGTTCTGGCTATTTTAAGCCCAATAGTTTTAACAATTAAATAACATAAATGAAATTAAACTTGGTAAAAAGAACAAATCATGAAGTCTTGTTGTGTGCTACAACTCCCTCCCCTCGAGAGGAACATTGTCCCTGGTGTTCTTTCTCTACGCAAATAGTACAAGATAAGCTTTTTGCATGGCCTCCTCTCCTCCCCAGGTAGCCTCATCCAGGCCAAAGTGCTTCCACTGGACTTTAACTTGGATGATAGCTCACCTCTGGAAGGTGGTTTCTCTCTAATCGAGGATAGGAAGAGGCTTTGCCAGAAATTTTCCCTCGAGTTCTACCTACATATTCATATTATGTTGTCATAACATTTCAAAACGTTAATCTTTTAATCATAATGCTTCCTATTTATAATTACCTTAATACTCTCACAGTTAATAATGTGTCGAGGGTCATAAATATACTTTTTTAACAATGACACATGAAAAACGTTATGTACTCGGATATGGCCTGGTAGTGCTAATTTATATGCCACAGGCCCAATCTGTTCTAAAATTTGAAAAGGCCCACAATACCGTGTTGCCAATTTTGCACAACCTTTCCATTGCAAGGTGCTCTTCTGAGGTTTCACCTTTAGGTACACATGATCACCCAGCTGGAAGTCTTTATGGTTTCTCTTCCTGTTTGCATACACTTTTTTCCTATCTTGTGCTGCCTTTAAGTTTTAGCTAACTTTCTTAACAGTAGCCTCCATTTTCTGTTAGAATGTCAGGACACAATGCTAATTTATTTTTCAAACTATTCCTATCCGTGGGTACCCGAAACTTTCTTCCATAGAGTACCTCGAAGGGACTCATACCCAAAGAATCATGATGCCCACTGTTGTAGGTGAATTCCACCAAGTGGAGATAATATTCCCATTTCTGTGGTTGTTTCATTACAAACATGTGCAACATATCCTCCAGAACTTGATTTACTCGCTTTATCTGACCATCTTTCTGCGAATGATAGGTAGTTCTAAAATGGATTTGGGTCCCTACTCCTGCAAAGAGAGTTTTCTTGAAATCGGATGTAAATTTTACATCCCTATCAGAGATCACCACTTGGGGTATCCCATGTAGACGGAAGATTTCTCTCATAAATATGTCTGCAATCTCAATTTTTTTGTAAGTGGATTTTACAGGGATGAAATGAGTAGTCTTGCTCAGTCTGTCTACAACTACAATGATTGAGTCGTGCTGCTTTCTAGTACGAGGTAACCTCGTAATAAAGTCTAGAGTCTGCTATTTCCATTCTGGAATGGGTAGACGTTGCAACAGACCCGCAAGATGCTGATGTTCTGCTTTCACCAGTTGGCACTCTAAGCACTTAGATAAATCTTCAGCCTCATCTTTTTGTAAACTGGGCCAGAAATAACTTTTCTTTAAGGCAGAATACAATTTCTAGTATCCCGGGTGGGCAGCATAAGGTTTCCTATGAAACTCATCTAGTAACATCTGCTTCACAAAAATATGGTTAGGAATGTAGATTCGATTTCTGAATGTTAACATGTTATCAAAATTGATTGCATACTCACATTACTTCCCTCTTACTTGGGATTCCAAAGCTTGCTGCCATAGAAATGCATATTCTGGATCGTTGAGGGAAGCTTCTTAGATAACTCCTGGTAGGTTAGATTGTGCATGACTAAAATGTACTTCATAGATGCAATGTAATTTTCTTCTTAAAGAATTAGCTACCCAGTTTTCTTTTCCCTTAATGTGTTTCAAGTCAAAATCATATTCACTTAGGAATGTTGTCCATCTAGTCTGGCGTGTGTTTAGATTAGATTGATTAAAGGAATTTGTCAAACTGCTATGGTTAGTTAACAACACAAAATTCTTTCCCAAAAGGTAGTGCCGCCACATCTTTGGTGCATGCACTACCACAGTCAACTCCAAATCATAGGCAGAGTAACATTCTTCATAATCTTTTAGTTTTCGCGACTGATAAGAAATAACTTTTACTGCCTGAGTTAATACTCCACCAACGCCTTCTTTACTTGCATCGGTACATACTAACAAGGATTTTCCCAGATCTGCTACCTTTAATACCCGAGCGGTTGTGAGTAGTTTTTTAGTTGTTCAAAGCTTTGTTGGCATTCTATTGTCCAGTGGAAATCTCATCCCTTTTTCTGAAGTGAAGTCATTGGGAAGGCAACTTTTGAAAAGTCCTTTATAAATCGGTGGTAATACCATGACAAGCCTAAGAAGGATCTTATGTCAGCCATGTTTTTTGGTGAACTCCATTCCATGAGAGTTTTGATTTTCTTTGGATCCACTACAATCCCTTCTGCTAATATAACATGGCCTAGGTACTGAATTTGATCTTTGTAAAAATCGCATTTGCTAAACTTTGCATACAACTGATTTTCTCGCAAAATTTGTAGTACTATTCTCAAGTGTTGCTTGTGTTCCACTTGATTTTTAGAGTATATTAGTATATCATTGATGAAAATCAATACAAACTTATCCAAAATGGGCTAGAAAAGGCCGTGCATTAGGCTCATGAACATGGCTAGTGCTTTGATAATGCCAAAAGGAAGTACCAAGAACTCGTCATGTCCGTAATGAGTTTGGAATGTGGTCTTACAAATGTCTTCATCCTTTATTCTAATTTGATGGTACCTAGACCTTAAATCGATTTTCGAGAACACACTAGCTCCCTGTACTTGGTCGAATAGGTCATCAATGCGAGGTAGCAGGTATTTGTTCTTTATGGTTAGCTTATTCAGTTAACGATAATCAATGCATAATCATAGTGTTCTGTCCTTCTTACGTACAACTAGTACGGGGGCTCTCCAAGGAGACACACTTGGGTGTATGTATCCTTTATCTAACAACTCCTGCAGCTACATTTTAAGTTCAGTCAATTCTGAAACACTCATACGATAAGGGGTTTTCGAAACAAGGGTTGCTCCAGGCATTAATTTGATTGTAAAATCAATGTCTCTCCTTGGTGCAAATCGTGGAATAGATTCAAGAAATACGTCTACGAAATCCTAAATTACAGGAATATTCTCTACATAGGTTATTTTATTTTTACCGTTGTTGTACCCTACCTGAATAGCATAAATCTGGCATCCTCTTCTTACACACTTTCTGAGTTGGTTGACTATGATAGGGCACACCTTGACATTCTGATTAATTCCTTGAATTTCGTTCCACTGTCATGATTTGGTAAGATAAATTATGGACTTTTATTTGCAATCTACTAGGGACCAACTACCTTCTAGCTAGTCCATCCCTATTAATACATCATATGAGCATAGGGGAAGAATATTCAGATTGACATGGATAGGCTGTCCTAAAACTATTATAGGACAGTTTTCTGTTTTGGCCGACACCTTTCTTTTGGTACCAGTAGCTAATTGAAGTAGAGATGATTGTTTGTATTTACTGCTTTGCAGTTGACATCTTTCTACCACCTTAGGACTAATATAACTTAGGGTAGCACTTGGATCAAATAAAATAGAAACAGATTGGCCAACAATCGTACCTTTGCATTCGATCATAGTGGGTTGATATTCCGCCTAATGATAATCCAAAGCCGCATTAATCCTGGGCATGCTCCTTGTGATCTCCCCTACCATAGAGGCTTCTTACATGTTAGAAAGTTTCTCAGTCTGAGCTTTTTGTGAGCAGTTTTTGAAATAATGTGCCTCCGCATCCCCAACATTGTAGTGGCAGTTTTGCTAGCTATTTAGTAACGATTATGCTAATCCCTTCAGTTTTTCTATTCTTAGTGAAGGTCTTAGTTCTGGGTGGGTTTCTTGCAAACTTTCCAAAGGTCCTTTGTTGATTATTTCTACCGTGCATGTTTTTCTAATGTCTGTTTGGTGGCAAATTCCTCATTTTCTTAGCAGCAACTCCTTCATATCCTTCATCTTTCTGCTTCATCTACTGATAACAGATGTGAGCCTTCTGGACTGCATCGTCCATGGTTTTAGGATAGTTGAATTCTAATTTTTTCTTCGTGAAGTTAGGAAAACTACTAGTAAACCGTTGGATCTTAGTTTTTTCTTCTTGCATGTATGGGACGTAACAAAACAGAGAAGTAAAGCATGCTACATATTCATCCATGGTTAAGGTTCCCAATCTTAATTCATGGAACTCTTTTTCCTTTTCCTCGTAATAACATTCTGTTAAATATTTTTCCTTAAAGTGTTTATGGAATTCTTTCCATGTTACTTGTTCTTCATCAATCTTCCTTACAGTGTTAATTTCTTCCCACCAGAGGATGGATTTTCATTGTAATTGGTAAACTAGCAACCTTGCTTTAAGTCTTTCCATGTATTCATTATTCTGGAAATATTTACCCATGTCTGTCAGCAAAGCTTCCATTGCTTCTTCTGACTCTCCTTCGAACAGTGATGGTCTGATTTTTTTGAACTCACCTTGTAATTCTATCTTGGTTCTTTTTGGTTTTCTTTGGTTGAAAGAGTTATCTAAACTCCCTTCATCTTCTTCTTTGTGACCCTCTACGAATTTTGCATGATCTTCCTTGTTATGAGCAGTTGGGGTCTTTTCCCTATTTTCTGTACTGGGATCTGGTGCTCTCTAATTTTGCTGATCTGACAAACTTTTAAGAATCTTTTACTGGTCCTGTCTTAATCACTCATTGTCTATTTTAAGGATCATTATTTCTGCTCGAAGTTGTTGTACTGTCTCGAGTAATGTAGCATTAGCCTATCTCGATTCTTCTCCTAATTGCACCCATAGTATATGTTTCTTTCTAACAGTTGAATGATTGTTCTTCATCGTGTCCAATGAACCACACTCGCTGGTTTGAAATGTTCAACAAATGAATTTTGATGTGATTATCACCAAAAATCTTCTTAATAAACTTGATATGGATCACAGAAGCAGAAATTCAATGATTAAAAATAATTAACCAATAACTTTATTTTAAATTTATATTATTATTATTATTGAAAGAATATATATCTATATATATATAGATATGATGATGATGATGATGATGGTTAACATCCATTGAGACCAAACTTTGGTCTATCGGACCTAAAGAAACAAATTATTTAGTTCGATTTAAGATTTTATTCGTGTGCTAAAAAAGGTTGGAGAGAAGCCACCCAAGCTCACTATAATTTTTACATCGTAAAAAGCTAGGAAGGTCAGTATTGCAACAAACATTATGAAACTGATATCTAATGTCGTTGTACACGACACACTCTAAGAAGAATTGATTTTCATCTTCGATGTTCATATTGTCATAGAGATGGTAGATCCTTTCCATCCATGGTGTTTTAGGAACTGCCCAATGACACGTTTCACTATGTAGCTCATCAGAGTTCATTCTAATCTTAGCTATATTAATTTTCTTCTTTGAGCTAGTTAAAACAGAGAGATACTTTTGATCTTCTACGGTGGGGTTGATGACCTCCTTATAATATCTTAATTTTCTTTTACCTGCTAAATCTTTCTCACACCACATTTTTTCTTTGAACTTAGAACTAGCAATATTTTTAATGTTATTAATGTTTTGTAATGCAACATTCTTGTCAATCTCCCAATGGTTTAACTAAGCCCTGGTGTTTTTATACCAACCTCGTTTGAGCCTTAGTTGGTTTTGGCTGGAATTTAAAGCTAGCTTAGGAAGTCTATTGTTTCCTATGTTATTGAGTTTGCGCTTGTACAACAGAAGCCTAGTCAAAACTAGGCTCTCGATATGTGTGTTATATACCTAGGGGGGATAATATGGGGTACCAAGGGAGGTACCCAAGGTAATAATGTAATAATGGGATGGGCCATAGTAATAAATAAGGTGGTTAACCCATGTCATGTAAGGGACCACAAGTAGTTAATAATAATGTAAAGAGCCCATGGTATTAGTTGATGGTATGAGGAAACCATGGTAATGATGCATGGTATTGTATGTATGAGGCCTATATAGAGGCTAGAGACTCCACATGGAGAGATATGAAGTGAAGTATCATTGTATGAATAGGCATATGGCTTGTGGAGTGCTCTCCTTCCTTAAGGAGTGAATGTATGGTGTTGCCCTACCTTAAGGGTTTGATGAATAAGGAGAATCATGTCTATCTATATTCAATCGTATTATTCTTGGGTTTATTTCTATTATCATATATTTCTGGGTTAGATCTACAACAATTGGTATCAGAGCAACAACAATTGGTATCGGAGCACTTTCTTGGGCAAACCGTGGAGAATTTTTTTTTATTTTTTGCAAGGTTTCGGGGGCGGCGAGTTTGCAGATCAGATCTGTAAGTTTTGGTGCAAGATCTGTAAATTCTAATTGCAGATCTGGATTCTATGTGAAAATATACCCGATTTAAAAAAAAAATCGGTCGAATCGGAGTCCGGATGAAGGAAATATCGCTGATATAAAATCAGTGGGTTTGCAGGCAATTTTTCAGGGCAGCGAGTTTGCGGCATAGATCTGGACGTCCTGGTGGAAGATCTGCAAAATATAATTGTAGATCTGGATTTTTTGAGAAAAATTACCCAATTTCAAAAAAAAAATCAGTCGAATCGGAGTCCGGATGAGGGAGATATCGCTGATTTAAAATCAGCTCTTTTTTGCAGAAATTTTGGTGACGGCGGGAGAGTTGCAGTTCAGATTTGAAATTTCATTGCCTGGATCAAAATTTCTATCACATGGGTAGATGCAGAATGGTTGTTTCATTTCCAAAAATAGGTCATAATAGGGATTCTGAGCAATATTGACAGAATTGTGACCATTTAAAATTTTCGCCAATTTTTTTTTGTGATGGCGGGCCAAGATTGGAGTTTGGGGGACTTGTATAAATTTGATGGCTCTCATCCAGCCAAATGGCTAGCAGAAATGGAGAAATGTTTTAGTTTGTATTACATCAAGGATGATGAGGCTCGGCTGAGAATGGGACAAACGTACTTGGACAATGAAAGACGACAATGGTGGCAAGAGCATCAACGTTCCAATGGAAGGTTTTTGACTTGGGATGCCTTCAAAAAAGCTCTTATAGATCGCTTTGACCGTAAATCTAATCTTGTGGATAAGCTCACACAGACAGACACACATCCTAGCAAAGATTTTATTTTTACAGGAAAGAAGGAAACCAAGGAACCAAAAAGGTTATTTTTTGCTGGTATCTCTGTATTGCAGGTTCATGGATTCATTCAAAAGGAGAAGATCGTTGTGTCTATAAATCCTAGTTGTAAACATAATTTTATCAGTGTTAATTTGGCAAAAAAATTGCAAGTCCCAGCAAAACAAATTGAACATACACAGGTTGATAATGAGGATGTTCAAGTGTACAAGGATTTGAAGATTTCTATGGATAAATATGTGTTGCATGGTGATTTTTATGCTTCAGAGATGGATAATATGGATGTTGTTTTGGGATATCCTTGGATGGAATCCGTGGGTACTATCAATATTAATGTGCAGAAGAAATTCCTGAAGCTATGGTATAAAAAGAAGAAAATTACATTATAGGATATTTCCATCCATAAACAGGTAGAGCAGATGGAGGCTAAAGCAGAAGATGTTCAAGGGACTGACATATCAGATGATGAGCCTTTGATGATCGACAATCAAACACAAACAAAGGCTGCAGAAGAAAAGGTTACAGGTGCTGATACATCAGAGGAGGGGTCAGTGGTTGAAGTCATATTAGAAAAGAAGACACCACAACAAGCACCACAGCAGGGTGAATTAAAGAAAAAGACACCATCGTGGATTAAAAGTTCAACATATCATCACCCACATCACCCCGCAAGACAACCATCAAGATGGAAACCAAGTAGTCACATGACGGATAGCGAGGAGAGAAGATCCACCCACTACACATCAACACAGAAGAGCTGCCATGGTCAACTTCCATCTCAAGCAAGCGAGGCACCAGCGAGATCGAGGGTTCACCTTTCTCTTGGATGGCTAGATGCACGTGCATGGTATCAGTGGACTACTCTTTTGAGTAGATCTTATTATTTGTGTTCTTCCCATGTTTCGGGGACGAAACATGCTTAGGGGGGTGGAATGTTATATACCTAGGGGGGATAATATGGGGTACCAAGGGAGGTACCCAAGGTAATAATGTAATAATGGGATGGGCCATAGTAATAAATAAGGTGGTTAACCCATGTCATGTAAGGGACCACAAGTAGTTAATAATAATGTAAAGGGCCCATGGTATTAGTTGATGGTATGAGGAAACCATGGTAATGATGCATGGTATTGTATGTATGAGGCCTATATAGAGGCTAGAGACTCCACATGGAGAGATATGAAGTGAAGTATCATTGTATGAACAGGCATATGGCTTGTGGAGTGCTCTCCTTCCTTAAGGAGTGAATGTATGGTGTTGCCCTACCTTAAGGGTTTGATCAATAAGGAGAATCATTTCTATCTATATTCAATCTTATTATTCTTGGGTTTATTTCTGTTATCATATATTTCCAGGTTAGATCTACAACAATTGGTATCAGAGCTACACCAATGTGAAAGACCCACTTCTATAAGGAGTATAGGATAGGGTGTATTGCTTTTAATTTTGAGGTTATACGTTATAAAACACGCCTTGATTTGCTCAATATTTCTCCAGGATTCTCTAGAGATGCTACAACCCTAAACCTCACAACCATATAAGATAACAGGAGTGACTAAAGTTTCAAAAAGTAACTTCTTACTATCCCACATTACAAGGTTTGTCATTTTACAATTATTTTCAAGACCAAAATAAGCTTTCCACCCCCCATTAATCTTTTTCTCAACACTATAGTTCCAGTTGAGCTTGTGATGAATATAAATTCCTAGGTACTTGTAAGACAACACTTCCTCCAAGTTACTATTGTCATACATAAAATTAGCATAAGTGTCCTTCTTGGATTTGATAATCATAACTTTCGTTTTGTCAGTGTTAAAAGTCATACCCATGGTAGAGAAGAAATCCCTAAGAAGTCTAAGTTGCTTATCAAGATCATATGGGCACCTTGCGAGAAGAATAATATCGTCAGCATAGAGAAGAAGGATCATGACTATCCCAGTTAAGATCGTGCCAGCACAACCTACTTCCTCTAAACAACCTTCTAGCTTGTCAATGTAAATTCTACATAGGGCAGGGGAGAGGGGCAACCTTGTTTAGCTCTGATATTACACTTAATATATTTCGACCACCCCTCATTGCTCTTTAACTTGGAAATTACATTCTCGTATAACCTTATAGCAGCAACTCTCAACTTGAAAGGAACCTTTAGCTCTTCTAATCTATTCCATAGGTTGTTTCTACAAACCATATCGAAAGCCTTTCTAAAATCCACAAAACAACAAAATAGATTCACCCCACTTGATCACAGAAATTTTTAATGGCTCAATATGTTTTGTTATAGTATTATGAACTAGTGCCATAACTTATCAATATCACATGTCCAAAAAATCATTACTCATTTTATATGATACTTGTTCATATAACATTTTTTAAATTAATAATTAAAAAAAATACATAACTACTTTGAAAATAAATAAATTTTTAATTTGTAAACACTGTTAAAAATACTTTATAATATTCCATAAACTTTAAATCTTTTCCATCAACCTAATAAATATTTATAACTAAATTAAAGTTATAAAACTCCAATTCCTAAATAAACACAATTATTAAACTAATTATACTATGATCTAGAGTTATAGATTGTCTTCAATAAAATATCTAACATTAATTAAACACAATATGCATTCACTACTTGTAAAGCTAAATACATATCAATAATTCAACTACATTGCTTATTATTTCCTATATGTTAGTGAAAATTTATAACAATATGACTTATATTATGTTGGCTTGTATGGACTTGACCCAGGTTCAGAGGTGATTTAGCCAAGAAAATCCTGGTACTACTAGACCTTTCAGCAATAGTCCGCGGAACACGGACTTAGGTCTCTCCCGAAGTAGTATGGGAGGGTGCTAGAACTATGTTTCTGCACTCTGGGGATGTCTGATGAGCTTCTGATGGTCTGCGGTTTGACATTGTGTGCACATCACTACACGCACCTATTAGTCCTTCACAACCTGGAATGTTGCCTCCGCATAGACTTACTCGAGGCGTGATCCATGTTATACCCAAGTTCCTTACTATTTACTCTATTATTACCCAATTACTTAACTTATCTGCGTAAGACTAGCGATAATTAACAATACATCCAGCAATCATATAAGTGTGCACGATAAACAAAACAACATAAATGTAAGGAATGCAATACACAACCAAATACACAGAAATTGGAATCAAATTCTCTTTATTATTCTTCGTTCAAGATTACAGACTCGACACCGCCCTGCGCACTCAGCTGCAGAGCCTCTTCCTACTACTATGACCCAATACACTTAGACGCTTACTCTATGCTTGAACCATTTGTATTCATCTATCTCCCTAATTAGCTATCTTTACAACTTAGAGCCTCGCTCTATTCATACAATCTCATGGTCTACGGACCATGGATAGGCCAACATGACATTACATTACATAGCAATACTTAGGGCAGAAAACCCTTATGACTCAACCTATACTTCGCACTTCGTACCCGCAATTCGCAGAGTCTTACAATACGTTTGACGAAAACTTGGGCTTTAAGCTCCAAAACATGTTGTGGGGGGATTCCATGCCCAACAAGCCCCCAACACAATCATCGTGACTAGTCTCGAGTCACTCTGTTGGTGCGGAAATCTTGGCGTGATGTTCCTCTAACTGGTCCCGACGGCCTGAATGTCGGTAGCGCACTGAGCTGCTACCTGTTGTACCTATTACATTATTTCTTTTGAATCATCTATGTCTGAATTGTGTCCTTACCTTGGTACCAGCAACTATTGCGTGTGTTTATAGTCCTGCGCCCTTGTCTAGCTCCTCGGGTCGCAAAGACTGTGCTTCGACTGATTAGTCAGAGAGCTGGCCCACCCGTGTAGGGTTTCAAGTGACTATCATTTACTTTTCCTAGGAATAGTTCTCCATTTAGTTTGACTAGCTAGATCGCGCCTCTGTCTATGACTTGCTTAACCATGTATGGTCCCAGCCAGTGCATTCTGAATTTTTCTGTAAATTTTTCAAACTTAGTGTCATATAACAACACTAAGTCGTTTACCTTGAAGGTGCACAACTTGATATGGCAGTCATGCCACACCTTTTCATACTACTTTTATACCTGCTGATGAAATCCAGCCAGAGACCGTTCTTCCTCGAGTTCTTCTAATTGTGCGAGCCTTTCTTCCAGAGCTTTGTGGTCCATCATGCCTGTGAGCTTTGCTATTCGCAAACTAGGTACAATGTATTCCATTAGCATGATAACTTCTGTGCCATAGACTAACCAAAAAGGTGTCTATCCTGTAAATTTCCTGCACATTGTCTGATATGCCCATAATTTGGCAGGTACGCATAGGTCCCAGTCATTTCACTGTGCGTTACATACTTTGGTCAGAATAGTCTCGAGTATTTTGTTGAATTCCTCAACTGTCCCATTAGCTTGTGGGTGGTACGGTGTACTTTTATGATGATACACCTGGAACTCTTCTATGAGCACGCTGATGGTTTCAGTTAGGAAATGTGTTCCGCAATCACTCATTAATATTTTTGAATAGCCAAATTGTGTGAACACATTTTCGAAGAAAAACTTCGTAGACATAGCGGCCGTGCAGTCCATGACCAGTTGCACTTCTATCCATCGTGTTAAGTACTCCATCTCCGTGATGATGTAGTGTGCACCAGTCTTTCCCTGAGGTTTGATCGGGCCAACAAAGTTGATTGCCCATTTTTCAAATGGCTACAATGTCATTTGTGGATTTAGTGGCATTTCGTCCCTTCATGATGGTTTTCCAGCCCTTTGACATATATCACAGGCCTTACAATGCACTTTCGAATCTTCGTGTAGGGTCAGCCACCATAACGTTGTGTGAAGAATCTTCTGTGTGGTCATGCATCCTACATAGTGTCCTCCTCCAACACCCCCATGTGATTTTGCGAGGATCTGACCTCGTTCAAATTCAAGTACGTATCTTCACAATATCTCATCATTGCCCATTTTGTAGAGGTGCCCCGCGATAATAGAAAAGTCCACCGCGTGCACCACCAATTCCTTCTTTTGTTGGACTAAGTATTCCTTCGGCGCAGTCCCCATTGTTAGAAACTAGATTATATCTTCGAAGTCTTCGTTTGTGAAGCGCACTGCAAAGAGTTGTGCATCAAGTAGTCCCTCCTCGAAATTTGTGGGTTCCTCGCCCATCTCAATTCATGACAAGTGATTTGGTCTTGCGTTTAGGCATCCCATCTTGACTATGACCTCAAAATCATATTCTTGAAATAGTAAGAAACATCTGCATATGCGCCCCCCAACACAATCTTATTCACTAGGTATTTCAACGTGGAATGGTCAGTTTACATCTTGAAATGTCCTCCGAGTAAATAGTGTCAGTGTTTTTGGAGTGCGTACACCATTTCTAACCCCTCGCACTCGATGGTAGAATAGTTCTTTTTTGCTTTGGACAATCTCCAACTTACACACGTGATCGGGTGATCCACGCCCTCTCCGCCCTACTGTGTGAGTATGGCTCCCAGCATAATACACGACGCATCAACATGTACATGAAATTCCACATCCCATTTTGGGAAGACAAGGATTGGAGCGAAGGCTAGTTTCCCCTTCAGGACATACAAACTCTTCATGCAATCTTCATACTAGAAATATGTAACATCCTTTTTCAATAGCTTTTCCATCAGCGCTATTATTTGGGCATAACTTTTGATGAATTTTCTATAGTATCCAGTGTGTCCCAAAGTAGCGCGCAATTGTTTAACACTTCGCGATGCTTCCAAATTTGGAATAACAACAATCTTTTCAAGGTCCACCATTAGTCCTTGTTTGTAGACCACATGTCCCAACAAGTTTCCAAAGGGAACGGGGAATGTGCACTTCTTAAGGTTCAACGCAATCTGGTGTCGGCAACATGTATCCAGCATCAAGCGTAAGATTGCTACATGGTGCTTAACTAATCGAAAGATAGTCCAATCATCCAGATAGACCTCCAAGAACTTGTGGATGTATTCTTTAAACACGACCACCACGATGCGTAAAAATATATCTAGTTTGTTCTTTAGTCCAAACGTCATAAAGTGTATTGAAAGCAGCCCCATTCTATTATGAAGGTCATTTTGCTCCTATTTTTTGGTGCGATTTTGATCTGATGGTACCCTAGGAACCCATTCGTGAATGAGTATACTTCCTGACCACTAACATTCTCTAGTACTTCATCTGTAAATGGTGTCGGGAATGGATCATGTACACAGGCGTCGTTTAGCTTCATGAGGTCCACGCATATTCTTATTTTTCCCTTCTGTTTTTTCTCTTGTACTATCATATGGCTTACCCAGTCGGATTCTTCCACTGGTTCAATAATTTCGGCTACAAGCATCTTGTCTAATTTGTTGTGAACCTTTTCTTTATACTTCAGATTCAAGCGGTAAGGCTACTACTTAACTGGCTTCGTGTCGGGTTTCAGGGTGATCTTCATCATCCCTAAGTCACCAAAAATCCCTTTGAAGTCCATAACTTTGGTTGGGAACAAGTCCTGGTATTTGTGGAGTAACTCAGTGACCTTATCCACCATGGCATCGTCCCAATAGTCCCTAAGCATTGCATACTTCAGCTCCACCTCAATTCCAATGTTGACCTGCTTCATCTTTAGCGGTGCGGTGATGTCGGGATCTTAAAGTGATGGTCCACGAATCTTGCGACAGGCTTCCATTTCTGAAATGTTAATATTTCGTGGGTCCTCATCATCCTCCTCGACATTTATGTTATAACACTCTAGTGCACAGCTCAACTGTGTCGCTTATTCTAGCTGAAGTACTTCCATTAGTTCCTAGGGTATTTTGAAGATAGCTGCTTTTACTACCTGTAGCACATCATCAATAGTATCTAACCAATGATCTTCAAATGTGAAGGTTAATGGAATTCCTTCTTGCAGGACATCCCATTCACTTGTACCATGGCGGAGCTTCGTCTCAGTATACCAATTCATGGGTATGACATCTAGGGTATGATAGAATAAATGTAACAATTCAGGCTATGGCTCTTCCCCGTAGACCTTAGTCCATTTTGTGGGGTGTGTTCATGGATCATCTCATCCGTCATATTTTTCTACTAGCCATATCTCCAATTTTCCAAATCGTAGGCGCATCATTCTTCTACAACCGCGCTAGTCCTCAAAACTTCTTTGATGCGTACCCCAACACCTTGCAGGCATTGCGTGCAGTGCCCACTTTATCACATTGAACCACTGTTGTTCTGGTACTGTGCTTTCAAATTTTCTCAAGAATTCATCCACCGCTGTCAACCCATCATATGCCAGTAGATCCCTTACTTTTGTTGTCACATAGTGCAGTGATCTAACCATCATGTTGCAATTAAGTGTCGTTACTTTGTGTAGCCGATTCTACCATTGCTCTATATCTTTGCCCGAATCCGAAGTGCAGGAGCTTTCACGCTCCCATGAAATCCTTCCATCTGTAGTCAGATTCATCCAATCCTCATCTCATGCAGTTATCTTGTAAATATAATTGAGATCGTTCTCACTATCGTCGTCATGCACCGGTTTAGTGTATCATGTTCTTTCGGCTTGATCTAGCGATACTACTACGCGTAGTGACTTTTTCTCAATGATCATTTTGCCCTTCTTTAGATTTATGACTCCAATCATATCGGTGGCCCAATCTATTCCTAGTAGCACAGGATAGGGATTACTGTCATCAACAATTTCTATCACTTCAAAATCTTCCTGCGTGCTCACACCTTCAATATCTATTGTTACCCCTTGCAATATTCCCATGGGCAAGATCTTCTGTTGGTTCACCATTCATAATTGAATAGGATACCACTGTAGCGCGTGTCTACCCATGCGCTCCCATGTTTGTTTTCGCAGTACATTCACATCCAATCTGAGATCTAGGATTACCTGATCCATTTCATATTCATCGATTCGCGCAATCAACCTCATTTCCCTTCCTGTGCACAATGCATAATTTCCAAGTTTTTGGACCACGCGCGGTTCTCCTGACCCTGCACTCCTAGTGCTAGATTCCTGTAGTCCTTTTACTGCCTTGCTATCGCGTAGCAATTTCATGCATGTCTCCAGAAAGCTAGTGAGCATTGAAGGATCCATCCCTGGTTCTAATTGATCCTTACTACCTGAAGTGGAGGCCTCTGTGAAGCTCTTCTTAGCTTCCATGAATGCCTCCTTCACACATTCTAAATCAAATTCAGGTTCCTTTATAGGGGCCTTGTGAACCCACGCACTTTCTTTTGACTATTTCCCTTTATCATTGCCAGTGGTCAAACCACTCGTGAGCATCATATTTACATTCAGGTCTTCTTCGCATGGTTTAGACCTCATCATCTGCAAATTCTGAGTCGGAGGGGGCTGAAGTACCCCTTTTTCACTAGTCTCGTTATCAGTGTAGGGTAGTCTTCTGCCTCATGATCAAACTGAGTACAGTACAAACATGATGTTCTAGTCGGGTTTGTACAATCGCAGGCATAAAGCCCTAGCCCTCTACAATTATAACAAATTAATTGATCGTGACCCCTTCCTAGTCCCATTCCACCTTGACCTCGATCGCGTCCTTGAAATCCAACGCGCGCCATTCCAAAATTTAGGTCGAGGGCTCGCGTTTCTGCCAGCACCCTATAGGCAGGAGTATGATCCATCATTAGTTGGTAGCTTCTACAGGTGCGCTCATCATGGCCTACTAATCTACAAAAATTACAAAACAATTGTTGGGACGTTTGCCTATACTTATGCAATAGATGACAATTATCCGTAGTGTGTTTTGCTCTTATCTGACAGATCATGCATCATAATGCAGGCACCGCGATCAGTCCTACCTATGCCTTAGGTGTTAACAGAATCGACCCTCCTCCTGCCAAGTAATTTGAGAACACTAGATAGTGGTCCTTGTCATGTCCCTGGACTTTGAATTTTATGCACCATACCTCCTTGCGCGCCTTTGGCCGAGGTGTCTTGTCCTGTTTCAAGCTCTGCATGTTGTCACACAGATTTTGCAGCTGCACACGGATTTTTTGGATTCCCATACCAGGGTCTTGTATAGGGGTCTCATGTAATCTCATCGCCATCTCCAAAGCTTCAACCTAGGTGGAAATTTTTTGCTGTGACATTGCCATCCTTAAGTGCGGTGTTAGCGATGCTACAAACCACGTGCGATGTTGTCCATCCATCAACGTCATATTGGCTTCGTGAATCATACCCTTTAGTATTTGGTCTAGATCCCAAGGGGTCTCACCTGGGAGCATCGTGATACCCTTAAACTTGATGATTGATTGTGTTTCCGACTTTGGCCTGCTAAATTCCCTGTTAAGTGCAGCTTGGATTTCTACGATTCCTGCGTTTGGATGTTTATTAGAATGCTTTATGTACCATGTTAATGTGTGATCCTACAACAAGCTCACCAGCGTAGCCTTCTTGATATTGTTATCCATAATGCCCTCTGCCTCCCATATTGATCTTACCATGAACTAGAATTGGTTCGGATCTTCATTCCCCACTCCTCTAAATACCGATAGTTTGATCGCACTCGCTGTACTGAACTGTGGTGGTTCGGTGGAGATGGAGGTGAGGAGGGTGAGACGGGTGGTGGTATAGGTGGATGTGGCAGGCACGGAATTCGCTGCCTTATCAGACCGACCGCACTTCTCAGAGAAACTTTCGCGAGCTCTTCCTCACTTTCCCATGAGGGGGAAATTAAGGGACTAGTTTCCAATTCTTTGCTACTTCCGCTTTTGTATTTGCTCATTCTTTCTGTAGGATTCTCTAGAGATGCTACAACTCCAAACCTGACATCCATATAAGATAACCGGAGTAACTAAAGCATCAAAGAGGAACTTCTTTCTATCCCACATTACGAGGATTGCCATTTTAAAATTATTTTCAAGACCAAAATAAGTTTTCCATCCCCCATTAATCCTTTTCTCAATGCTATAGTTCCAGTTGAGCTTGTGATAAATATCAATTCTTAGGTACTTGTAGGAAGACACTTCCTCCAAGTTACTATTGTCATACATAAAATTAACATAAGTGTCATTCTTAGATTTGATAATCAAAACTTTTGTTTTGTCAGTGCTAACAATCATACTCATGGTAGAGCAGAAATCCTTAAAAAGTATAAGTTGCTTAAGAAGTATAAAAAGTATAAATTAATAAAGCTCCATAAAAATCTGCTTATTAAAAAAATCAAATTCCAAATAAAATAATTTTATTTACTTGTTCGAAATGATTTAATTATAAATTTTTCAATTTAAAACCCTAAACACGTAAATGGTGGATGTCACGTGTGCCCTGAAAATAATTTATTTTATGATAAATTAACCAAAATTCTGACGACTCAAAGATCCTCTTTCTATTAAATATTAAAACTCTATATAACTTTTCAGGGAAAAAACAAAAAATTGTTTCATAAATTTTAAATTAATATATTTTTTAATTTTAATTTTTAAAAAATATAGTTATAACGTGTTGGGAGAACTCTCGGGATGGATTTCCGAGAAGAGATCTGACGGTTTTATTGGAATTTTAAAATTTGGATGAAAAATAGCAACGTGGCGCATATTTCATACAACCGGCACAACATGAACTTTGTGGATTTCGTATAACTGTTGGACGTTGTGGTGCACATCCGGTGATAAATTTGCACATATATGGTGGACAAATGTCAGGTATAAATGTGATCATAAATGTGTATAGGAGTCGTTTACCGAGGTGGATGAATTTCCCGAATGGTTGAAAGTGGCCGGAATCCAAGGAAAAAAATTTCAAAAAATCTTGTAGACACTGTATTTTAATCGTGTTTTTGATGGTGGAAATGGATTCAGCACCATCAAAAATGTCTTAAACACCTAAAATTTTGAAATTTAACAACTATAACTTCGATTTACAAAAGTCCTTGCCGGATTTTCTCTAAATATGATCGGAATTTCCATAACTTTCCATGCAATTCCTGCGGCTAGTTAAACTATGGCATGTGTATATATGTTATTTTCAAATGAAAAAAAAAAAAAAGATAAAATTTTGAAGTGATCTGATTCAAATGAAAGGCCTTTCGGCATAATCATGTTTTTAGATAATGAATCCATACAGGGGAGGAAAATTTTTAGATAGAGGAGAAATGACTTGTTATAGAGTTTTATGAACCCAACTTTTTGGACTATCAAATGAGCCCATCATCAGGGGATGCATTAGTTTGTTAATAATCATGTTTGTTATTACTTTTTATAAGTTGTAAGTTATAAAAAATTTACTCATTTCCTTTTAATTATTTTATTTTTTTAATTCAAATTATTATTATATGATTATAATTTTAATTATTTTACTTTTTAATTTAAATTATTATTGTATGTTTACAACTTACATATGTTAATTCACTAATTAATGGACTTTTGAAGTGTTAATTATATTTTCAGTTTTGTGTGTAACTTTTCACATTTACTTAATATAAAAATTAGAGTAGAAATTATCTAATAGAAAACAAAATTATGTATATTATCTAAGTAACAAAGTTCAATATAAAAATTATCAAAAAATAAATTATGCAAATTATTAAACAACAATAATATATATTTAGACATAATTAACACAACCATATACATTAAATGGTGGTTAAATACCTTAAATATCAATGCATAATAAATATCAAAACAATTATTTTATTATACATCTCAAATTGCTAAAATTTAAAAAATGATTAAAAACACAAAAGTTATTATATATCTCGAGTGAAATGTAGTTGTTGCCTAGTGCTTTGTAGCTGTTTCCTTGGTCGATAATAGAAGTTTCTTTCTAGCGGTTGAATGATCGTTCTTCATCGTGTTCGATGAACCACTACACTCGCTGATTTGAAATGTTTGACAAATGAATTTTGATGTGATTATCACCAAAAACCTTCTCAATAAACTTGATATGGATCACAGAAGAGGAAATTCAATTATTAAAAATAATTAAACAATAACTTTATTTTAAAATATTATTATTATTATTGAAAGAATATATATATATATATATATATGTATGTATGAATGATGATGATGATGGTGATTAACGTCCACTGAGATGAAGCTTTGCTCTATTGGAACTAAAGAAACGAATTTTTTAGTTCGATTTAAGATTTTATTCCTGTGCTCAAAAAGGTTGGAAAGAAGCCTCCTGATCTCACTATAATTTTGACATCGTAAAAGGCTAGGAGGGTCAGTATTGCAACAAATATTATGAAACTGAGATCTAATGTGGTTGTACGCGAGGCACTCTAAGAGGAAGTGATTTTCATCTTCAATGTTCATATTGTCACAGAGATGGCAGATCTTTTCCATCCATCTAGTTTTAGGAACTGCCCAACGACGCATTTCACTATGGAGCTCATGAGAGTTCGTTCTAATCTTGGCTATATTATTTTTCTTCTCTGAGCTAGTTACCTCCTTATAATATCTTAATTTTCTTTTAGCTGCTAAATCATTCTCACACCACATTTTTTCTTTGAACTTAGAAGTAACAATATTTTTATGTTATTAACGGTTTGTAATGCAACATTCTCGTCGATCTCCCAATGGTTTAACTAGGCCCTGGTGTCTTTATACCAACCTCGTTTGAGCCTTAGGTGCTTTTGGCTGGAATTTAAAGCTAGCTTAGGAAGTCTATGGTTGCCTATGTTATTGAGTTTGTGCTTGTACAACAGAAGCCTAGTCAAAGCTAGGCTCTCGATAGGGGAAAAACCCACTTCTATAAGGAGTATAGGATAGGGCATATTGCTTTTAATTTTGAAGTTATACATTATAAAACGCTTCTAGATTTGCTCAATATTTCTCCAGGACTCTCTCGACCACCCTTCATTGCTCTTTAACTTGAAAATTACATTCTTGTATAACCTTATAGCGGCAGCTCAACTCGAAAGAAACCTTTAGCTCTTCTAATCTATTCCATAGGTTGTTTCCACGATCCATATCAAAAGCCTTTCTAAAATCCACAAAAACAAAAGAGATTCACCCCACTCTATCTAGTAATTTTTAATGGCTAAATATGTTTTGTTATAATATTATGAACTAATGCCATAACTTATCAATATAGCATGTCCAAAAAGTTATTACTCATTTTATATGATACTTGTTCATATAACATTTTTTAAATTAATAATAAAAAAAGAAAAAAAACATAATTACTTTCAAAATAAATAAATCTTTAATATGTAAACACTGTTAAAAAAACGTTATAATATTCCATAAACTTTAAATCTTTTCCATCAACCTAAATAAATATTTATAACTAAATTAAAATTATAAAACTCCAATTCCTAAATAAATATACCTATCTACACAATTATTAAACTAACTTTACTATGATATATAGTTATAGATTGTCTTCGATAAAATATCTAATATTAATTAAACAAAATATACATTCACTACTTGTAAAGCTAAATACATATCAATAATTCAATTGTATTGCTTATTATTTCCTATATGTAAGTGAAGATTTATAACAATATGACTTATATTACACATCTAACCATCAAATTATCATTTTTTTAATAATTTTTTTATTAAATATTTGTTTTTTAAAATTAAAATCGAAATAAATAAACATATTTATATCTAAAATACATAATTTTATATTTTTAAACCAAAAAAATATTTAAATTAAATTATATTTCATTTAATAAAACAATTTTTATTTCTATTAACGACCTATTCATTAATTAACTTAAAGAAAAACATAGGTTTACAAATCTAATAAATATTTTAAGTTAATATTTTTTTAAATATAGATAATTTGATTAAATAAATAAATTAAATATTTATTTTCTATAATTTACAAAGAATCCACTCAAACTAATTGTTTAAGTAAAATAAATAAGAAATGAGGTGTTTGGAGCAGTAAAATAAATAACAAACTAAGTGTTTGTAATGTAAAGAATGGAAATAATTGTAAATAATGTAAATCCACAAAATTAAAATGTTAAATAATTGATAAATGTATCTATCTCAAGGAATGAAATATGTAGCTATTTAAGGAAAGACTCCACTGAAACTAATTCTTTAATTAAAATAAATAACAAACGAAGTGTTTGGAGCAGTAAAATAAATAACAAACTAAGTGTTTGTAGTTTAATGAATCGAAATAATCATAAATAATGTAAATCCACACTACTAAAATGTTAAATAATTGATAAATGAATCTATCTCAAGGAATGAAATATGTAACTATTTAAGCAACTTTACTAGATTTCTTACATATTTCATTGTCATGAGGTAGCATAATTTTTTGGAGAGCCACATTGTAACACACAACCATATAATACATTAAAACGACACACATAAAAAAAAAATTCAACTCTAACCTAGCTACATTTTTATATACATTAATGTAATATTCTCGCATCAAACCTTGCTGGTCATTGTGTATTCATGGTTTAATAATTTATTTCCACAAATGATATAAAATAAAGTTATGTTTGACTGACAGATTTGGGGTACTGAAACCATAGAGGTTTTTACCAACGCACGAGATTTGTGTGATAGTTCACGAGGTGACTGGGTTACACCTTGCCTTGGACTTTATGGTTGCCTGTACGCGACTTCTTGTCAACTATTCTTAGACATTAATAAGCATGGTCATAACCCCACTCATCGCTTTGGCTATGACAAGTGTTAGTTCTCGTGCCCGTCGATTTGGTTTGCACCATCTGACAGTGGTATTTGCTTTGGGATCATCCATCTATATAACACTTGGGTTTCCACTGACATTCCTACTCATTTGTGTTTTCATGGTGGAGAGTCTTACCGCTCTACTTCTCCCCTGCTCCTAGCTTCTCTTTGGTTTTCATATCCCGGTCTCCATGCCTTGTGGAAAACCACAGAGGGATAACTCTGAGAATTCGTTATTTGAAAAAATGCTGTGGGTCTTGAATCCTTCTCAGTATGAGTCAAAGGTTGTCTCGACGCAAGGTGTTAATGCATTTCTATGCTGGCTAGGTGGGGCGCTCAACTCTCCAACTTCTGGATTATGTGGCGGTTGGTTTCCTCAACATGAACCAGGTAATGGTTATTCAAGTTATTGATACATTCAGTTTTTACAAGCTTTCTACTACTCCAGGCATCTCTAACCCCAGATTTCTATTTCGTGTAGATGTGAGACCCTTGTGCATAGCTTACAAAACTCGAGTAAGAGTTAAACCTTTATTCTATGTTAAACACTGCTCCTAAGGTTAATTTATTATCAGGTCATAACATTTTCATATGGTGTTGTAGGTATGTTGCATTTTTAAATGGAAAGGGGTTAGCTGTTTAATATACTGGCCCATTGATGAAGCTTACTCACAACTCTGCAATTGATACAGGTCGGAGCTTACTTTCACTACCCTTACAAGTTGGTTGATGCAGTTTAGGAATTTTAATACTGTGGATTTCTATGAATTATGGTTTATTTAAAATAGTTGTAGTTTTATGCCGCAAGGTCGATAGGACTCGTAGACTATGAAGTTAGTTCCTTATGTAATTAATTTCTTCCTATTTGACTATTTGGACGAGACCCAGAAGGGTCTGATCTTACTTTTATTTGCTGGGTTTACTTTGTTCATGCTAGCTATACTATATTAAATTAGTCCCCTGATATTCTGTGTCAAACCCTTACAGAACTTGATTGTAATTTTTATTGGAAAATACTCTTCGTTTGAACTGAACTCGGCAGAGTATAATTATGCTAGAAATTTTCATGACCTTTGAGGCATTGTGTATGTAAACCCCTAGTGTTGTACAAATTTGTGGCAGAGCTTTGGGGATTTTGGTTGAATATCGAGGGTATATGCGATACATGATTTTTCATGATTTTTCCTTCAGTTGTTATATCAATTATGTCACTCTATTTCTCTTTGTTTGAAATGTTGTCTGCATGTATACATATTTAGTGTAACGAGTGTTCATGGTTTAATTTAAGAAACCAGGCTACATGGTTGTGGATGGGTTCTTTACGAACTCGTCCATGGTTACAAACCCTAGGTATATGAAGAGTCTGTAAAAAATCATATATTCCACTGAAAATATATGAAATAGTTTGTTGAGTTAAATTCTTTCTTCAGTTACGGAAATTCTTGTGTATGACAGAGGTTAGATATTTTAGAAATATGTGTTGGGACATGATATGTTTACATTATATCTTGAAATTATTTATCTTTAGTAGAAAGGAGATAAGCATTGGCTTTTACATTTCATATACTTATGTATTTCCAAATTAAATCAACATTCATGTATAATGCTATTTTGCTCATTAGCTAAACATTGATTGTTAACTGACAGTTATACCATCCTCGGGATCTGTATCAATATCTTTTGGGTAACATGCATTTTCTCCTTGCTCTACTATTCTACCTAGAAACTAGTAATTATTGTAATTCTCAGTTTCTACTAAATCATTTCCAAACTACCCACCTCCATTAAGTAGATCATTCATTATAGCCACATTATTTCAGTTCACAATAAACATTTAATAGCTTTACTGATAATAGTTATCATGATAGTATCACTTATCTGTATTTTGTTATGTATATGTTAAATAATCAGAAGATCTCTCCACCCAGCCTTGGATCTGGTAATTACGTTCAAGTTCCCCCTCTGAGCCCTTCCACTTTTGCCAAAATGGAACGGCCGGGTACCTTGGGCATCAGGACTCTGTCCAACCTCAAGTCCTGTACCCCACAGCTTGTTCCCTCAACGTTCCTTCCCACTTGTTATATCTGCGAGCTCAAGGAAGAATATAGCACAGTCCTCTTCTTTCCAACCCCTTGAGGGTTTTGCCCTCTTTTCCCTTTAAGGAAACAAAACAAAAACTAAAAGAGTAGTTTTAACTGTACTCAGAAGTTTGTTTAACTGTTTTCATTTAATTCTTTTAACAATCTGGTCCAAAGTCTTTTAAATTAAAATTAACAGTATCTGTTCTAGCTATTTTAAGCCCAATAGTTTTAATACTTAAATAACATAAATGAAATTAAACTTGGTTAAAAGAACAACTCATGAAGTCTTATTGTGTGTTACAACTCCCTCCCCTCAAGAGGAACACCATCCCTGGTGTTCTTTCTCTACACAAATAGTGTAGGATAAGCTA
This sequence comes from Pinus tabuliformis, assembly GCA_031772625.1. NCBI lineage: Eukaryota > Viridiplantae > Streptophyta > Pinopsida > Pinales > Pinaceae > Pinus > Pinus tabuliformis. The sequence goes on along the minus strand of CM062804.1, from coordinate 1,362,336,805 downwards.
TTTGCATGGCATTCTCTTCTCCGCAAGTAGCCTCATCTAGGCCAAAGTGCTTCGACTGGACTTTAACTTTGATGATGGCTCACCTCTGAAAGGTGGTTTCTCTGTGATCGAGGGTATGAAGAGGCTCTCCCAGAAATTCTCCCTCGAGTTCTACTTGCATATTGATATTATGTTGTCAAAACATTTCAAAACATTAATCTTTTATTCATATTTCTTCCTATTTATAATTGCCTGAATACTATTGTAGTTAATAATATGTCGAGGTCGTAAATATACTTTTTTAACAATGACACATGAAAGATGTTGTGTACTCGGATATGGCCTGGCAGTGCTAATTTATATGCCACAGGCCCAATCTGTTATAAAATTTGGAAAGGCCCACAATATCGTGGTGCCAATTTTGGAAAACCTTTCCACTGCAAGGTGCTCTTCTGAGGTTCCACCTTTAGGTACATGTGATCACCCAGCTGGAAGTCTTTATGGTTCTCTTCCTATCTGCATACACTTTTTGCCTATCTTGTGCCGCCTTTAAGTTCTAGCTAACCTTCTTAACGGTAGCGTCCATTTTCTACTAGCATGTTGGCACACAATGCTAATTTATTTTCTGGACTATTCTGATCCGTGAGTACCCGAAACATTCTCCCGTAGAGTACCTCGAAGGGACTCATACCCAAAGATTCGTGACACCCATTGTTGTAGGTGAATTCCACCAAGTGGAGATAATCTTCCCATTTCTGTGGTTGCTTCATTACAAACATGTGCAACATATCCTCTAGAACATGATTTACTCACTCTGTCGACCATCTATCTACGGATGATAAGAAGTACTAAAATGGATTTGGGTCCCTAGTGCTACAAAGAGAGTCTTCCTGAAAGCGGATGTAAATTTTACATCCCTATCAGAGATCACCACTTGGGGTATCCCATGTAGATGGAAGATTTCTCTCATAAATATGTCTGCAATCTCCACTATTTTGTAAGTGGACTTTACAGGGATGAAATGAGCAGTATTGCTCAGTTTGTCTACAACTACAATGATTGAGTCATGCTGCTTTCTGGTACGAGGTAACCCCGTAATAAAGTCTAGACTCTGCCATTTCCATTCTGGAATGGGTAGTGGTTGCTACAAACCCGCAAGATGTTGATGTTTTGCTTTCACCAGTTGGCACTCTAAGCACTTAGATAAATATTTAGCCTCATTTTTTCATAAACAAGGCTAGAAATAACTTTTCTTTAAGGCAAAATACAATTTCTAGTATCTTGGGTGGGAAGGATAAGGTTTCCTATGAAGCTCATCTCGTAACATCTGCTTCACAGAAATATGGTTAGGAATGTAGATTCGATTTCTGAATGTTAACAGGTTATCAGAATTGATTGCATACTCACATTGCTTCCCTCTTACTTAGGATTCTGAAGCTTGCTTCCATAAAAGTGCATATTTCGGATCCTTGAGGGAAGCTTCTCGCATAACTCCTGGTAGGCTAGATTGTGCATGACTGAAATGTACTTCATAAATGCAATGTAATTTTCTGTTTAAAGAATCAACTACTCGGTTTTCTTTTCCCTTGATGTGTTTTAAGTCAAAATCATATTCACCATGGAATGTTGTCCATCTGGCCTGGCATGCATTTAGATTAGATTGATTAGAGAAATTTGTCAAACTCCTATGTTTAGTTAACAACAAAATTTTTTTCCCAAAAGGTAGTGCTGCCACATCTTTGGTGCATGCACTACCACAGTCAACTCCAAATCATAGGCAGAGTAAATTTGTTCATAATCTTTCAGTTTTCGTGACTCATAAGAAATAACTTTTCCTGCCTAAGTTAATACTCCACCGACGCCTTCTTTACTTGCATCAGTACATACTACAAAAGATTTTTCTGGAGCTGCTACCTTTAATACTGGAGTGGTTGTGAATAGTTGTTTTAGTTGTTCAAAGCTTTGTTGGCATTTTGTTTTCCAGCAGAAATCTCATCCCTTTTTCTGAAGTGAAGTCATTGGGAAAGCAATTTTCCAAAAGTCATTTATAAATCATTGGTAATACCATGCCAAGCCTAAGAAGGATCTCATGTCGGCCACATTTTTCAGTGCACTCCATTCCATGATAGTTTTGATTTTCTCTGGATCCACCGCTATCCCTTCTGCTGATATAACATGGCCTAGGTACTGAATTTGATCTTTGTAAAAATCACATTTGCTAAACTTTGCATACAGTTGATTTTCTCACAAAATTTGCAATACCGTTCTCAAGTGTTGTTTGTGTTCCACTTGATTTTTATAGTATATTAGGATATCATTGATCAAAATCAATACAAACTTATCCAGAAAGGGCTGAAAAAGGTCGTGCGTTAGGGTCATGAACATGGCTAGTGCATGGATAATGCCAAAAGGAAGTACCATGAACTCGTTATGTCCGTAACAAGTTCAGAATGCGTTTTTACAGATGCCTTCATCCTTTATTCTAATTTGATGGCACCTAGACCTTAAGTTGATATTCAAGAACACACTAGCTCCTTGTACTTGGTCGAATAAGTCATCAATACGAGGTAGTAGGTATTTTTTCTTTATGGTCAGCTTATTCAGTTAATGATAATTAATGCATAATTGTAGGGTTTCGTCCTTCTTACCTACAACTAGTACTGGCGCTCCCCAAGGAGACACACTTGGGCGTATGTATCCTTTATCTAATAGCTCTTGTAGCTGCATTTTAAGTTCAGTCAATTCTGAAACACTCATACGATAAGGGGTTTTCGAAACAAGGGCTGCTCCAGGCATTAATTCGATTGTTAAGTCAATGTCTCACTTTGGTGGAAATTGTGGAATAGATTCAGGAAATATGTCAAAGAAATCTTGAATTACAGGAATATTCTCCACATAGGTCATTTTATTTTTATCGTTGTTGTACCTTACCTGAACAGAATAAATCTAGCACCCTTTTCTTAGAGACCTTCCGAGTTGGTTGGCTGTGATAAGGCGCACCTTGACATTCTTATTAATTCCTTGAATTTCCTTCCGCTGTCCTGATTTGGTAAGATAACTTATGGACTTTTATTTGCAATCTACCAAGGAACAACTTCCTTCTAGCTAGTCCATCCCTATTAATACATCATATGAGCCTAGGGAAAGAATAGTCAGATGGACTTGAATAGGCTATCCTGAAACTATTATAGGACAATTTTTTGTTTTGGCTGACACCTTTGTTTTGGTACCAACAACTAATTGAACTAGCCACGACTATTTGTATTTACTACTTTGCAATTTACATCTTTCTATCACCTTAGGACTAATATAACTCAGGCTAGTGCCTGGATCAAATAAAACAGAAACAGATTGGCCAACAATCATACCTTATTATTTCCTATATGTTAGTGAAAATTTATAACAATATGACTTATATTATGTTGGCTTGTATGGGCTTGACCCTAGTTCAGAGGTGATTTAGCCAAGAAAATCCTGGTACTACTCGACCTTTCAAAAATAGTTCATGGAACACGGATTGAGGTCTCACCCGAAGTAGTATGGGAGGGTGCTAGAACTCGGTTTCCGTAACCTGGGGATGTATGATGAGCTTCTGGCAGTCTGCGGTTTGACCTTGCGTGCACATCACTACGCACACCTATTAGTGCTTTGCAACCTGCGATGCTGCCTCCACGTAGCCTTACTCGGGGCGCAATCCATGTTATACCCAAGTTCCTTACTATCTACTCTGTTATTACCCAATTACTTAACTTATCTGTGTAAGACTAGTGATAATTAACAATATATCCAGCAATCATATAAGTGCGGGCGATAACCAAAGGAGTGTAAATGTAAAGAATGCAATACATAAGAAAATACACAGAGTTTGGAATCAACTTCTCTTTATTATTATTCATTCAAGATTACAGACTTGACACCACCCTACACACTCAGTTGCAGGGGCCCGCGCACTCAGCTGCAGACTCTACTAGGCCTCTGCACACTCAGCTACAGAGCCTCTTCCTACTACTACGACCCAATACACTTAGACTCTTACTCTATGCTTGAACCATTAATATTCATCTATCTCCCCAATTACATATCTTTACAACTTAGAGCCTCGCTCTATTTATACAATCTCATGGCCCGTAGACCATGGGTAGGCCGACATGACATTACATTACATAACAATACTTACGGCGGACAACGCTTATGGCTCAACCTATATTTCACGCTCCACGCATGCAATTCGCGAAGTCTTACAATACATTTGACCAAAACTTGGGCTTTGAGCCCCAAAACATGCTTTGGGGGGATTCCATGCCCAACAGGCCCCAACACAATCATCATGATTCGTCCTGAGTCACTGTGTAGGTGCAGCGATCTGGGTGTGACATTCCTCCAATTGATCCTAACAGCCTAAATGTTGGTAGTGCACTGAGTTGCTGCCTATTGTACCTACTGCATTCTTTGTTCTGAATCATCTGTGTCTGAATTGTGTCCTTACCTTGGTACCGGCATCTATTGCGTGTGTTTATAGTCCTGTGCCCTTGTCCGGCTCCTCGGGTCATGAAGACTGTGCTTCGGCGGGTTAGTTAGAGAGCTAGCCCACCCCTGTAGGGTTTCAAATTGCTGCCATTTACTTTTCCTGGGAAGGGTTCTCCATTTAGTTTGATTAGCTGGACTGCGCCTCCATCTGTGACCTCCTTAACCATGTATCGTCCCAGCTAGTGCCTTTTGAATTTTCCCAAAAAATTTTCAAACTTATTGTCATACAGTAGCACTAAGTCATTTACCTTGAAGGTGCGCAACTTGATATGGCGGTCGTGCCACACCTTTTCACGCTTCTTTTGCACTTGATGATGAAATCTAGCGAGAGACCATTCTTCCTCGAATTTGTCTAATTGTACGATCCTTTCTTCTAGAGCTTCATGGTTTGTCATGCCTATGAGCACTGCTATTTGCAGACTAGGTATGATGTATTACATTGGCATGACAGCTTCCGTGCCATAGACTAATCGAAAAGGTGTCTGTCCCGTCAATTTCTTGGACATTCTCTGGTATGCCCATAATATGACAGGTACGTACAGGTCCCAGTCATTTCGCTTTGCGTTACATACATTTGTCAGCGCAGTATCTAGTATTTTGTTGAATGCATTAATTGTCCCATTAGCTTGTGGGTGGTACGGTGTACTTTTTTGATGATACACCTGGAACTCTTCTGTGTGCACGTTGATGGTTTTAGTCAGGAAATGTGTTCCGTGATCACTCATTAAGATTTTCGGATAGCCAAATCGTGTCAACACATTTTCGAAGAAAAACTTTGCAGCCGTAGCGGCCATGCAATCCTTGAATGGTTGCGCTTCCGCCGATCGTGTCAAGTACTCGGTCACGGTGATGATGTAGCATGCACCCATCATTCCCTGAGGTTTGATCAGGCTCACAAATTTGATTTCCCATTTTTCAAATGGCTATAGTGTCATTTGTGGATTTACTGGCATCTCATCCCTTTGTGATTGTTTTCCAGTCCTTTGATATATATCGCAGGCCTTACAGTGTACTTTCGAATCTTGGTGCAAGGTCAGCCACCATAACCCCTCGTGAAGAATCTTCTGTGCGATCGTGCATCCTGCATAGTGTCCTCCTTCAGCACCCCCATGTGCTTCCGCAAGGATCTGACCTCGTTCAAATTCAGGTACGTATCTTCGCAATATCTCAACATTGCCCATTTTGTAGAGGTGCTCTGCAATGACAGAAAAGTCTGCCATGCACACCACCAATTACTTCTTCTATTGGACTAAGTATTCCTTCGGTACAGTCGCTATTGTTAGAAACTGGATTATATCTTTGAAGTGTCCGTCCATGATGTGCACTGCAAAGAGTTGTGCATCAGGTAGTCCCTCCTCCAAATTTGTGGGTTCCTTGCCCATCTCAATTCATGACAAGTGATTTGGTCTTGTGTTTAGGTGTCCCAACTTGACAATGACCTCAAAATGTTCCCCGCAACATAGGCTTATTCACCAGGTATTTCAACGCGGAATGGTCGGTGTACATTTTGAAATTTCCTCCGAGTAAATAGTGTCAGTATTTTTGGAGCGCGTGCACCATTCCCAACCCCTCGCACTCGGTGGTAGAATAGTACTTTTCTACTTTGGACAATCTCCAACTTTCAAACCCGAACGGGTGATCCACGCCCTCTATGCCCTCCTATGTGAGTACGGCTCCTAGCACAATATACGACGCATCAACATGTACATGAAATTCCACATCCCATTTTGGGAAGACCAAGATTGGAGTGGACGCCAGTTTCCCCTTCAGGACATCCAAACTCTTCATGCAATCATCATTCCAGCAATTTGTAACATCCTTTTTCAATAGCCTTTCCATCGACGCTATTATTTGGGCATAAATTTTGATTAATTTCCTATAGTATCCAGTGTGTCCCAAAGTAGCGTGCAGTTGTTTAACACTTCGCGGTGCTTCCAAATTTAGAATAATGAAAATCTTTGTGGGGTCCACCATCAGTCCTTGTTTATAGACCACATTTCCCAGCAGGTTTCCAAATGGAACGAGGAATGTGCACTTCTTAAGGTTCAGCGCAATCTTGTGTCGGTGACAAGTATCCAGCATCAAGCGTAAGATTGCTACATGGTGCTTAACTAATCCAAAGACAGTCCAATAATCTAGATAGACCTCCAAGAACTTGTGGATGTATTCTCTAAACGTGGCCACCACAATGCGCAAAAATATATGGTACCAAGATTTTGATCTGATGGTATCCTGAGAACCCATCCGTGAATGAGTATGCTTCCTAGCCGCCAACATTCTCCAGTACTTCATCTATAAATTGTGTAAGGAATGGATCATGTACATAGGTGTCGTTTAGCTTCATGAGGTCCATGCATATTCTTAATTTTCCCTTTTATCTTTTCTCCTGTACGACCATATGGCTCACCCAGTCAGATTCTTCCACTGGTTCAATAATTCTAGATGCGAGCATCTTGTCTAATTTGTTGCAGACCTTTTCTTTATACTTCAGATTCAAGCGGTAAGGCCGCTACTTAACTGGCTTTTTGTTGGGTTTCAGGGTGACCTTCATCATACCTAAGTCACCAACAACCCCTTTTAAGTCCATAATTTTGGTTGGGAACAAGTCTTGGTATTCGCGGAGTAACTCAGCGAACTTATCCACTGTGGCATTGTCCCAATAGTGCCCAAGCATTGTGTACTTTGGCTCCGACTCCATTCCAATGTTGACCTACTTCGCCTTTAGCGGCGCGGTGATGTCGGGGGTCTTCAAGTGATGGTCCCCAAATCTCGTGACAGGCTTCCGTTTCTGAAATGTTAATATTTCATGGGTCCTCATCATCTTCCTCAACACTTATGTTATAACACTCTAGTGTGCAGCTCAACTGTGTTGCCCATTCTCGCTGAAGTACTTCCATTGGCTCCTGGGTTATTTTTAAGATAGTTGCTTTTACTGCATGTAGCACATCGTCAACAGTATCTGACCAACAATATTCAAACGTGAAGGTTAACAGAATTCCTTCGCGTAAGACATCCAATTCGCTTGTACCATGGTAGAGCTCTGTCTTTGTATACCAATTCATGGGTATGACATCCAGGGTATGATAGAATAAATGGAACCATTTAGGCTATGGCTCTTCCTCATAGACCTTAGTCCATTTTGCGAGGTGTGTTCGTGGATCATCTCGTCCGTCATATGTGTCTACTAGCCATATCTCTAGTTTCCCAAATTGTAGGCGCATCATTCTTCTGCAACCGCGCCAGTCCTCAAAACTTCCTTGATATGTACCCCACCACGTTGTGGGCGTCACACGCAGTGCCCACTTTAGCACATCGAACCACTGCTATTTTGGTACTGCGCTTTCAAATTTTCTCAAGAATTCATCCACCGCTGTCAACCCATCATATGCCAGCTGATCCCTTGCTTCTGTTATCACGTAGCACAGTGATCTAACCACCATGTTGCAATTAAGCGTTGTTACTTCGTGTAACTGATTGTACCATTGCTCTATCTCTTTGTCTGAATTCGAAGTGCAAGAGCTTTCACGCTCCCATGAAATCCTTCCATCTGCAGTTGGATTCACCCAATAATCCTCTCATACGGTTATCTTGTAAATATAATTGAGATCGTTCCCACTATCGTTGTCATGCACCGATTCAGTGTATCGCGCTCCTTTGGCTCAATCTAGCGGTACTACTACGTGCAGTGACTTTTTCTCAAATATCATTTTGCGCTTCTTCAGATTTATGACTCCATTCATATCGGTGGCCCAGCATATTCCTAGTAGCATAGGATAGGGATTACTATCATCGACAATTTCTATCACTTCAAAATTTACCTATGCGCTCACACCTTCAATATCTATTGTTACCCCTTGCAACATTCCCATGGGCAAGATCTTCTATTGGTTCACCATTCATAACTGAATAGGAGACCACTGTACCACGGGTCTGCTGATGCGTTCCCATGTTTGTTTTGGTAGTACATTTGCATCCAATCCAAGATCCAGGATTACTTGATCCATTTCATATTCGTCGATTTGCGCAATCAACGTCATTTCCCTTCCTGTGTGCAATGCATGCTTTCCAAGTTTCCAGACCATGCATAGTTCTCCTGACCCCATACTCCTAGTGATAAGTTCCTGTAGTCCATTTACTTCCTTATTGTCATCTAGCAGTTTCACGCATGTCTCCAGAAAGGTAGTGAGCATTGAAGGATCCATTCCTGGTTCTAATTGATCCTTACTACTTGAAGTGGAGGCATCTGTGAAGCTCTTCTTACCTTCCATGAATGTCTCCTTCACTCATTCTAAATCAAATTCAGGTTCCTTTGTAGGGGCCTTGCGAACCCACGCACTTTCTTCTAATTGTTTCCCTTTATCATTTTTAGTGGTCACACCACTCCTGAGCATCATAATTACATTTGGGTCTTTTTTGCGTGGTCTAGACCTCATCATCTGCAAATTCTGAGTCGGAGGTGGTTAAAGTACCCCTTGCAGTCTCGCTATCATTGTAGGGTAGTATTCTACCTCATGATCAAATTGAGTACAGTACAAACATGATGTTCTGGTCGGGTTTGTATAATCTCAAGCATAATGCACTAGCCCTCTGCAATTATAACAAATTAACTAACCCGACCCATTCCTGGTCCCATTCCACCTCGACCTCGACCATGCCCCTGAAATCCAATGCCCACCATTCCTGCATTCAGGTCAAGGGCTCGCATTTCTGCCAACACCCAATAGGTAGGAGTCTGATCCATCATTAGTTCGTAACTTCTACAGGTGCACTCATCATGGCCTATCGACCTGCAGAAATTACAAAACAATTGTTGGGACGACTGCATATAATTCTGCAATAGATGACAATTATCCATAGTGTGTTTTCCTTCTATCTGGCAGATCACGCACTATAATGCAGGCACCGCTCGGTCCTACATGTGCCTCAAGTCTTAATGGCATCAACCCTCATCTTGCCAAGTAAGTCACGAACACTAGACAGTGGTCCTTATCATGTCCCTGGCCTTTGCATTTTATGCACCATACCTCCTCGCGCACTTTTGGTCGAGCTATCCTATCCTGTTTCAAGCTCTACATTTCCAGACACAAATTTTGCAGTTGCGCATGGATTTGTTGGACTCCCAGACTAGGGTCTTGTATAGGGGTCTCATGTAATCTCATCGCCATCTCCAATGCTTTAGCCTGGGTGGAAAGCTTTCATTGTGACATCGCCATCAATAAGTGCGGTGTTAGTGATGCTACAAACCATGCGTGATGTTGTTCATCCGTCAATGTCATGTTGGCTTCGCGAATCATACCCTTTAGTCTTTGGTCCAGATCCCAAGGGTTCTTGCCTGGGAGCATTGTGATCTCCTTAAACCCGATGATTGATTGTGTTTCCAAATTTGGCCTGCTAAATTCCCTGTTCAACGTGGCCTGGTTTTCTGCAATTCCTGCATTTGGGTGGTCATTAGAATGCTTTATGTACCATGTTAATGCGTGATCCTGCAATGCGCTCACTAGTGTAGCCTTCTTTATATTTTTATCCACAATGGTCTGTGCTTCCCATATTGCTCTTACCATGAACCGGAATTGGTCTGGATCTTCATTTCCCACTCCTTTGAATACCGGTAGTTTGATCGCACTCGCCATACTAAACTGTGGTGGTGGAGAAGGTGGCGCGGGTGGAGATGGAGGTGAGGAGGGTGACACGACTAGCAGTGTAGGTGGAGGTGGTAGGCATGAAATTTCTTGCCTTATCAGACTGGTCGCGCTTCTCAAAGAAACTTTCGCGAGCTCTTCCTCGCTTTCCCATGAGGGGGAGATTAATGAATTGGTTTCCAATTCTTCACTACTTTTGTTTCTATAGATCTTCCCACTTCGCGTAATCCCACACATTAATTTATTCACATAACCCGCTTTTCACACAATAGCATATTAGTCCAAGTGTTCAAAACTTTAATATACTTACCTCATGGTCCCTTGAGGAAACGTTGCTCCACCTCACTGTAGCTGATGGTCATATCTACTACGAACTCAGTGATAAATCTTCCTATAATTCAGTCGAGTTAATGGTCCACAGCTCACGCGATCTTATCTCATGATGCTTCCAGTTTCCACACTAATTCCAGGGTCCACATATTGGTTTGTCGAGCCTACACCTTCCATGACTGTCTATTAGCTTCATGATCCACTCATATAGCTTAGAAGGAAAGCATACAAAGAAAATTTCGTTGATTTCCATATACAAGTAGCGTTCCAACCACTGTTCCATAGTTACTCACAGATTTCTCTTTTCCTGCACCGCGAACCAATGAATCTTCTTGTCCAACCACTCTTTAATTTCTTTCTTTGTGGGATTCTAGTGGCATGACATCACACATCCCTTATGCAGATCCCAGTCCCAGCAATGGAACCATTTGTTGGCTTGTATGGGACTAACCCTGGTTTAGAGGTGATTTAGCCAAACAGTTCTCGGTACTACTGGCCCTTTTGGCAACAGTCTGCAGAATGCAGACTGAGGTCTCACCCAAAGTAGTATGGTAGCATGCTAGAACCCGATTTCCGCACCCTGGGGAATTCTGATGAGATTTTGGCGATATGCAGTTTGACCTTGTGCGCATGTCGCTACACGCACCTATTATTCCTTCGCAACATGCGATGCTGCCTCTGTGCAACCTTACTCAAGGCGTGATCCATGTTTTACCCAAGTTCCTTACTATTTACTCTGTTATTACCCAATTACTTAACTTATCTGTGTAAGACTAGCGATAATAAATAATATATCCAGCGATCATATAAGTGTGTGTGATAAACAAAATAGTATAAATGTAAAGAATGAAATACATAAGAAGATACATAGAAATTGGAATCCACTTCTCTTTATTAATATTCATTCAAGATTACAGACTCGACACTGCCTTGTGCACTCAGCTACAGGGGTCAGCGCACTCAGTTGCAGACTCTACTGGGCCTCTGCGCACTTAGTTGCACAACCTCTTCCTACTACTAGAACCCAATACACTTAGACTTTTACTCTATCCTTGAACCATTCGTATTCATCTATCTCCCCAATTAGCTATCTTTACAACTTAGAGCCTCGCTCTATTTATACAATCCCATGGTCCGCAGACCATGCGTAGGCCAACATGAAATTACATTACATAACAACACTTAGGGTGGACAACCCTTATGACTCAACCTATACTCCGCGCTCCGTTCCCACAATTCGCAGAGTCTTACAATACATTTGACCAAAACTTTGGATTTGAGCCCAAAAACATGCTATGGGGGGTTTCCATGCCCAACATATTACACATCTAACCATCAAATTATCATTTTTTTTAATAATTTAATTATTAAATATTTGCTTTTTAAAATTAAAATTAAAATAAATAAACATATTTACATCTAAAATACATAATTTTATATATTTTAGACCAAAAAAATATTTAACTTAAATTATATTTCATTTAATAAAACAATTTTTATTTCTATTGATGATCAATTCATTAATTAACTTAAAGAAAAACATAGGTTTACAAATCCAATAAATATTTTAAGTTAATATTTTTTTAAATATACATAATTTGATTAAATAAATAAATAAAATGTTTATTTTCTATAATTTACAAAAAATCCACTCAAACTAATTGTTTAAGTAAAAATAAATAAGAAACGAAGTGTTTAGAGTAGCAAAATAAATAACAAACTAAGTGTTTGTAGTGTAAAGAATGGAAATAATTATAAATAATGTAAATCCACACCATTGAAATGTTAAATAATTGATAAATGAATCTATCTCAAGGAATGAAATATGTAACTATTTAAGAAAAGACTCCACTCAAACTAATTCTTTAATTAAAATAAAATAACAAACGAAGTGTTTGGAGCAGTAAAATAAATAACAAACTAAGTGTTTGTAGTTTAAAGAAAGGAAATAATTATAAATAATGTAAATCCACACCATTAAAATGTTAAATAATTGATAAATGAATCTATCTCAAGGAATGAAATATGTAACTAATTGTTGATTGGAGAGAAGAGGAGCAGGAACAGTGAAGGCAAACTTCTAGGGTTTCAGCAAGTTGCAGACGATGTTCCTCATGGAGGGTTGCAGAGGAGGGAGAGCCACTCCCTCCTTCAAGGAGGTCATTGCTAGTAGAGGTAAGAAACCTCTAGAAAATGCTAGAGGTGCTTCGGAGGAAGGGAAAAGAACTATGGAAGAGGAGACAATAGGAGGCAATACTAAGGAAATCAATGGCACAAAGGACAAGGAGGTAGAAGACAAAAAATAGGGCACTAAAGACAAGAAACAAAAGGGACCCTGCAAACCCAAAGCTGAGATCACACCAAGAGTTGTTTTAAATGACCCTACCCTGCAGGCACACAGGGATCACATGCGGACATATGCTATTATCTGTAAGTTCATGGGACTATGGCCCACTGAAAAAGCATTATAGACATGGATCAAATATCACTGGAAACCTAAAGGGAGCATCGACCTTCATCTTGGGTCAAAGGGATTCTTCACTGTGGTGTTCACGAATATTGAAGACAAGGACAAAGTATTTGAAGGAGGACCCTACTTCTATGTAGCAACTGGACTCTACATGAGGCCATGGATGATGAATTTTGTCCCGAAATGTGAGACTTTTACCTCGGTATCGGTCTAAGTAAGGCTTTATTATTTACCTCTTGATTACTGGTGAAATGAATCGTTAACATCCATAGGCAATAAATTAGGTTGTTTTGTCAAAGCTTCTGAAGCCACAAGAAGAGGGAAATACACTTCATTTGCTAGGATATGTGTGGAAATGGATCTATCAAGAGCTCTACCAGATGAAGTGATCCTGGAAGTTTTTGATGAAGAATGGGTGCAAACAGTAGACTATGAGCATATCCCATTCAGATGTCATAGATGTCATGAACATTGGTATCTATTTAGAGATTGTCCACTCGGGAAAGTAGTAAATAACAACAAGTATAATACAGTGAAGGAAATGGATAGGTTCTAGAAAGTGGTCAATCAAGGAAAAGGAAGCAAGAGAGGACCAAAGTAACAACAATATGAAGGGATAAAGGTTAGTCAAAATAAGTTCCAAGTTCTTGAGGAAGATGAAGAGATCATAAAGGAAGATCAAGTTATCGAAAGAAATCTTGGGGAAAAGATAAAAGAAGAAGAATGTGACCAAAACCAGGGAACTGATTATCAGAAAGAAACCATGATGAGTGAAACAGAACTTGAGATGGATCTGGATATGACCCAGAGTGAAATGGACCTAGAGGACGATGAGCTACAGGAGATTCTTGATAAAGAAAACCTAGATCTGGAAGGGTTCTTGATTCAGCAAACCACGAGAGGAGTGGATTCGGTACCTCAAGAAGAGCTCAATAGAATACAACAGTTGCTTTTATGGAAAACACAGGCTAATGCGTTGGAAAAAGGAAAAAATATAGATAAGTAGGATAACAGAGGAGTGAAGGTGATGAAAACTACTCCAGGACTAGCAACAAGAAACCCAGGTAAGAAAAGAGGTAGGGAAAAGCAAAATGAACTCTTGATGGAGTGTGGCAAGCTAATGATAGATTCAGGTAAGATGAAAGATCTCACCAGCTACTCCTTCACAAATATTTAATTATGAAGTTTACATCTTGGAATATCAGAGGTCTAGGGAGTAAGAGAAAGCAGAGAATTCTTAGTAATAGAATGAAACAAGAAATGTCGGACATTATCTTTATCCAAGAAACGAAATGTTCCATTCAAAATTAAGACAAATCCATAGTAAATGGCTCAGTAGATTTGAGTTTCTAGAAGTTAAAGAAGAGGATACAATGGGGGGAATTCTCACTCTTTGGAACCCTCAAAAAATTAGTATAATAGATGTTGAGGCTACCAGGAATTATCTATCAGTCGTCATCCAACCTGTAGGAGACAAGCACCCCTATCTGGTCACAAATGTTTATGGCCCTCAAAGAATAGATGACAAACTCAAGTTTCTAGACTCACTGGTGGATCTCAAGGACAGACATGTAGGAATACTTTGGATCATGGGAGGGGATTTCAACATGATCAAATCTCTTTTGGAGAAAAAAGGAGGAATCAAAATCCTATGTAAAGACTCTTTGGAGTTTCAAACCTTTATAGACAAGATGAACCTTGTAGATATTGAAATGAATACTGGCCTCTTTACTTCGAATAATAAAAGAGGAGGAGAGTCTCAGGTAGCCTCAAATTTAGACAGATTCATCATCTCAGAGGATATGATGCTAACAAATAAGGAAGTAATAGTGGAAGTTCTCCCCTTTGGAGGCTTAGATCACTAGCCGGTTCAACTGCAGATCAAAGGTATGGGAATTCTTAGAAATAGGCCTTTCAAATTTGAAAACATCTGGCTCTCCCACCTAGATTTCTTTAACAATATTAAAAAATGGTGGACCGAAGAGTTACAGATTCAGGGAACAAGAATGTTTCTTCTTCATAAAATATTAAAGCATATCAAACTCAGACTAAAGGATTGGAACAGAAATGATTTTGGCAATATTTTTGTGGAGAAAAAATTAGTTGAAAACAAAATGAAGGTTCTCAACCAAGCTCTGATCAAGGAAGGATTTGATAAAGACAAAAGCAATCAAGTGGATAAATATCATCAAGAAAGGGACAATCTGTGCAAACAGGAGGAAGTTTTTGGAGACAAAAATCTAGAGTCCAAACATGAAATTTTTTCACAGGTCCATCATGGAAAATAGAACACAGAACAAAATGTATTCAATTAAGAATGAAGAAGGGAATCTTCTCACCTCCCATGAGAATATTGAAGCTGTGTTAGTTCAGCTCTTCTGAAGCATTACTCAGGAAAATATTTTGGATAGAGAACAGTCCATATGTGAGGTAACTAGAAACATACCAAAGATGGTATTCATAGAGGAAAATTTCAATCTAAATAGGCCAGTTTCTGAAAAGGAGGTAGATGATGTCCTCAAAGAAATGCATAATGGAAAAGCACTAGGCCCGGATGGTTTTAATGTGGATTTTTTCAAAGCATCCTGGAATATTGTTAAACAAGATATTTTGAATGTAGTGGAGGATTCCAGGTTGAAAAGAACTATTTTGAAAGTGCTTAATACCTCTTTTATCTCCCTTATCCCTAAGAAAGATGATGCTCAAACACCGGATAAGTTTAGACCCATAGTTCTATGCAATGTGGTTTACAAGATAATATCCAAAGTAGTGACGAATAGACATAAGCCTTTGCTTCCTACCATAGTTTCAGGGGAAAAATCTGGCTATGTGGAAGGCAGACAAATTTTAGACAACATCATTCAAGCCCAAGAGGTAGTTCACTCGTTAAATAGCAAAAGGTAGGTTGGAATGATCATGCAATTAGATATAGCCAAAGCTTATGATAATGTAAACTAGACCTATATGAAGAGGGTACTTATTTCTTTTGGTTTTGATCATAATTGGGTCAGGTGAGAAATGGCCTTAGTTACTTCCTCCAGCTTCTCTATTTTGGTGAATGGCTCTCCCTCTGAGATTTTCAGCCCTTCCAGAGGCCTTAGACAGGGAGACCCACTCTCTCTATTTCTTTTCACTCTCATGATGGAAGGACTTGGTAGGTCCTTCAAGCATGCTAAAGTAATAGGTAAGATTAAAGGCCTTCTACTAACCGAGAATGGTCAGGCTCTAACCCATCAACAATTTGTAGATGATACAATGCTACAAGGAATCCCCACTGTCAAAGAAGCTACAGCTTATAAACAAATCCTGAACGTCTTTGCCATGGCCACAGGTATGGAAGTTAACCTCTCCAAATCAAAAATATTTTTCTTTAATACCAATATTGTGATCCAAAGGAATATTTCCAGAATTCTTGGCTTTCAAAGGGATTCCCTTCCCTCAAAATATTTGGGAATCCCTCTAATGGCTAAACCAATGCTCAAAAGAATTTGGGAACCCTTGATGAATAAGTTGCAGGATAAAGTCAGTAAATGGACCTTCAGATCTTTAAATCTTGCAAGTAGGTTGGTTCTCACTAAAGTTGTTCTGCAAGCCATCCCTATTTTTATGTTATCTACCCTCCCAGCTCCAAAAGGAGCCCTACAACAACTCAAAAATATACAAAGAAACTTCCTTTCAAGTAAGGAGTTGAGGAAGAAGAAATGGGCCTTAGTGTCTTGGGAGAAAATTTGCAGACCCAAAAACCATGGAGGGCTTGGCTTAGATGATCAGGAAATACTCAGCAAGGTTTTAGGGGCCAAACTATGGTGGCGCTGGGTTCAGAATCCAAAGACTCAATGGGAAAATATCTGGAAAGAAAAATATGCAAGATCCTAGCAAACTAGTGATCTCATAAGAATGTCAGGTAATATTAAGGGCTCACACATCTGGAACAAAGCCTGGGAAAATAGAAGATTAGTTCAAGAAAATAGTTTCTGGGAACTCAAAGAAGGAAATCAAGCTCTTTTATGGGAAGATAAGTGGAAACAAGAACCAATATTGTTAAAAGAATACTTCCTCGAACTTAAACATGAGACTGATTCACAATGCTTAATTAAAGTAAAGGACTTCTGGGATAATACTCAGTAGATGGAGAAATGGAGAATCTGGAGAAACATTGATTATAGAAATAATAACCCCTTGAAAACAAAAGCGGAGGAGCTAAGTAAAATGGTGGAGCAAAGGATGATCTCAGTTTCAGAGGGACAAGACCAACCAAGATGGGGCAATAATAAAGACGACACCTTTAATCTCAAAGAAGCAAAAGGCATTCTCCTTGAGCTGAATCCCCATGTTCTGGACAAAATCTAGTAGAAGCTTTGGAGGCACCAGGGGTGGATGAAAATTAAACTCTTCATGTGGTTGGTTTACCACAGGAAAATATTGACTTGGGACAACATTAGGAAGAGGGGTGTTCTGGGGCCTTCTAGATGCCTACTCTGCAGGGAGCAAGAAGAAACAATGGAGCATCTACTCAACAACTTCATTTTCACCTCCTGGTTATCAGACATATTTGCCAAAATCTTTCAACAATTAGATAGGCATAGAGGAAGCATCATCAATACCCTCATTATTTGGAGGGGAAATTTTTCAGATCATGAAATTCTCAACTCAGCCTGGGCCCTTACCCCAAGCTTCATTATATGGAATGTTTGGGAGGAGAAGAACAAAACAATAATCAAGGAGGAAAAAAAATCCCCCATATCGCCTATTTGAGACTATACTGAAACAACTTAAGGAGACAGTGGGTACCACTGTATGCAACCACCCTAATAATCCTCCCTCAGATTTGGATAGGAAAATTCTCAGACAGCTGGGGCTGCAGGGACTAACTCCTCAAGGTCTTAATAGGAAGGTTACAGCAAGGGATAGGGAGAAGGATTTTTGGCATCCTCCCCCAGAAGGATATCTAAAATACAATATTGATGGAGCATTAAAAGGTAACCTGGGAACTGCTGTGGAGGAGTCCTTAGTGATGCCAAGGGAAGTATTATCTTCATTTTCCATTGTCACCTAGTTACAACCACTGATAATATGGCTGAACTAATGGCTTTGGAGCAATGCTTGGATTTTCTAAGTCAGGATAATTGCTGTAATGTGATAGTAGAAGCAGATTCAGAACTAGTAATTAACTCAGTGAAAAGAATAAATAGTGGAACAATGTCGAAGAAAGTCTCCAAACACTAGAAATTAATCAGGGTTTTCTAGAGAATTCAGGATCACCTACAAAACTTGCGCACTGTCAGCTTCCAACATGTTCACAAAAAGGCCAACAAGCTGGAAGATCTTCTTGCGAATTACGAGGTCAACAGTATAGAAGTCAAGGTTTCGATGGAGTGGTAGGAGCTATGACAAAGAAGATTAAGAACTCTTTGCTGTGAACAAGAGGAAGAAGATAGGAGAGTGTTCAGACACAAATCCATGGAGGAAAGCTCTTAATCTCTTGGCCTTCGCATGTGTCATCAGTTTCTAGCAAACAAGTCTTTGAGGAGGGGACGAATACGGATGGTCGATAGATACCCTAGTATCAGTGAGATAGTTAGCACTGTTCATCGGGGGGAGCGCAAAGGTTACCAAAGTTCCTTAATTAATGGTGAGCCTCTCTTCTTCTCTGGAATGCAAGTTCAGGCTAGGAAGACGAGCAGACGTGGAAGGAATCCCTATTTTACCAGCAATCAAAATCTTTGCTTTTTTGTGCCTTGGAGAGGAAAACCGCTTCCTTGGCGGTATTTGGATGATCACACCACTCTAAAGTGGAAAGTGGTTTTAGTGATTTTGCAGCGATCCCATACATCTTCCCACACGTGGCAGAGGGAGGATTTGGAAAACCACCCTCCATCGCACATTAACGTCTGGTTAACTTGGGTGATGCGATATTATTCTCAACCGTTGGATCTCTCTGTATGGATCAATGGTCATGATTGGTCGTGCAGCTTGGAGGAGCATCCCGTTAAACCTCGGTCATCTTTGTTGTGCGATATCTTCCAGGACCGTTGGTTTAGGCGTCAGAATGTATGGCTTAGATCAAAGGGTCTCTTCTGGGGTCTGTTGGGTGGAAGATCTCGCGGGCTTTTGGGGGCGGGTTGTAATTCTGGGTTATTTGATTTTTGGGTCAAGATTAACGATTATCTTCCAGGCATGTTGAGCCGTGAGGTCGACATCGATGGATTTCGGGTGGATCATATGTGTGATGTTTATTCCACAATTCGGACCCGAAATCTGTTTAGTTGGGTTTCTATTTTTTCATCGGGTCCATTTTTGGAATCAAAGAATATGCCTTTCTCTGTCCCGATATGATTCTCATCAGATAGATCTTTACAAACAGTTTGGGCGGTTTAGGCATTGGTTTGTTTTTTTGGAGGTC
The DNA here is from genome assembly GCA_031772625.1 of Pinus tabuliformis. NCBI lineage: Eukaryota > Viridiplantae > Streptophyta > Pinopsida > Pinales > Pinaceae > Pinus > Pinus tabuliformis. The sequence continues at coordinate 1,362,317,457 of CM062804.1, read as the reverse complement.
TCGCAGTTAAGTTAGTGGGCCCTTGGCTTGGTACCCAAGCCCTGAGAGGATTGTTGATTTTTTGATCCTCAAGTCTCTTTGGGTAGTTGTAATATATGTAACTTGTGTCTTCTTTTATAATGAAGAGAAGGTACGACCCTTGCTTTAGCAAAAAATAAATATGTAACTATTTAAGCAACTTTACTAGATTTCTTACACATTGCATTGTCATGAGGTAGCATAATTTTTTGGAGAGCCACTTTGTAACACACAACCATATAATACATTAAAATGACACAAATAAAAAAAAAAATCAACTCTAACCTATCTACATTTTTATATACATTAATGTAATATTCCCGCATCAAACCTTGCTGGTCATTGCATATTCATGGTTTAATAATTAATTGCCACATATGATATAAAATAAAGTTATGTCTGACTGATAGATTTGGGGTACTGAAACCACATAGGTTTTTACCAACACACGAGATTTGTGCGATCCTTCATGAGGTGATTGGGTTACACCTTGCCTTGGACATTATGGCTACCTTTACGCGACTTCCTGTCAACTATTCTTGGAAATTAATGTGCATGGACATAACCCCACTCATCGCTTTGGTTGTGACAGGTGTTAGTTCTCTTGCCCGTCAATTTCGTTTGCACCATCCAATGGTGGTATTTTCTTTGGGATCATCCATCTACCTAACACTTGGGTTTCCACCAGTGTTCCTACTCAATTGTGTTTTCATGGTGGAGAGTCTTAATACTCTATTTCTTCCCTGCTCCTAGTTTCGTTGTGGTTTTCATAGCCCGGTCTCCATGCCTTGTGGCAAACCATAGAGGGGTAACTCCGAGCCTTCATTATCTGATGAAATGTTGTGGGTCTTGAATCCTTCTCACTATGAGTCAAAGGTTGTCTTGAAGCAAGTTGTTAATGCATTTCTATGCTGGTCAGGTGGGGCGCTCGACTCTCCAACTTTTGGATTATGTTGCGGTTGGTTTCCTCGACACAAACTAGGTAATGGTTATTTGGGCTATTCATACATTCAGTTTTTACAAGATTGCCACTACTCCAGGCATAACTAACCCCAGATTTCTATTTCGTGCAAATGTGAGACCCCTGCGCACGGCTTGCAAAACTCAGGTAAGAGTTAAACCTATGTTCTATGTTAAATACTTCTTGTGAGGTTAATTTATTATCCAGGTCATAACATTTTCCTATGGTGTTGCAGATATGTCGATTTTTTAAACCGAAAGGGGCTAGCTGTTCAATATACTGGCCCATTGACGAAGCTTACTTAAAACTCTACATTTGATATAGGTTGGAGCTTACTTTCATGGCCTTTACTAGTTGGTTGATGCGGTTTAGGAATTTTAATCCTGTGGATTTCTATGAATTAAGGTTTATTTAAAATAGCTGTATTTTTATGCCGCGAGGTCGATAGGACTCGTAGACTATGAAGTCGGTTCCTTATGTAATTAATTCCTTCGTATTTGACAATTTGGACAAGACCGAGAAGGGTCTGATCTTAATTTTATCTGCTGGGTTTACTTTGTTCATGCTAGCTATACTATATTAAATTAGTCAATCAATATTCTATGTCAAACCATTACAGAACTTGATTGTAATTCTTGTTGGAAAATACTCTTCATTTGAACTGAACTCGGTAGACTATAATTATGCTAGAAATTTTCATGATCTTTGAGGCGTTATCTATGCAAACCCCAAATGTTGTACGAATTTTTGGCAGAGCTTTGGGGATTTTGGTTGAATATCGAGGGTATATGCGATACATGATTTTTCATGATTTTTCCTTTAGTTGTTATATCAGTTATGTCACTCTATTTCTCTTTGTTTGAAATGTTGTCTGCATGTATAAATATTTAGTGTAACAAGTGTTCATGGTTTAATTTAAGAAACCAGGGTACATGGCTATCGATGGGTTCTTTACGAACTCGTCCGTGACTACAAACCCTAGGTATATGAAGAGTCTGTAAAGAAATCATATATTCCCCCGGAAATATATGAAATAGTTGGCATAGTTAAATTCTTTCTTGAGTTACGAAAATTCCTGTGTATGACAGAGGTCTGATATTTTAGAACTATGTTCTCCCAGCATGATATGTTTACCTTATATCTTGAAATTATTTATTTTTAGCAAAAAGATGATAAGCATTGGTTTTTACAGTTCACATACTTATGTATTTCTAGATTATCTCGACATTCATCTATCATGCTATTTTGCTCATTAGCTAAACATTGATTGTTAACTGACAATTATACCATCCCCCGGGATGTTTATCAGTATCTTTTAGGAAACATGCATTGTCTCCTTGCTCTACTATTCTACCTAGAAACTAGTAATGATTGTAATTCTTAGTTTATACTAAATCATTTCCAAACTACCCACCTACAATAAGCAGATCATTCATTATATCCACATTATTTCAGTTCACAATAAAGATTCAAAAATTCTAGTGATAAATGTATTTTGTTACGTATATGTTAAATAATTAGAAGATCTCTCCACCAAGCCTTGGAATTGGCAGTTACATTCAAGTTCCCCCTCTGAGCCCTTCCACTTCTACCAAAATGGAACAGCTGGATACCTTGGGCATCAACACTCTGTCCAACCTCAAGTCCCATACCCCACAGCTTGTTCCCTCTACTTTCTTTCCCACTGGTTATATCTACCAGCTCAAGGAAGAATATAGCATAGTCCTCTACTTTCCAACCCTTCGAGGGTTCTGCCCTCTTTTCCCTTTGAGGAAACAAAAAAAAAACTAAAAGAGTGGTTGTAACTGTACTTAGAAGTTGGTTTAATTGTTTTCTTTTGATTCTTTTAACAATCTGGTCCAAAGCCTTTTACATTAAAATTAACAATATCTGTTCTGGCTATTTTAGGCCCAATAGTTTTAACAGTTAAATAACATAAATGAAATTAAACTTGGTAAAAAGAATGACTCATGAAGTCTTGCTATGTGTTACAACTCCCTCCCCTTGAGAGGAACACCATCCCTGGTGTTCTTTCTCTATGCAAATAGTGCAGGATAAGCTTTTCAAATGGCCTCCTATTCTTTCTAGGTAGCCTCATCCCAGTCAAAGTGCTTCCATTGTAATTTAACTTGGATGATGGCTCGCCTTCGTAAGGTGGTTTCTCTCTAATCGATGATACGAAGAGGCTCTGCTAGAAATTCTCCCTCGGGTTCTACCTGCATATTTGTATTATGTTGTCAAAACATTTAAAAATATTAATCTTTTAATCATATTTCTCCCTACTTATCATTACTTGAATACTCTCCCAGTTAATAATGTGTCGAGCGTCGTAAATATACCTTTTTAACAATGACACATGAAAGATATTGTGTACTCGGATGTGGCCTGGTAGTGATAGTTTATATGCCATAGGCCCAACCTGTTCTAAGATTTGGAAAGGCCCACAATACCATGGTGCCAATTTTGCACAACCTTTCCACTGCAAGGTTCTCTTTCGGGGTTTCACCTTTAGGTACAGGTGATCACCTAGCTGGAATTCCTTATGGGTTCTCTTCGTGTCTGCATACACTTTTTTCCTATCTTGTGTCGCCTTTAAGTTCAGGCAAACTTTCTTAACAGTAGCCTCCATTTTTGCTAGCATGTCGGGATGCAATGCTAATTTATTTTTTGGACTATTCCAATCCATGGGTACCTGACACTTTCTCCCGTACAATACCTTGAAGGGACTCATACCCAAAGATTCGTGATGCCCGTTGTTGTAGGTGAATTCCACCAAGTGGAGATAATCTTCCCATTTTTGTGGTTGTTGCATTACAAACATACGCAACATATCCTCTAGAGCTTGATTTAATTGCTTTGTCTGACCATCTGTCTGTGGATGATAAGCAGTACTAAAATGGATTTGGGTCCCTAGTCCTGCAAAGAGAGTTTTCCAGAAAGTGGATGTAAATTTTACATCCCTATTAGAGATCACCACTTGGGGTATCCTGTGTAGATGGAAGATTTCTCTCATAAATATGTCTGCAATATCCACTCTTTTGTAAGTGGATTTTATAGCGATGAAATGAGCAGTCTCACTCAGTTTGTATACAACTACCATGATTAAGTAGTGTTGCTTTCTAGTACAAGGTAACCTGTAATAAAGTCTAGAGTTATGGTGTCCCATTTCCATTCTGGAATGGGTAGTGGTTGCAATAGACCCGTAGGATGTTGATGTTCTGCTTTCACCAGTTGGCACTCTAAGCACTTAGATAAATATTCAGGCACATCTTTTTGTAAACTGGGCAAGAAATTACTTTTCTTAATGACAGAATACAATTTCTGGTATCTTGGGTGGGCAACATAAGGTTTCCTATGAAAATAATCTAGTAACATCTGCTTCATAGAAATCTGGATAGGAATGTAGATTTGATTTCCGAATGTTAACATGTTATCAAAATTGATTGCATACTCACATTGCTTCCCTCTTACTTGGGATTCCAAAGCTTGCTTCCATAAAAATGCATATTCCGGATCCTTGATGGAAACTTCTTGGATAACGCCTGCTAGATTAGATTGTGCAAGACTGAAATTTACTTCATAGATGCAATGTAATTTTCTATGTAAAGCATCAGCGACCCGGTTTTCTTTTCCCTTGATGTGTTTTAAGTCAAAATAAAATTCACTTAGGAATGTTGCTCATCTGGCCTGGCATGCATTTAGATTAGATTGATTAAAGAAATTTGTCAAACTTCTATGGTCAGTTAACAACAAAATTTTCTTTCCCAGAAGGTAGTGCCACCACATATTTAGTGCATGAACTACTGCATTCAACTCCAAATGATAGGCAGAGTAATGTTGTTCATAATCTTTCAGTTTTGGTGACTCATAAGCAATAAATTTTCCTTCCTGAGTTAATACTCCACCGATGCCTTCTTTACTTGGAGCGGTACATACTACAAAGGATTTTTCTGGATCTGGTACCTTTGATACTAGAGTGGTTGTGAGCAGTTATTTTAGTTGTTCAAAGCTTTGTTGGAATTCCACTATCGAGTGGAAATCTTGTCCCTTTTTCTGAAGTGTAGTCATTGGGAAGGCAATTTTTGAAAAGTCCTTTATAAATTTGCGGTAATACCTTACCAAGCCTAAGAAGGATCTTATGTTAGCCATGTTTTTTTGTGTAGTCCATTCCATGATAGTTTTGATTTTCTCTGGATCCACTGCTATCCCTTCTGTTGATATAACATGGCATAGGTATTGAATTTGATCTTTGTAAAAATCATATTTGATAAACTTTGCATACAGATGATTTTCTCACAAAATTTGCAGTACCGTTCTCAAGTTTTGTTTGTCTTCCACTTGATTTTTAGAGTACATTAGTATATCATCGATGAAAATCAATACAAACTTATCCATAAAGGGCTGGAAAATGCCATGCATTAGGCTCATGAACCTGGCTGGTGCATTGGTAAGGAAAAAAGGCAGTACCATGAACTTGTAATGTCCGTAATGAGTTCGGAATGTGGTTCATAGATGTCTTCATCCTTTATTCTGAATTGATGGTACCGAGACCTTAAGTCGATTTTCGAGAACACGCTAGCTCCTTGTATTTGGTTGAATAAGTCATTGATGCAAGGTAGCGGGTATTTGTTCTTTATGGTTAGCTTATTCAGTTGATGATAATCAACGCATAATCGTAGGGTTCCGTCCTTCTTATGTACAAATAGTATTGGGGCTCCCCAAGGAGACACACTTGGGCATATGTATCCTTTAGCTAACAGCTCCTCCAGCTGCATTTTAAGTTTAATCAGTTCTGAAACCCTCGTACGATAAGGGGTTTTTGCAACAGGGGCTGCTCCGGGCATTAATTCAATTGTAAAATCAATGTCTCACCTTCGTGGAAATCATGGAATAGATGCAGGAAATACATCTAAGAAATACTGAATTATAGGAATATTCTCTAGAGAGGTCATTTTACTTTTATCATTATTGTACCCTACCTGAACAACATAAATCTGGCATCATTTTCTTACACACCTTCCAAGTTGGTTGGCTGTGATAGGGCGCATCTTGACATTCTTCTTAATCCCTTGAATTTCATTCTGTTGTCCTGATTTGGTAAGATAACTTATGGACTTTTATTTGCAATCTACCAGGGACTAGCTACCTTCTAACCAGTCCATCCCTATTAATACATCATATGAGCCTAGGGGAAGAATATTCAGATTGACTTGGATAGGTTGTCCTGAAACTATTATAGGATAGTTTTTTGTTTCGGTCGGCACCTTTCTTTTGGTTCTAGTATATAATTGAACTAGCCACAACTGTTTGTATTTACTTCTTTGTAGTTGACATCTTTCTACCACTTTAATGAGAATTTTTTCGACATAAATCACATGAAATTTCATTTTTCGACGCGTTTCGAACCAACAAGTGTGGTTCATCGTCAGGACAAGTTGAAGAATCAGATCCAGCTTTGCTTATAAATAGTAAGAGCAGAACACCTAATGACTAAATTTCTTAATGGCTATTTTGACCAACGGCTAAATTTGACCAGGAAACGGTTAGTTTAAGGGCACGACCTTTATTTTAATAAATAAGTCAATTACAAAGAATATTAAATTGAAAGTTAGTCATATATTTATTAAATTAAAGGTTAAAGGGACTTTAAATTAATAGTTAGTTTAAAAATTATTAAATATATAAATAATTAGTTAAAGTTAAAGGGTTATTTTATGAACTTATAATTCGAAATAAATATTAAAATAAATTAAATATAAAATAAAATCAATTTAAATTATAAAAATTAATAAATAAGTCAATTCCAATGAATATTAAATTGATAGTTAGTTATATACTTACTAAAATAATATTATAAAATAAATTAATTTAAATTAATAGTTAGTTTAAAAAATTATTAAATATATAAATAATTAGTTATATATATATTTTTATTAAAAAGTTGAAAGGTTATTTTATGAACTTATAATTCGATATATATATATATATATATATATATATATATATATATATATATATTAAAACAAATTAATTATAAAATAAATTCAATTTAAATTATAGAAATTAAAGGGTAAGAAAGAATGTTATTATTATTATTAATATTTATATTATTATTATCTTTCTACCACCTAGGACTAATATAACTGAGGCTAGGACCTCGATAAAAGAAAACATAAACAGATTGGCCAGCAATGATTCCTTCGCATGAATGATCATAGTGGGTTGATATTCCACTTGATGATCATCCAAGGCCGAATTAATCTTAGGTATGCTCCTTGCAATATCCCATACCGTAGAGGCTTCTTGCATGTTAGAAAGTTGCTCAGTTTGAGCTTTTTGTGGGCAGTTTTTGTAATAATGTGCCTCTCCGCATCCCCAACATTGTAGTGGCGGTTTTGCTGGCTGTTTAGTAATATTTATGCTAATCCCTTCAGGTTGTATATTCTCAGTGAAGGTCTGAGTTCTGGGTGGGTTTCTTGCAAACTTTCCAAAGGTCCTTTACTGATTATTTCTACCGTGCATGTTTTTCTAATGTCTCTTTGGTGGTGAATTCCTCATTTTCTTCGTAGCAACTCCTTCAAATCCTTCACTTTTTTGCTTCATCTACTGATAATAGATGTGAGCCTTCCGAACTGCATCATCCATGGTTTTAGGATAGTCGAATTATAATTTCTGCTTCATGAAATTAGGAAAAATACTAATAAATTGTTGGATCTTAGCTTTTTCTTCTTGCATGTATTGGATGCGATGCAATAGAGAAGTAAAGTGTGCTACATATTCATCCATGGTTAAGGTTTCCAATCTTAATTCATGGAACTCTTTTGCATTTTCATCATAATAATGTTTTGTTAAATATTTGTCCTTAGAGTGTTTCTGGAATTCTTGCCATGTTACTTGTTCTTCATCAATCTTCCTTACAACGTTAATTTCTTCCCACCAGAGGGTGGATTTTCCTCGTAATTGGTAAACTGCCAACCTTGCTTTAAGTCTTTCTATGTATTCATATATCTGGAACTATTTACCCATGTCTATTAACCAAGCTTCCGCTGCTTCTTCTAACCCTCCTTCGAATAATGAGGGTCTGATTTTTTTGAGCTCACCTTGTAATTCTATCTTTGTTATTTTTGGTTTTCTTTGGTCAAAAGCGTTATCCAAACAACCTTGATCTTCTTCTTTGTGACCCTCTAACGATTATGCATGATCTTCCTCGTTATGAGTAGTTGGGGTCTTTTCCCTATTTTCTGTACTGGGATCTAGTCCTCTCTGATTTTGCTGATCTAACAAAATTTTAAGAATCTTTTTTTGCTCTTGTCTTAATTGCTCATTGTCTATTCCGAGGTTCATCATTTGTGCTTGAAGTTGTTGTACTGTCTCAAGTAAGGCAACTTTAGCCTATCTCAATTCTTCTCACAATTTCACCCAAAATTCTGGGTTGGCCTCTGCATAAGGCATCTTTGGTTGGCTCGATGATCTGGGGCTCCTATGCATTGTATCCCTAATTTTAATTCACCTTCCGTGTTCAAAGTTATTCAAAACTCAGTTTAATTGCTTCATATATATATATAGGAACATCACAGCTTTATTGATGGTTAGAACAACCCGGAGGTTCCAATATGCGAGCCTTGGCTCTGATACCATTTGTAACACACAACCATATAATACATTAAAATGACACACATAAAAAAAAATCAACTCTAACCTAGCTAAATTTCTATATACATTAATGTAATGTTCCTGTGTCAAACCTTGTTGTTCATTGCATATTCATGGTTTAATAATTAAGTGCCACATATGATATAAAATAAAGTCATGTCTAACTAACAGATTTGGGGTACTGAAACCACATAGGCTTTTACCAACCCATGAGATCCGTGCGATCCTTCATGAGGTGACTGGGTTACACCTTGCCTTGGAATTTATGGCTACCTGTACGTGACTTCCTGTCAACTATTCTTGGACATTAATGCGCATGGAAGTAACCCTACTCATCACTTTGGATGTGACAAGTGTTAGTTCTCTTGCCCGTCGATTTGGTTTTCACCATAAAATGGTCATGTTTTCTTTGGCATCATCCATCTACCTAACACTTGGGTTTCCACTGGTGTTCCTGCTCATTTTAATTTTCATGGTGGAGAGTCTTACCGCTCTTCTTCTTGCCTACTCCTAGTTTGACTGTGCTTTTCGTAGCCCGGTCTCCATGCCTTATGGAAAACCGCATAGGGGTAACTCTGAGACTTCATTATTTTCAGAAATGGTGTGGGTCTTGAATCATTTTCAGTATGAGCCAAACGTTGTCTCGATGAAAGGTCTTAATGCATTTCTATGCTGGTCAAGTGGGACACTCAACTCTCCAACTTCTGGATTATGTGGCAGTTGGTTTCCTAGGCATGAACTAGGTAATGTTTATTCACGCTATTGATACATTTAGTTTTTACAAGCTTGCCACTACTCCAAGCATCTCTAAACCAAGATTTCTATTTCGTGCATATGTGAGACCCCTGAACATGACTTGAAAAACTCAGGTAAGAGTTAAACCTCTATTCTATGTTAAATACTGCTCCTGAGGTTAATTTATTATCCAGATCATAAAATTTGCCTATGCTGTTGTAGGCATGTCGCATTTTTAAACTGAAAGGGGCTAGTTGTTCAATATACCGGCCCATTAACAAAGCTTACTCACAACTCCGCATTTGATATAGGTTGGAGCTTACTTTCATGGTCCTTACTGGTTGGCTGATGCGGTTTAGGAATTTTAATCCTGTGGATTTCTATGAATTAGGTTTTATTTACAAATAGTTGTAGTTTTATGTTGCGAGGTTGATAGGACTCGTAGACTATGAAGTCAGTTCCTTATGTAATTAATTCCTTCCTATTTTACTATTTGGACGAGACCGAGAAGGGTCTGATCTTAATTTTATTTGCTAGGTTTACTTTGTTCATGCTAGCTATACTATATTAAATTAGTCCACTAATATTTTATGTCGAATCATTACAGAACTTGATTGTAATTTTCTTGGAAAATACTCTTTGTTTGAACTGAACTCGACAGAGTATAAGTATGCTAGAAATATTCATGATCTTTGAGGCATTGTCTATGTAATCCCCCCCAATGTTGTACGAATTTGTGGCAGAGCTTTGGGGGTTTTGGTTGAATATCGAGGGTATATGTGATACATGATCTTTTCATGATTTTTCCTTCAGTTGTTATATCAGTTATGTCACTTTATTTCTCTTTGTTTGAAATGTTGTCTGCATGTATAAATATTTAGTGTAATGAGTGTTCATGGTTTAATTTAAGAAACTAGTGTACATGGCTGTGGATGGGTTCTTTACAAACTCGTCTATGGCTACAAACCCTAGGTATATTAAGAGCTTGTAAAGAAATCATATATTCCACCGGAAATATATGAAATAGTTTGTTGAGTTAAATTCTTTCTTGAGTTACAAAAATTCCTGTGTATGACAGAGGTTTGATAGTTTAGAACTATATGCTGTGACATGATATGTTTACCTTATATCTTGAAATTATTTATTTTTAGTAGAATGATGACAAGCATTGGTTTTTATAGTTCATATACTTATGTATTTCCAGATTATGTCGACATTCATCTATAATGTTATTTTACTCATTAGCTGAACATTGATTGTTAACTGACAGTTATACCATCATCGGGATGTGTATCAATATCTTTTGGGAAACATGCATTGTCTCCTTGCCCTACTATTCTACCCCGAAACTAGTAATGATTGTAATTCTCAGCTTACACTAAATCATTTCCAAACTACCTACCTACAGTAAGGAGATCATTCATTATAACCACATTATTTTAGTTCACAATAAACATTCAATAGCTCTACTGATAATAATTATAATCATAGTATCAATTATCTGTATTTTGTTATGTATATGTTAAATAATCAAAATATCTCTCCATCTAGCCTCAGAACTGGCAATTACATTCAAGTTCCCCCTCCGAGCCCTTCTGCTTCTGCCAAAATGGAACAACTGGGTACCTTGGGCATCAGGACTCTATCCAGCCTCAAGTCCCGTACCCCACAGCTTTTTCCCTCAAATTTCTTTCCCACTGATTATATCTACCATCTCAAGGAAGAATATAACATAGTCCTCTGCTTTCCAACCCCCCCGGGGTTCTGCCCTCTTTTCCCTTTAAAGAAACAAAACAAAAGCTGAAAGAGTAGTTGTAATTGTACTCAAAAGTTGGTCTAACTGTTTTCTTTTGATTCTTTTAGCAATCCGGCCCAAAGTCTTTTAAATTAAAATTAACAGTATTTGTTCTGGCTATTTTAGTCCGAATAGTTTTAACAGTTAAATAACATAAATGAAATTAAACTTTGTAAAAAGAACAAATCATGAAGTCTTGCTATGTGTTACACACTTAAAGTGCACCATGTATCTCATTATTCAATTTTTGTATAGCTTAAAAGTGTCTTTACCTTCTTTTTCATTTAGGTGGCTCTTGAGTTAGGAAAATATTAAAATAAATTTCCATCCACGTTGACTAGTGATCTACTATAATATGTGGAGACAAATTTTGATGATATTGCTAGAGATTGAGTGTCTATCATCATGGTGACCTACCCATTGGTCGTTGTAGTTAATGATGGAAGAATGTTGAACCTAGTGTTATGTGGGTGTGCTAGGACATGTATGTTGATATACAATGTGAGAAATTCAACCATAAGATACTAGATTTTGGTGTAGAGATGAAGTAAAAATATGACAAACATCAAATAATAGAGATGGCAATGATAGACAACATCGATAGACTAGAGAAGGATGTATTTTGAATTACTCTACAAAAGTTAGTGATGCACATTTTGTTTAATGTAAAGGCTAAATTGGATTTCCTTTAAACATGGATGGTAGAACTATAGGAATTTTGCATGTCCCCTAAATCTAGATAGACACTTTGGAAGCGATGATTGTTATATTATAAATGTATCTATTTCAAGTTGTCAAATCAAAAGGATGTTATCTAAGTACTCATATTGTTTTGTAATTTGACTTTGCAACTATCTACATCAAGAAACATATAGGTTGTGAAAAATATTGATTAAGGGGATCATCCAATGCTAGCATAAAAATACTTGTACAAGATACAACATGTTTGAAAAAATCTGAGAAATTAGGATAATCAATAATGAGTGTATTATCTAAGAGATTTCTGAAATGGTGTTTTCTTTTACCATTAGGTCATTATGGATGCACTAGTTATTATTTTCGTAGATGACTAGAAAAAATTCTATGTTTGCATTATGTCCAAATGGGAAATAACAATAAAACTCCAAGAATTATGTTCCATATCTTATAGAATACTGAAGAGTGGATATGCTGGAATGTTACTATTGGTTTGAATCAATGTTGACAAAGGATACATAGAAATATAATGTATATATCATGTTAGAATGCAACATACATAATCTAATAGACATATAAATACATGACCCATGACCTTTTGATTCATCTTGCAATAGGTCTTTTGTAATCTTGATGATTGTTCCTATTCATTTGTGACTCTTCCTATTACTTATCAAGTGAATATTGTTGGAGACTAAGGAAATATTGGTAGGAGGGTGACTCTTCATATTACTTCTCAAGTGAATATTGTTGGAGACTAAGGAAATATTGGCAGGAGTGACAAACCTGTATTTCAAAAAATTTAACAATTATTTACCCAAACAATCACAATCAACAATATAGAAATGCATCAATAACATAACATTTAAACACAAAAAGTTTACATGGAAACCCATGCAAAAGAAAAATATAAATTCTTGTTTATTGTGTTGTAAATGAAAGCACCAACTTCATATTACATCAAGTTATGTAGGCCACAACCTACTAGAAACTCCAATGTCCCTTTCTTTGCAAGCACTAACTACCAATTTTTACCAACACCAAGTTTTTGAAGGCAATGACCCCTTGTTCTTTACAAGCACCATATTGAACGAGGCTCCAACCCTGTGATATACAAGAACCTACTTTCTCTACCCATTATATCCCTCTTTAATTCATTTTGAAACAAATCCATAAGCTCTTTACCCAAAATATTGTTGAACCAATTATATATCCCTCATATCTACTAATCTTAGTTTCCTCTAACATTCAAGTCCTTCTAAGATTTTTTCTACAACCCAACTCCTTACTAGTTCTTCATATATGAACTTGACTTTTGGCCTAAATTTTACCATAACATGTACATCTACTCTACATATCTTCTCCTCAAGCTCAGATTTGATCTTAACATTTATATCTTCTCTCTTTTATTTTCTTTCTCTACATTAAAATTTCTTCCTTCAAACAATATGCTTTATATTTATGGGTATTTTACTTAATCGATCCTTAATCAGATCCATACACCTATTTTCCAAGTATTATTAGCATCTCCTCACTTCTGCATTGTATATATGCCGACTCTCTCACAAATCCACTTGAATTGGCATAAACATCCCTTTAATCTCAATCTATCTTCTCACTTGAAGCCTCAAATCTCTATGTTACTTTGATTTCAATCTTGGTGCTCATATTTGTTTCCATTTTCACATTGCATCTTTGTCATCCTTTCACAATGTTGTAACCCTGGAGACAACCCCTGGCTGTAAGAGGTCAATGCCCAGGACATCCACAAAACCAATAAAGATTAAATATCTGCCCAAAGACCAAACAACCTTGAATGTAATTTCATCTTGAACTCAGAGACAAACTTAATGGACGAGGGTGGGATTTACTTTAATGACTACAGATTTCAAATTCATAATTGAAAGAAGAAATAGTTGGAAACAAAGTTTCTCACATTGGGCCAATAGGAATCCAATCCTTACAACTGAGAAGACAATGATGAATGAAGCATTGCAAACAAAGGAGATGACATTGTTGAGGTCATGAAATTCCCATTAAGGCTTTCTTTGAATAAAGACATGTATTGTCTGCTATAAATTATAACATAAATAAATTTATGAATGCTCAGGAAAGACTATCTGTATCATACATCAACCTCTCATGAAGAGAAATGGGCATGAAAAGAATACATAAGAATTCAACATGACATACTACAATGCATCAAGGAGCTAGAATCACGATGATCTTTTCATTAATCTCCAAGGAAATTTCACATTACATTTTTTCAAGAAATCCTTGATCTTTGAACCCCTTCAATCTCTAATTTTGGTCTTTTTATTTCTTCTCCTTGGACCTAACTGTGTCAATCAGTTTCTAAAACTGACTCTTGACACGGTTACAAAAATGGTTCCCTTTGTTTTTCTTTTCTTTAAAAATATTTACAAATAAAAAACAAAACCTTTAAATATTATATATAATAATATATATAATATTTAATTTTCTAATTACAAAATAAAATCCCAATCCTTTTACAAACTATAAAATTAATGCCAATACATTTCAGACCTCAATAAAATGTTGACAAAATTTAATAAGGATGTCAATCATAAACCAAACTTTGCCAAATGTTACATAAAGTTGAGATGGAGATGAGTTTGGTGCTGTGGCAACGAATGATGCACAAGTCCCTTTATTTTATTTATTCATAAGTTGACAAAATCATTTGTGGTTATTCGAAACCATAAGCCACCCTGGGACCACCCTTGATGATTTATGTAATAGAGAGGTGGTTTTGTCATAATAATTATGCACAGTTGATCTATAAATGATCAGTTTAACTAAACCACTTTACGGGGACTCCACTTTGTATAAATTCCATGTGATTTATGTCGTTGGGATCTCGTTGGATATGGGCTTCAATGTTATGGACGTTTATAGGGCGTTTTTAAGAAAAATGGTGTTTGAAGGAACTGACAAAATATCTGAAATTACTCTCAAATCCTAGAAACTATTTGTGTTGAAGTCAATCCTAGGTCCTTCTTTAAAAAAACCCAGATTGTAGATTTTCGAAATTGGCCTTCATTTGTGCAAACTGTACATGTAAAATCGGGTGTCTAAAAACCCTACATTTTCTACCAAATGCCATCCAACATATGCATTTTTCCAACTACTTACATTGATAGCCTTGCCAATGCCTGTACTCCTTCTCAACTTACTTAGATAAAGCATGAACGCATGTGAATATATCCATAATAAAGTCCTCGGGCTCACGCAACGACTATTTTCTCTATGATCAAATCCAAAAAGATAATTGTAGTTGTGGTGCTCCAAAGACACATCAATGTTTAGAAATAAAATTCAAACATCCTCTTAGATTTCAAATATAACCATCAAAGTTTGACCTGATTGTCAATATGAAAGAAAACAAAACTCTCATGTAACCTTTTAAATGATGGGAACATGGGTGCAATAGTATTTTGGAATAAGTGTTGGAGTCGTTTTAGCTTTTACTTCAGTTATTAGCATATGCTAGCTTATATATATCATATATTATACATATAGCAAAGACATGGGCTTCGAGCCTTAATGGTTTTAAATGAACTTTTGTACATGAAACTTGAGAATTGAGAACTTCTTACTTTTAAGAATTTGCTAAAAAATTAAAAACCTCCTACTGAGCAATGAGTCCCTCTTCGACCGGCATCAACTCCATGAGTGAGACTTCAAGACCTTGTATTTGAATAAAAATAAGTAAATTTGTCCACATTAGAATCCAAGAGTCAAAAATTCTTCATCATTTGCGTAGAAAGATTAGGCTAGAACACATATCATAACCATCTGCATCTTGAATCTACTATATCATACACACATCAAATTTTCCATTCTCAACATTACTATAGGTCAATATTTTCACTGATATGTATATTTATCCATTACTCAATTCTCATTTATTTATTCCAAACCCTCTCTCTCTCTCTCTCACACACACACACACAACATTACTGTAGGTCAATATCTGTAGTTATATGTATATTTATCCATTGCTCAATTCTCATTTATTCATTCCAAACCTTCTCTCTCTCTCTTCTCTCTCTCTCTTGAATCATTTTATATACATTGTATCAATAGATTTTTCATTAACAAGACTTTAATTGTTCAAAAGAATTTGGCACTTGAACGCCAATATTTTGTTTTGTATCCCTTCCTAGATATCTCCTAGATGCATGTAACCATCGATTAGAAGCACAATCATAGACCATAAGGTGATTTAAATAGAGAAATTCATAAAAAAAAATAAACAACAAAAATATTTTGTAGTTGCACCGAAGCTATTTGATTGAGATTAATAGTTAAAACTTCATTGTGGGGCCCTGCATCTATCCAAAAATTAACATGGGGGGTGATCCATGATCTATCACATTACTTAAATTGCATCTATCTCCTTTGAATTCACTAAACAAAATCCATAGACTAGTTGGATCTAATGAAGAGGATAATACTTTAGGGCCCCCCTTCTTTTTTGAGTTTCGATGAGGGGGGTTCATAATTTTCCATATTTCCCCCCAGTATAACATGACTCCATATCACATAGGTTATCCCACTAAAATTCCACTGGTGCATATACATGGACAATTTGTTTAACACCATGGAGCCTGTTGAAGTCTCGAAAAATTGGGACTACAACAAGGGGAATAACCACTCGGTCCGGACCTTAGGACAACTCCTTTTCTGTTTGGAATAGTGGTTCCGACTAGGACGATGGGACCAGTTTCCCAATCTATTTATGATGTTTGTGCTAACAGGATGATGTTTTTCTTTTCTGGGTTTTATGGGGTGAATACTTATTCTAAAATTAATCTATCTTCTAACTATAATATGCAATCTATCATAATCAAAGAAAACATCTAACTTTAAGACTATCACGGGAGTAACGTTTATATATGCGATCTAAAATGATTTCTGAAAGTAATTGATAATAAAGATCATTCAATTATGATAAGAAGAGAACCTATTTAATAATAACCGTTTCATATAAAAATTTAGCCGAAACGATATGAGAGATATATCGCATAAAGAGTCATTCATATATTCAGCATAAAGAATATATCATCATCATACAAAAGTGCAATAATGATAACTAAGAATTTAAAATTTCATACATGAATAACTGAGAATGATTTATTGCTTGATACATAAGTAAAAAGCATTAAGAGATAGAAGTACCATTTGTAATACGTCCTACTCATGTGCTCTAGCAATATTGATCTACCTTCCAACCATTTAACATCAACTAAGAGTAAAAAAGTGCAATTTCAGTAGAAGATGTTAAACTCAAGTAGAAAATAAATCTCATTCCATTAATTTTACCAAAACCTCCTCAAAGGGGCATAAGTGCATGTTCTGAAGAATTTTTCTTAACAAAATTTTTGGACCCCTCTCTAGATGCATGAGAGGGGTTTAAATACTAATCTATAAAACTAAAAATAGAAATTACAAAAATAGATGAGGAGGTTTAAACGACCTACCTCGTATTAAGCGAGAATAAACAAAAACAAAAATAAAATATGTTTATGACTAATCCTACATCTGGTCCTTGAGATAACAAAAATCCAACATAGGTTTAAGGAGTGTCAGTTCACTGACTTCAGCTTTCAGTTGTCCTCTGAATACGGCATTGGTGAGTGCTAGAACTATTTTTTTGGTGGAAGTAATCAGCCACCTCAAGGTCATCCATTGGTTGTGCGGTTTCACTAGGTATTGCTAGTACACCTCCCAGTTCAACCTATATACTCATCTAATTGCCTCTGCCCTTTCCTCTACTACCTATTTCCATACTGCTTGAAGTTGTTCTACCTTTGGAAGAAAGCCAGGGGTGGTTTCTGCTACCAAATTAGCATTGTGTAAATTCTCATTCACACATTTGATGACGCCGTTTGTTGTTGTTTCCATGTCCTCCATTGCTTGTTTTGCCTCTCTGAGCCAAGAATCGCATTTTGCAAATAAGATTTCTTTATGCAATTCATCTAATTTGGGCATATCTATTCTTTTCCCATCCTCAAATTTCTACCAATTTAAGAAGTCTGAAACTTTCTTAAGAATTGTATCATATTCAAGTCGCAATTGTACAACTTGATTCATTATGTTATCACTCATTTCGTAGTGAGAATTCCACTACGAAATATTTTTGCATAATAATATTTTCTGGTGTAAAAGCTGGGAATTGAGGTCAAGTGCTTCTGTGACAAACTGTTCAATCTTGGGATCATCTTTATGTAGTTCTACGATGCTCTGTAACTATGCTTCTTTACCTACTAAACTACTCTGATGTCCCAACTGCATTTGCTGAAACTCTTATTGAAGTTTAGCCAACTGCATTTCTACTTATTGATTGATACTGACCTATTGTAATTGTTGTTCTAATAACAAAATCTTATCTTCTTTTTCTTTGAGCAGTAGTTGTACCTCTGCTGCCTTATCAATGGTTGTTGAAGCATATGCGCCTGCGACTTGCGAGAGTCTAGTGAGGTTAGCTGCTCGATTTGTAGATGGGTCTTTCAAGAGAACATCTAGAGGTTCATCCTCAGGAGTGAGAATGGAATCCAACTTTCTTTTCTTTATTTGTTTTCTAATGACAACTTCGTGTTGAGGGCTATAGAATACATCTAGAGGAGGAATTTCCTCTATTCTCAATACAATCTCAGATGTGGGAGCAATGGGAATATGCCCTATTTCCTGAGTGCTAACAACTCCTTCTATTACCATTTCTGTAGTCGTTTCTTGTTGGTTTGTTGGTGGGTCTGCGATTTGTTTCTCCATGTTGAGTATCTTATTGAAAATTTTCCATTCTTCTTGTAAATCAATTACTAGTGGCTTTGCTTCCTTTGTAAGGGGAGTTGAGGCTTCGGCTTGTTTTACGAGCGAAGTCTGTTGGTTAGACTTTGCTGTGGACTGGGCTATGCCTTTAATTGACTACTCACTCTTGCTGTGTTCATTCTCTGATATTTTCTCAGATTGATCGACAAAATTTCCCGTGGATTCATTTCTAGAACTAGTTGTGGATTTTTCTTTTGAGTCTCCATCTATGCTTGCACTGGGAGTAGGATCTCTCATTGGCTCAGTGAGTAGTTGGTCCAATGGGATCTTAGATAACCTCCTTCTCCTATAGTTATCAAATGTTTGGAGACCTTCTTGACCAAAAAGTATTTGTGCCATATGTCGTACTTCTTTGAAGGTGTTTTTCTGCAGGAAAACATCATCAAAGGGGTCTTTTTCATGGGTAAATATTCTAATTTTGAGCATTGTGTTAAAATCTTTCACAATGCCAAAGGGATCATATTGTCTTCTTGGGAACTTGGGTAATTGAAAAGATAATACATTGTCAACCTCTTTAAAAGCATGTCCTAAGTCATGCAATGCAAATACTCCACATGTTATAAGAAATTGAGGCCAAATGGCCTTCTTGGAATCTTTCAATATCTTACTCATTCCTCCCTCGTTGCATGTCTGATAGACTATTTCCCTAGCCATTACCTTGTCTGGGACATAAAAAGGTAGAACATGGGGTGAGGCAATGCTGACGAACACTCTGATATATGTGAATAATTCTTCCCCGAACCATCTTTCTATGGGGAGAATATCTACCTCGGCTTCTTGGGAGAAGCTAGGGGTATCTCGGTTTCAAATCCTTTTGTCAATTGGAAGCATAACTTTATGACAAATCTTGAAGAAGTGTGGTATGAAATTAGATTCCCACATTACTTTGTCATATATTTGAATAAGGAGTGGATTTTGAGCAGTCCACTTCCATCCCATAGAGGAAACTTGGAACCAAAACAACTAGCATCCATAACATAGGCGCTCATGAAAAATGGAGGGTAAACCCTTAAAGAAATACTCTTTTTTCTTCTGTATTCTAAAATCGTTGTAGCTAATTTATCAGATAAGATTTGAGCCCAATTCATTATTGTTTCTTTGATGGTTGCATCTATTAGGGGTAACCATTCTGATAAGAATTTGGTGTTGTTTGGTTTACCAAACAATCTACATAACATAGCGGCAGCAATACAGAAAGGGGAACTAAGAGAACCGGCGGTGTACATACTGTTTTTATCTTTCTTGTGTATTCCTTCATTGTTTGACCAATTCTTCATGCATTCTGCTAGGTCTTCATTTTCTTTGATGAACTTCTCAACAAACTGCTTGTTGTAGATGGTCTGCGGCTCTAGTAGATGGTACCTGAATCTCAGGTTGTCTGGAGAAAACGACCCTATGAATTCTTGGCTTATCATCTTGAATTCTCTGTCTAATATGTTCGCATCATCTATGATCCACTTAACCATGTCGGTATAAGGAAGTATCATTGGTCTTGCAGCAATGCGTTGCAAGAATGAGCATGCAAGCTCAATCAGAGTAGCATCAGAAGAAATGCGTCCATCCATTGTAACCGTTGTTTCCAAAATTCTCAGTTGTTCTCCCTCTAATAGTTGATACATAGTCTCCCATGTGGACATCCCTACATCTCGATTATAAGTAGTATCTGTGAATAGGGGGGTCATCTATGATTTCTCAGAAGCGGGTGCGTTTCCTTTCTTCACCATTTCTTCAGATGTCCTGCTCTGTATGTTTTTCATGAAAGTTACAAGAGAAGAGAAGAATAGGATAAAAATGATAGTGAATGCTAAAATTAATTAATAAAAGGATGAAATAAAGGTGACGGAGGGTCTTAATTCTAAATCACATTAGAAGATATAAACTTGCGTTAAATGGCCTTTCATACTTGATCGTAATCATTATTTTAATAAATGTCCACTAATGAGCTGTTATCCTTAACTCAATGTCCATTACTTCACATCAAATGTCGGGAAGCACTCTCCTAGAAGCATGAGCCCTTTAAGTTGCGATAAAAGTGATTTTTTTATTTGCTACGCAATATTGTAGATCGCTATATCGCAAAAACCTGTTTACGTTTAAGACTTACCATCGTGTGAGTTGATGCAATATTCGATATGGAAGATGCTATCACATTTCGCAATATTTACTTATGCTTTATTGAGTAGCGCTACATGGTTGAAAATGCGATGCGAGAAGGCTATGGGATTTTTATGATTTTGCATTTCACGGATTGTGATTTCATGGGGTAACTTCTTTTTTCTTTTTCTGAATTGGACTAAATCTATTAATAAAAAATATGGTACAAGAAGATACATTCAAGAGAGACAGAGAACCGGCAACTGGAAATGATGGGACTATCAACCTCGGTTCCAGAGAAGAAGTGAAACAAGTAAGAAGCTACAATATATGGCTGGAAGCAAAAAAAGACTGACTTCTATATAGAATGGGTAGAAGCCTCAACACGAAGCTTTTTCCCTTTCCTTTTTTTGACTTCGACCCAACCGTTGTGTGGTGAATGAGCAATAACAACTTGAAGATTGGGGTTCTCCACAGGGGAGCCCTCCTTTTCTGAATTAGAGGAGGAGGTCAAATGGACGCGTTTCTGAGTGGTGGTTGTATCGGAGGACTGTGCCGGACCAATGGTGGAAGGGACCACAGAATGAGGGGCTTGATCCATTTCCGCATTGCTACCTTCATCTTTAGAGCTGGAGGAATCAGAGTCCACGACTGGAGGTGGAGAGAAAGGGGCCCATCATTTGGACTTGGGCTTGGAGAGGTTATCCTTATTCTTTTTTGCCGAGCGAGATGGGCAGGCATTCTGCAAATGCCGTGATTGGTGGCAATGGTGGCAACGGAAAGCAGTATTTTCGTAATCCAGCATCTGGGACCAGACAAAGTCATTTATCTTGAGGTTGATTTGGTCTGGAAGTCCTTTGCTCAAATATAACTCCACACATATTTTGGCATATGAGTAGAGACCTTTGGTTTCTCGCCAGAGATCTCCCATCATGAAACTGCCCAAGGTGTTGCCTATAGCTCTATAAACACGAGTATGCCATAGGTGGGCAGGTAAGTTTGGAAGCATGATCCATACAGGTGTCCTGGTAATGACTGCAGTTGCTGGATCAAAATCTGGGAACCAAGGAGTCAAGAAGAGCCCCGCATTTCCCATGAACCAAGGGCCTTCTTCTAAGGCCTTTTCATAATGCTTACTATTATCAAATAGAACAATGAAGTAACCTTTTCAACAGAAACTGATCTTACAATGATGAGTCCAGTTTGCATGGATCCATGCATAGAGATCCTGAGATCGCGGCCACAGTTCGCTAAATCTGCAAATGATGGGTCTTTCTGCAAATTCTTGAAGTTGGGTTGCAAGATCTTCATGGTTGAGTTCAACAGAGGGAACTTCTTCTATGTTATCAACAAAAAGGGCTTGGGTTTAAGGGCCTCCGGGGGTTTGGGGTTCTTAGAGTGTACAACATCTTTGTATGAGAAGGGACGAGCAAAGGATGTCTGTCCCGCTGCACCTCCTCTCAGTCGAAGGGTTACCACCAAAGAGTTGTTCCTAGTAATGCTGTAAGAAGAGAGGGGAAGAAGGTCTTCAAGTTGTTTACCTTGAAAGAGAAGTCTCTGAAGGCCTGAAGGGATCCTGATCCACCGTTCTAGATCCAGTTTGAGATCCAGCACCAGATCTGAAGAACTGACCCATTGCAGGATGGTTCTTCCTGTAGGCTGAAAAATTTGGATCTGAAAAGAGTCAATGAAGTGCGTAGACCTAGTGCCAGGGCTTCTTGTGCTTCCGAGAGCAGATCTGCCATGGTGATTGTCCATCTGGGGTGTCAGACCTATAAGATCATGGCCGATCTGTCTATTGAGAGCCCGATTTGATTGATCAATGGCAGATTTGGGGTTTTTAAGCTTGATCAGATCAAAAATCATTCCTCCGCCTAAGACTTCATGAATGTTTTTCTAGCGGTTGAAGAGCCAATATCAAGTAGACATCACATTGTCCGCAGGAGAATCCATGGTCTCTGGAGCAAGAAGCTCGGATGACTTCTCAATCAGCGTATTAACATTCGATTCCACAGCAGAAGGGATGTCTGACGCATTCGCCATTTTTATTAAATAGGTTTTGAAGAAAACTTGCAAAACCCTGAAGGGTTTCTCCCCACGAAAATCAGCATGGGATAACTTTTATAAGGAAGGTCCATCATAATTGTTTTGCGATGCGAGAATCTATCCTTTAAGAGAGGGTCTTTTCAAGGATTATTTTAATATTTACGACTTTCCAGGTGTAAAGTTACTTTTAGGTTATTTTACCATATGGCGCTTGTTTATGAAACTCATTGTTTGCGAAGTTTTATACGCTAAAGTATGAAAAGGCAAATTTTCCATGATTTTGCAAGTCCCGTTTTGACACCTTATTTTATTCTAAAAATAAAAAGGCATGACTAGATGCTAGGATTGATTTTTTGGAAGGGTCCCCATTTATTAATGTTATTACTAATACTAATAAATGGGGGGGTTGTTGATAAGCACAACAGAGCCTTACATAACTAAATCTATTGCAAATCTCAAGCTTTTGCTACCTCACCTACACATCAACTTTCTGCCATCTATCATTATATGTCGTTTCCATGTGTCAACCAAAATGGTTCCACTTTTCCACATAAACAGGCAAAATCCATCTGTGAAATGTCAGACTCATTGAGTGCCACATCATCAACTTTGTTACATAACTACCACCCATCGCCACTTCGCTGCTATCTAATGCTACCACCTGTCGCATCAAAAGGTGTGTGAAGGGTTCCCACCTACTACTCATAACTCTTCACTACTTATGTACACTTCATTGGACCTAGTAGTTATATAAGTACTTGTGTAATTAAACCTAGCCCGTTGTGGCTAGGAGTCTCATTACCATCATTTGGCACCCATTTGAATGAGTAATCACTAATTGGAATAATAATTTGATAAGTTAATGGGTGCTTATACCTACCCCCCTATGACAAAGGGGTATGACTAGGAGTCTCATTGGTCACTACTCATTTCTTGTGATACATTCCATTAAGTAAACACCAAGTAGATCAATGTTTTGATAGGTGCTTGGGTGCTCACTATTGGTTCCTTTTGACTAGGGGCTGTGATTATAGGCTTACCACCCTACCACCTTCTACTCACTACTCATAGCCAATTCCTTATGGTGTCACCTATCCTGCTCAATTTCTAAGTCATTAGAGTCAACCATTCAAGATCTATCATTTGTCATCTATTCTATGTGGTTCCCACATCATCATTGATCCAAGAAAATCCACTATCTATTTGATCTTTTAAGTAATTCTTTCTTATACCTTCAAGATGCTTAGATATCTGGATATGTTTTCTTAGTATGGAGCCATAACTAAAGTGGAATTGTGACCCAACAACCTTCAAAATAAATATCAATTTGGGTCTTTGATTAAGTGGTTTCCTCATGTAACATCTAGATACCCATATTCCTGGATATCTCTTCCTCTAGGGAACTTTGTTGAATGGAACCTTTCCTTGGCTACTTTAGTTAAATTAATATATCTCTTGTGCATTCAAACAAGTCTAGATATATAGTTATCCAAGTGATATCCTTTTCTTAAGAACTATGCCAGCCTTAGATACATGAAGGCCTAGATATTTGAACTCCCAAATAAGCTTGGATGTATCTACAATCCACCTATTTCTTTTAAGTGCCAATTTGGTTGCACCCTAGACGGCCAAGATGCCCGAATTCCTTGAATCCTTATCTAAATAACAAATACTACCTTCAATTCAAACCACATTTTGTCTTCATTCCTTGGGAGTTTGACCTAGTTCCATTTACCATTGGAATGTTCTCTTAGAGTGCTATCCAACAAAGAAATTTTCATGTGGTTTTGAACAAGTTACTTATAGATAAAATGCCTTTAAATATAGGTTATTAGGCTACACATGTAGTATTCAAAAAACACAAACATACCTTAATATAAACATCAACAAGCTCCCCCTAAACTTGTATTCACTTGAAATCAATGGATATACTTAACTTCAATGACAACCAATTACTAACTTTCTCAACAATCTCGCCTTTTGGAATTGATGGAAACACCACCAAACATTGCATGTCATTGATCAAACACCACCACTTGAAAACTCTTCCCCTATATAGTTTTTGAAGTGATTTTTTTTGTTTCCTTACTCTCCACTATTACTATTTGTTCACTCTCCAATTGTACTATTTTCTCCCTCACCACCTTTGCTTCTGAGGAACTAATGGTTGATTACTCTGCCCATTTGCATGCTTTTCCTCTGCAAAAGGGTAGAGGAGGTCCATGTTGTGAGCTAGAATTTCTCTTTGTGCAATGCAAGGTATATCTGATGAAAACTCAGTGTAGTGAGTCAGTATAAGTAAGAAGGATACTGCCCTCGGGAGGATCATAATGTGTAATAGATTTAGGGTGACCTTGAGAGGGACTTATTGCACCAATATTTGGGAGTAGGATTGCATCATAGAGGGCCATTTATATTTTGATATCCACACTTGGTAAGAGGTCATACGACTTCACAACTTGCACTGGGCTAAAGGACCAAGAAGGGCTCCAAAATGGCTAAGTGTGGGATCAACAGAGTAAAAGACGGAAATGCATCTGGACATGAATCAAACTTGGATCAGCAACATAAAACCATCAATACAAGCTACAAATATACATAATACTCATGAATTACAATCACACCTTGAAACAACAACAAAGTGACACTTATATATCTAAGTGCGAACATTGAAATGACACATTACAACACTTAGAACACGAGTTATGACAACTATGACAATTTTAACTAAAAGTGTGCTAAGCAGTAGGAATGTGTCTAGCACATATTGTAAAGATATATAGGACCATATAATGTAGATTAGTGAACCAAAAATAGCTCTCGTGATTTGCAAAGGTGTGACACATGCAAGAGTGAAAATCACAAGAGAGACACCTGCGACATGAGGAAAACATAAGTCAACACTTGTAAAATCAAAGGAACTTGAAAGAAACACATGCCAGAGCAAAGATAACATGAAAACGCCACTAATTAAAGTGAAAAGGAGCAAAATGAACAACCATGAATGTGAAATATTTTGAAATAAAGAATTACTGAGAGGTGAGGTGAATAAGTAATAGTGAGGTTCTTAAAACCTCTTATGAATATGTCTTTAGTTCTTTCCTCTATTCTTTGTTACTTATAATATAATTAATACATAATACAAATGAACAATAAGATAAGAGATTCACATGTACATACAATCCACCACATGAGCAACATACACATATTGACATCGATATTGTTACGTGGAAACCCAATGGGAGAAAAGCACCAATCTATTTGTTTATTATGATGTAAATTAAGCACCTACTTAATTACATCAGTTTGTTTGTGACCACCCACTCATGGAAGGAATTAATGCCCTTAGGATAGTAAGCATCTACTTTCCAAGAGGCACCAACCTCTTATGAATGTAGGCCACCACTTGCTCTAGCCATTGTTCTACCTTTCATACAACTTTCAAAATGAAAACAAAGGAAAATACAAATACTGAAAAATACCAATATGGTCTAACGCATAATCAAATCATTCTCTCAGTCCTCCACTTTCCACATGATGTCTCAACCTCACATAGTAGCACCCTATCCTCTCCACTCTTCCTTCAATTCCACAGGTTGTCTGCAACACTCTGCTCTAGTTGAGCACTTTGCTATACCCTCTTCAACACATGCAATAATACATGCTTCCCCCCTTTTTCAATGGAAATCACTTGTTTTGATCCTCTGTTTCACTATGGATAATGTTTTCTCTACTTCCTATTTCCACACTCCCTGAGTGTACCTATGTATGGATCCTCCATGTTGTTGCGTCTGATGCTAGAATTTTGACATTTTATTAAACATGATGATGGACTCCTGAGTGCTTCACAAACTCTCTCTGTGATTCTCCATGCTTGGAGTTGAATCTCAATTCACCTGCACACTCCAAAGAGATTCCCCATGCTTGTTAATGGCTCACAGAGCTTGAACGTACCAAAGCATGACTTCTATGTTCCCTATTTAAGTTTGTAATGTGTGCACAAGAGATCAGAGATGACTTTCTTCCAACATCAAAATAAGCCCAACAATTCTACTCTGAGAATCGTTGTCCTTGTTTCCTTGATCGAGTGATCTCGGTTGATGCACCCTAACACCAAAATACACCCTAACACCATTCAACTTGGGTATTCCTCCTTCCTTCTCGTCATAATGTAGGGAACATGCCATATATCAACATTAAGAATCCCATTTATGACAAGCATGTGATATTACTCCCCATACTTTAATACAACATCCCAATGTGCCATAACACTCATCAACATTAGAGTGAAATATGCACCACTTCATAATGATCATCACCATATACTCATAATATAATGGAAACAAAAAATATATTAATGTGTTTTGAATTTGAAGTTTCATTAAATTAGCCTTTTATATTATGTACTTATCAGGGTTTTGATTTGGGTTTAAGAATGGTTGCACGATCACATGTGAATCAAGCTAAATCCTAGGCTTACGTGGAATACATGGATTTATATTAGGCACAATTAATAGCACGCAAGAGAGGAACATAAAAATTGATTTGAACTGTTGGAAGAATTATTTCATTTGTAGAATAAAAAAAAGAATATGATCCATCCCATTCATGTAACTCTATGTCAAACTAAAAAGATCCTATGATTAGGCTCGACTACATCTAAATAAAAGAAGAATCATGAAATTCCTACACCATTTAATATCAGCCAAATGTGTTTATTTGTTTCTTGGAGACAGCCAAGCCAAATTAATCTCAAATCGTTATGAGAAATTCTTGAAGTTGTAAACGTTTGGCCAATTTTAGCATTTTTAGCTTCTGTAAGTATTAATAATATTTTAAATGGTTAAGAGGGGCTCTTAGACCAAGGATCAAGCCTTCATTCTTTGAAATCTATTTTAAATGGAGTGCAAGCTCTGATGAAGAGAGAGGAATCAATAAGATAGGGGATGGTAGAATAAGTTTGGTATGGTAATATTTTTACCTTGGCAGCCTACACAAGGAGAGAACTCAACAGGGAGACTTTGATTGATGGCATTGTTGAATTAGTTCTAATAGTATTTTTGCAAAGCGAATGAGCTTCTCAAAACCTGTATAGGAATGGTTATACATAGTTTTTTGGTCATTTCTTGAAGGAGTTTCAAGTTTCAATAAGAATGTACATATTTTAAAACCTTGGAGCTAGGTTTTCATTTACCTGCACAGTTGTATTGTTATGCAAACTTGTTATTGTTCTCTTATGATGATTTAAATTTGGTTTTAATCTCACTCAATTAGTATTGATATACAATATCATCACTATTATTAATTTTTGTTTATCCTTGCTAATTATTTGTCTATGTAAATTTGTATTTTCACGGCTCAATGAAATTTAAATCATAGTTAAATATATGATTCATGAAGACTTGTTTATTGTGACTAATAACTATTTATTAGCCAATTATGATGTCCTCTTATTTTATTTTTATATTGAATTGAGTGAACTATTTCTCTTGTTCAATATCTATCATAAATTTATTGGATCCATTAACACAATTGGATTTCGGTATATGTATAAAGTCATTTTGGTAACTATTTACTAAAATTATCTTACTGACTATTTGCTTTAACACCTCGTAAATTATTAAACTACTTTGAACGTTAACAAGTGTATCTTCATTCCAAATCCAATTATAGTGTTCTTCCCTTTGTTATTTCTTTAGCTCTTGATTGACAATTATTTTCAATCTTAGGATTTGTTCCCTTTGTTATTTATTTAGCTCTTGATTGACAATTATTTTCAATCTTAGGCTTAGTTCCCTTTGTTATTTCTTTAGCTCAAGATTGAGAGTTCTTTTCAATATTAGGATTAGTTCCCTTTGTTATTTTCTTTTCAGTATTAGAATTAGTTCCCTTTGTTATTTCTTTAGTTCTTGATTGAGAGTTTTGAAGGTTAATAAGTGCATCTTCATTCCAAATCCAATTATAGTGTTCATCCCTTTGTTATTTCTTTAGCCTTTGATTGACAATTATTTTCAATCTTAAGATTAGTTCCCTTTGTTATTACACCCTTTGTTATTTCTTTAGCTCTTGATTGACAGTTATTTTAA
Source organism: Pinus tabuliformis (assembly GCA_031772625.1). Taxonomy (NCBI): domain Eukaryota; kingdom Viridiplantae; phylum Streptophyta; class Pinopsida; order Pinales; family Pinaceae; genus Pinus; species Pinus tabuliformis. Next base: position 1,362,288,518 of record CM062804.1, on the reverse strand, counting down.
ATCTTAGGATTAGTTCCCTTTGTTATTCATTTGTTATTTCTTTAGCTCTTGATTGACAATTATTTTCAATCTTAGGATTAGTTCCCTTTGTTATTACACCCTTTGTTATTTCTTTAGCTCTTGATTGACAATTATTTTCAATCTTAGGATTAGTTCCCTTTGTTATTTCTTTAGCAATCTTAGGATTAGTTCTCTTTGTTATTTCTTTAGCTCTTGATTGAGAGTTATTTTCAATGTTATTTCTTTAGCTATTGATTGAGAGTTCTTTTCAATATTAGGAATAGTTCCCTTTTTTATTTTCTTTTCAATATTAGAATTACTTGTTTTCAATATTAGGATTAGTTATTTGAAGGTTAATAAGTGTATCTTCATCCCAAATCAAATTATAGTGTTCTTCCCTTTGTTATTTCATTAGATCCTGATTGAGAGTTATTTTCAATATTAGGAGTAGTTCTTTTCAATCTTAGGATTAGTTCACATTTTCATTTAGTTAAAAAAAAAAATTCTTCTCTTAGTTGCCACTCCAATCCCACCAACACGACAATGCACCCTAACTCCATTCAACTAGGGTCTTCCTCCTTCCTTGACTTCATAATGTGGAAAACATGCCATATATAAACAAGAATCCATTTTGTGGCTAGCATGTCAGATTAATCCCCATACTTTAATACAACATCCCAATGTGCCATAACACTTATCAACACTACAACGAAATACACACCACCCCACATCGATAATCACCATATATTATAATATAATGGAAACAAAAAATATATTAATGTGTTTTGAATGTGAAGGTTCATTAAATAAACCTCTTATATTATGCGCTTATCAGGGTTTTCATTTGGGTTTGAGAATGGTTGCATGCTCACATCTGAGTCAAGTTAACTCCCAGGCTTACATGGAATACATGGATTTATATTAGGCACAATTAATAGCCCACTGGAGAGGAACATAAAATTCGATTTGAACTACTCTAAAAAATATTTCATTTGTAGAATCAGAAAAAGCATATGCTCCATCCTGTTCATGGCACTCTCTGTCAAATTGAAAAGATCCTATGATTAGGCTCAGCTGCATCTAAATCAAAGAAGAATCATGAAATTCCTACACCATTTAATCTCTACAAAATGTGTTTATTTGTTGCTTGTAGACAGACAGGCCAAATTAGTCTCTAATTGTTATGAGAAATACCCCAAGTTGTAAACATTTGGCCAATTTTAACATTTTTGGCATCTGTAAATATTAATAATAGTTTAAATGGTTAAGCAAGAGTCTGAGAAAAAGGATTGATCCCTTATTAATTTTAAATCTATTTTAAATGGAGTCTGATCTTTGATGAAGAGAGATGAATCCATAAAATAGGGGTTAATAGAATAAGTTGGGGATGGTAATATTTTTACCTTGGTAGCCTCCTCAAGGGGAGAACCGAGCAGGAAGACTCTGATTGATGGTATTATTGTAATTAATTGGAATAGTATTTTTTCTCAGTGAATGAGTTTCTCAAACCCTATAGAGGAATGGTTGTACACTGTTGTTTAGTCCTTTCTTGAAGGATTTTGAGGCTTCAAGAAGAATGCACTATTTTAAATCTCAGCTAGGTTATCATTTACTTGCAATGTTGTATTGTTATGGAGACTTGTTATTATTCTCTAATGATGTTTTAACTTTGGTTTTAATCTTTCTTAGTTAGTATTGATGAACAATATTATTGTTATTATTAATCTTTTTTTATTATTCATAATTATTGCTCTATATACAGTTATTTTTGTAGGGCTAAATGAAATTTAAATCAGAGTTAAATAAACAATTCATGTAGACTCTTTTATAGTGACTAATAACTGTTTAATACCAATTATAATATTTTCTTATTTCTTTTTTATATTGAATTGAGTGAACTATTTCTCTAGTTCAATATCTATCATAAATTGATTGGGTTGATTAACACAATTGGATTTTGGTATATGTATAAAGTCATTTTGTTAATTATTTAGTGAAATTATTTTATTGCATATTTTCTTGAACACCTTGTACATTATTAAACTACTTTGAGGGTTAATAAGTGTATCTTCATCCCAAATCTAGTTATATTGTTCTTCCCTTTGTTATTTATTTAGCTCTTGATTAAGAGTAAGGCTATTCTTCTCTTGGTTGAGATAGTTTTCCCTTTCGTTCTTTTGAATCTTAGGATTAGTTCACATTTACATTTAGTTAAAATTCTTTTATTCTTTTAAGACTCCTTGCATAGGAGCAAGTCTCACCATGGCCAAACTAAGCCCTAGTTTTAGTCACATGAAAATGATTATCTCATATAAAGTAACATCATATAGTTGATTCCTTTACCCTTCAGATTGTTAATCTCAATAATCGCAAATCGTAAATAAACTGAAGTTCATTTGTGTGCATATTATACATACAAGATAGTGTAGGCTAGTTTACCCTTAGTCTAGTCTTAGGGTAAGCGTAACTAGAGAGCCATTGAACCAGTCAAAATCACCATACTGAACGAATAATGGTCTAATTGGGACCCTAACTAGGTGATCTCCTCCCTGTTGAGTCAGGACATTTCCAGGCATCAATAGAACTCATATGGATATCTAGTCCCTTACCTATCATCGAACAATCATAGGTTTTTAATGAGATTGACAAGTCGAATTAAATTTTTGTTGAAGGAAATATTCAAGATTTATTACAAAGGAAATCATATTTGTCAAGGATATACCTAGAATCAATGTGAAATTATCCATTTATTTGTTGTGGTTCAATGTTTTGCACCCATGGTGGAAGGTCGTCCCTCCGAAGCCTTCACAAATGAAAACTTGTTCAACACCAACCATGACCTTCATGAGGTCATGTGGCATAATTAGGCATGACCCAGTAAACAATAGAGTAAATTTTTAGGACCCCGACTTGGTCCCAAGTCTGACCCCATGATGTCTTGCAATAGACTGCCAACTTGTGAGAAGTCAGGTCACATTGCTTTATCAGATAGAAACAATGTTCTAACTCTCCTACGGTCCCAACCTCGACCCATCTAGAAAATCATGCAATCTTTGGAAATTATGGATGACAACCCCTTTTAAGGTTGTTGTTTAATTTCTTTGGGGAATAGAGGTTCAAGGAGTTTTTTTTCCTTGTGACAATTGTGGAGTCGAGAACGCTTGAAGGTATTTCAAGTATTTTAGTGTGCGTTTTAGAATAATGAGAGGCATAAATTAATGATGCAACCATTGTGTCACATAAGCTATATTAAACAAAAAGAGTAGTAATTTCGCAATTGAAATGATACATAGACTGATAATGCATAGAATAATATGAAATGGAAGAAAAGAGATGAGATTGCATAAAAATATGTTGTTCTAATTTGTCCTACTTGGGGGTCTCTTAGGAAACAAAATCATTCTAAAGAAAAGAGTTGTTGTTTTGCTTACTGAGGAGAATTTTTTGTCTTTTATCCATGACATGTAGTTTCTCCTTCAATTCTAATAATTTGTAAGCATTTTCCTGCTTAGCATGGGTTCTACTAGTGAGGATGCACCCCGAAAGAATTCTTGTGTTCCAATAAACATTAATTTCATGAATTGAGCTTAAATATCTCAAGTGATTGCTAGTGCCTAAATTAGGAATCCATTTCATGGTCCCAAGTTGGGCATGGTGGTCAACAATGCGACAACGTTCTTAACACATAACCTCTTCGGTGCTTTAAACTTCTTGGTAGACAATCTCATGGTTGTATTTCATGTAATGAGCCATGGATTCCCCAACTTGCGCTTGGGCTCATAATTGTGTTGCTGATGTCATATCGCTAGGGGTAATAGAAGAGACTAACATATGACCTCTTCACCTTCCTCTACGAAATACTACATATCACCCACAAGTCATGTTGATACAAATGTTGGATTAACGACAAAGGTAATGATTAGGGATGAGCGACAAAAATCTGAGGTTTCAAAAGGTTAAGGTGGAAAGAAATAAATAGAGGAGTGTGAATGAGTCTTCTAGTGGATGGATTTATGTTAGAACAAAATTTGGTAGGAATTGACATTGTTGTAGAGTCTATAGGTAATTGACATGAGTGCATATGTTGATGATATTCTCTATGGGGAGGGTAGGTGAAAGGTATAGAAGTGTGTTGAGAGAGGAAACATACAAAAAATCAAGGATGGATAGGAGGTCAAACCAAATCATAATATTTAATAAATAAATATAATCCATAAGCCGAATAAGCCAAATAATGATCCAACCAAACATAAGTCAATAGGGAGAAAGAAAAATTGAATTGAGAGTAGGCTTACCCAGAACATGAATGTGCCTATTACTAGGTCAACCATGATATTAGTTGAGAAAAATGAACTAAATTCTCCAACAGGAAGAAAATAAACTATCAAATAATTCTAGATGATCTTGACATAGGAGAAAAGAAACCTTACATCACTTACTTTTGCAATACTAATGGTGTCCTCATAACCAGTAGTTTGAGCACATTGCTTTTTATTAGGGAATGTATCATGTTGCTCGGAGATGGTGTTTTGATGGTGCAATGTTCCATTAATCCTGTGATGAACGGCACCCACGGTCAATAATTCTAGGAGGAGTGAAGCAAAAAGTCTGGATTATGATTGAAGTCCATAATTCTGATGTAAAACTTGGGTGCCTCCACTATCCACCATGAGTCAAACTTCTATGACATGGTACTAACTTGGTAGTTTGCATATTTACTAAGCCTAGATTGTGTATCTGCTTGAACCATTGAGGTGACTTTATTCAGAATCTAGATTAGGGTAAAAAATTTTCACAAAAATAAAAGTGCTCAGAATCACTCAAAACCTAAACGAAGGTGTTCGTCTCGGCGATACGATCCCATGCAACACATTTCACTCAAAACAGAGTTCATATGAGAAAGTTATAGCATGTTGTTCATTTGGTCAAACAGGGAAAATTTGGTGACTTGGATGTTGACTAGGCATCCGTATATCCCAATCAGAAAAAAGAATATTCTAGAGAATATTGCTAGAATATTCTAGGAAATATTCCTAGAATATTCTAAGGAATATTCCTAGAATATTACCATAGGTGGACCAACTAGATTGGGAAGGGTGGCGGCACATAATTGGTTAAAGCAGTTTTGGTGGACCAATGAGAAGGTGACACGTGGCAAGCCTTGAGGCCACCACATGCCCTCTCAAATGTCGGTTAAACGTTTATATGGCAAGCCATGGATTTGATCCCATGACCTCACCTGAACAAGCGCCATGTCTTACCGCCATACCACAACCTTATGTCTTAACCTGTAAAGGACACAATTTCTATTTAAATGTTAAATGTGTTGATGTTTGAAGTTAACTTTTAGTGGTAACTGCTAGCATGTGACTAACCTAAAAACACTAACCAATAACATTTAATGTTAACCACAAACGGATTTGGACTTAACCACTAGCATTAACCACTAGACTTAACCACTCATGTGACCAACATTACCTTAATTGCTAGCATTTTATGGTAACCGCCAGATTAATGCGCTAAGAGGGATTAGTGCTAATTAATTTTTGTTTACCATTTAATTAATGACAGATTAGTTTGGAAGATCTTTTTGTGGAGCCAAAAAATCCATATCTAACTCCAAATTTGGTAGAGTTAATTGGAGTTTTTCCATATTTAGTGGAGATTTCCTAGGAAAAATTTCAGAAGCCATAACTTTGGTAGTTTTTGACCAATTTTGGATCATCAAGAGTGATTCCTAGATGATTTGGATGCTCTGAACATAATGGAATATTTTGCAGAGGTAGAAATTCACTTCTATATGTGATTCTTGTACATTGAAGTTTAAGGAAACCTAGGGCCACTAGGAGAGGAGGTCAAGCCTAGATCAATTGAAGTCCAATTGCAGAGCTTGGAAAGTCATTTTTTGGGTTTTTGGGTCTTTTGAATCCAATGGAGAAGGTTGAAAATACATTGGAGCAATGTAGGTGAAATTAATTAGAGAATTGACCAATAATCCAAGGATGGCCTAGACATTGAAGCAGATCTAAGGAGATGTAGTTGAGGAGGGGTGACATCCTTTATTAGATTTGTGTTATAATTTTGTTGTGTTTTACATATCTACAATTTACTTGCTACATATGTGTTTTTAAATAGCTCATTAACCTCATGAATTGCTCATAAAATACACTTAACACTTGACACATAATTTCTCATATTTTTGTTAAAATGAGACGATCCTAAACACATTTTAATACTGATGAGGGAGCTTTCATAGCATTAACATGTTTTCCCAACATTTCAAATCAATTTGGTATCAGAGAAATGGTCCAAGAGACTTTTCTAATCCATCTTCCTTAGCAAGACTCTTTGATGAAGAGATGTTTCAAGATCTTATCATCATGAGAGATATGGTCCAAGAGTTGTGTGAAGATAGGAAGGAGAACACTATGCTTCAAGAGTAGTTCATGGCCATGAAGGAGTAGAAGCAAGATCTTCTTGAAAATATGCATGATATGGAGATTCAACTCCATGATGCCAAGGAAACCCTAGCCAATTATGCGCATGAAAATGAGGTATGCAATTCAACTTTATATTCGATTTCATCTCAAAATGAATGTTTTGGTGCTTTTGAAAGACGCACTAGAGGAATAGGATCCAAATTATTGATGAAGATGGGCTATGAAGGTAAAGGGTTAGGAAAACATTCACAAGGCATAGTTGAACCAATTGTTGTTGAGGAAAGGCCTAAGTATTTAGGTCTTGGTTATGGAAAACATGATGGAGAATGCTCCAAAGACAAGGAGGCACATAAAGATGTTCCAAGAAGGACTTTCATTACATGTTCATTACCTCAGGCTTGTGAAGTTTGTGTTCATCAGGAATGCAAAAGTTTTATACCCACTTTACAAGAAGATGCTCTTAAGCATGCAACTAGTGGAAATGGCAAACAAGAGGATGTTGAAAGATCTAAGGTCATTGAAACCATTGTTGGTTATCGACAGAGAGACAATACCTCATCAAATTCACCTCCTCAAGAAGGAAACAAAGGTGAATGTTCAAGGTATAAATTTGCCTTTAATCAAGTTTCTTTTGATTATAATAAACATGGTAAATCTTCACATAAGATTTGGAGAAAATTTACATGTTCTTTTTATGGTTTGAATAACCATATTTTTTTGAGGTGTTGGAAGAGAATAGCCATACATAGTAAACTTTCAAAACAAAAGAGATAGAAAGCCAAAGGTCCATTAGATAATGGAAACCATGTTGAAAAGAAGATGCAATTATTTCTCACTAATTTGCATAATCAGGGTCATCTTGTAGACAAGTGTTGGATTAAGCATCCAACAAGTCATCCACGACATTTGAAGAAGGCGGGGAGAGATTTTGGCAAGAATGGAAAAGAGGATTCCATAATTGATGTGGGTCAATATGATACACATGATGAAGTGCAACTGAAATAAGTGCCATTGAAATGGCTTGGAAAGAGATGGTTAGATTTCTTAACCAATGAAAGACTTGTATTTATTTTGATAATTGATGCAAATCTTGCCTTAGTGATGCATTTCCTTTTTATTTGGATTCATTTCTTTTCTCCTAAAAGTATGTTGCATATTGCATGAAGCAAGATGTTGGAAAAGTAGATTTATGTTGACTCCCTTAGATGCAACAAAGATGGCAATTTGCAACTATAAATTTGCATGCATGTTGCATTTTTGAACTTTCATGTTTACTCCAAGAAGGTGTTCAAAAGTGGAGTATGTTGACTCACTTTATCGCAAAAAATTTGATCATTTCAGCTCTTTAATTACTCGTACATACCAATGTGATTCTTGTACTTGTGGTTGTACTTGTGAGAGAGTTGAGGATGGTTATACATGCATGAGAGTTTGTGTGTGTGAACAGTGGAATTTTTAATAGTTTCATTGTGCTTGAACATGCATGAGTGATTGACTTGTGTTAGTTGATTGCTTTGCTAACATTTATGTTGTCAACTTGGGAATGTCGATCATTTGCACATGCATGAGGGTCAGCTTGTGTGGTCGATTGATTGTTTCATGTATGTAATATCGACTTGCAAGAGATTATTTTGTCTCCAAATATGAAAGGGAGATGTGACGAATTGCTTCATGAGAATGTGGAATTCTTATTGTAAATCATCAAGTTGTTGTACATGTTTTTGCTTGATTTGAAAGTTAGTTGTTTGAGAAGCATGTTTTGTCGACTTGTGTTTAGTAAACCATCGACCAAACACCAAGATGGTTTATACACCAAGATGTAAGAGTAAATGGAAATGTTCACATGATGTGACATTTTTTTCTTTGAAGAAGCAAAAGGAAGAGGTCATCAAGTTATATTCTTACATGAGTGTTTTTGAAGGTTAATGGTGTTTCTTGTGACAAGATGTCGAACGACTTTGGAAGGTTCACGCTTGAGCAAGAGGCTCATGATTAGCCTTCATTATCAAATCATGACATGAGCAGCATGTTTATACTGGAGGATGATGGAATCAAGAAGCGAAAGTGGAAAAAATGCCAAAAAAAATTGCAGTATTTGTAAATTTTCAAATGGTCTACAATGCAATTTGAAGTGTTGATGCCAAGAAGTGAAAGACATGGTGAATGCATCCTTCCATGTGTGGAATTTGGAATGTGGAGGTAAAATAATAGTCATTTATTTTTTTGTTATTATTGATATTGGAACTCATTTTTGTAGTTCACTCAGATGGACATGACTTGGAAAAGTGGTTTCCAAGGAGAAGCTTGCATAGAACACATGTGTTGCAAAGGAGGAACATGATTCTCAGTGGGAAGTCAATCAGTCAGCTTTCCAAGCATTGAGGGATCGCTTTGGTATATCAGGGTGTTTAATCAACAATCAACCATCAAGTGTTGGATTGGGTCAACAACAAAAGGAGAACATTGGTTGAAGTGCCAAGCCATTTGCAAGGCAAGGCATGTCAGTGAACCCAAGTGGTTGTCATGAAGATTTTTCCATGTAGAATCAATTGATAGAACTTGGAAAGGAGAATAGTATTCAACTCTCGTAAGATAACCAACTTTTGTGGATCCAAAACCCTGTCAGTGGGAAGGAGTGATCGAAATCTATATTAGGGGCAAATATTTGCTCAAAAATAAAAGTGTGCATAATCACTCAAAAACTAAACAACTGCGACCATCTTCCTAATACAATCCCAATGCAACTTGTTTCACTCAAAACAAAGTTCGTATGAGAAAGTTAGAGCCTGTTGTTCGTTTGGTCAAACAAGCAAAATTTGGTTACTAGAATGTTGACTAGGCATCCATACAGCCCAGTGAGAAAAAAGAATATTCTAGAGAATATTCCAAGAATATTCCCACAGGTAGACCAATCATATCGTGACAAGTGGCAACACATAATTGGTTAAAGGAGTTTTGGTGGACCAATGAGAGGGTGACACATGGCAAGCCTAGAGGCCACTATGTGCCCTATCAAAGGTTGGTTAAAATTTTATATGGTAGGCCTGGGACTTGAACCTATGACCTCTCCTAAACAAGCACCATGTCTTACTACCATACCATAACCTTATGTCTTAACCTGTAAAGGGCGCAATTGCTATTTAAATGTTAAATGCATTGAGATTTGGAGTTAACCACTAGCGGTAATCGCTAGCATGTGACCAATCTCAAAACACTAATTGCTTACATTTAATGTTAACTTCCAGTGGATTTGGAGTTAACCACTAGCATTAACCGCTAGACTTAACTGCTCATGTGACCAACATTACCTCAACCGCTAGCATTTTATTCTAACCGCCAGATTAATGTGCTAAGTAGGATTAGCGCTAATTAATTCTTGTTTATCATTTAATTAATGACGGATTATTTTGGAAGATATTTTGGTGGAACTGAAAAATCTAGAGCTAACTCCAAATTTGGTGGAGTTAACTGGAGTTTTTCCGGATTTAGTGGAGATTTCCTAGGAAAAACTAAAGAAGCCATAAATTTGGTAGGTTTCAACCAATTTTGGCTCAGAAAGAGTCATTCCTAGATGATTTGTTTGCTCTAAACACAATGGAACAATTTGCAGAGGCCAAAAGCCACTTCTATATGTGATCTTTCTACGTTGAATTTTAGGGAAGCTTACGGCAACCAGGAGAGGAGGTCAAGCTTACATCAGCTGAAGTCCATTTGTAGAGCTTGGAAATTCATTTTTGGGGGTTTTGGGCCTTCTTAATCCAATGGAGAAGCTTTCAAAGCCATTGGAGCACTGCAAGTTCATGTAATTAGATAATTGACCATTCATCCAAAGAGGGCCTAGCCATTGAAGCAGATCTAAGGAGATGTAGCCCAGGAGGGGTGAACTCCATTATCAACTTTGTGTTGTGAGTTTGTTGTGTTTTACTTCTCTGCAATTTACTTTCTTCATATGTGTTTTTAAACATCTAATTAACCTCATGAATTGCTCATAAAATATAATAAACACTTGACAAATAATTTCTCACTTTTTGGTTAAAATGAGACGATCCTAAACAAATTTTAATACTAATGAGGTAACTTGCATAACATTAACAAGTTTTCCCAACATTTCAGATCAGACTTGCAAGCCCACAACCTACCAAATGGTTTGTATACTAGAGCTTTTATTTTCATGGGTGTCATTGATTTGAAAACAGGAGGGTATGGTCTACACTAATCCACTCACCATTGGGGGATCATATAAATTAAAATAACGGTTCATATTCATACCATTATATTTCATGTCCCAAGGGGGAAACTCAAATGGTAATCAATGTAATGTGAAATTTGTGAAAACTAAGAGATCCAAGGTTCAAATCTCCTCGGTTGTGACCCAGTCTATGGAAAGGAGGAAAGGAAATAGATCCCAGTAGGTTTACTAGTGGTTATGTGTCAGGAAAGTTGTTGGGTTCCTGTGGGATTTAAAAAAAACATTATATTTCATAACTTCATTTTTAATTTTAATTAATAAACATATAAAAAATCAATATTCACAACAAAGAATTATTGATGTTGTTGTTGTTGTTGTTGTTTTAATGTTATATATGTATGTATATCATGAACTCCATCCATATCACATTAAAAAATTTAATTAAAAAAATTATGAAACAGGGAAAAGAAAATTGTTGCATATATATGTAACTATATGTATTATCATATGTTTTAATAAAATTAAAAATAAGAATATTTGTTTATATAGAAATGTAAAATTTATATAAATATAAATAATATTATTAAGAATCAACATAGATCCATCTTAACTCCAAATTTACCAAGCATTGAGAGAGACCAAATCTCTGGAGCTACAAACCTTTCCTCATATTTCACACTCAAACATATATTTGCATCTTGAGAAATGTAGATCTAGAGTTAAGATAAATATATTTTTACATATTTATGAATATTATCTTACATGGGAAGACTATAATTGTATTTCTTATCTTACTTTTTTAACAAAATTTTAATGCGAAATCCTAGTGAAATTATTGAAGCATCGTCAAACTAGTAATCAAAGGGATGAAAATGTCAATGGAATTTTCAATCTTGAATAACAATTTAACTCATAATCATGAATAACTATAACTTGACAATAGTGTTTTGTAAGTGTACTTGTACCTTTTGGAAATTAAGTTGAATTTGATTGTAAATAGTTGAATTTTTGGTAGAAGTCAATAACGTACATTTGATGAGTTTAAAATGTAAAAATATTGTTAAAGGGCGTAGTTGCAAGAAACCCATTAAGGTATAATTCAATATTTAAATGAATTGAATCAATGAAGTGTTAGATTTATTTGATGTTCTAATACTATATTGTTGACAATATAGCGACAATTCACAAAACAAAAATCACTAACATTCTAACATGTTTACAAGATTGATAGGACAAGATTGAATTTCTCCATATTGAGTCACAACTCTAGCAAGATGAAATACAACAAATAAATCAACTTTCAAAACCAACCCTTGGTTAGAACAATTCCCTTTTTGAATTTGAGAATCATTCCTATTGGAAGCCATTGTTTGATCAAGTCAATTATCCCACTGTAGAAGTAGATGAATATAAATATTGTCAAAAACAAGTTAGCCCATCATTATACCTTTGGAGTAAATCGTTAACAACAATTGCATAAAAGGTATTATATATGAAAAGAAAGTGACCTTTTACATTCTAGATTATTTTACACTAATTCATATCTATATTATTGGAGTCCTTTAATAAAATCCATCATCACCTACTCCAATGCATCATCAAATTTCTAAATTCCAAAATTGTCATTAGGGTGGTCACATGTAGTATTAGCATTTTTATCTTCATACTTATGTGTATTGTGGAAGGCTTAATCAACCGTTAGATAGATGTTACAAATGTAAGAATCTTGTAGTAGTAAAGATCTTATATAGATGGCTACTTTTTGGAAGTGATCATCAATAATCAAGAAAATATATCGGTCATATGAAATAATTAATTTTCATGTATTAACACATCCTCTAGTGGAAATATTTTCCCTTCTCCACTTATCTTTGATGAGGGGGAATAAAATCAATGATTGAAAGTTAGGCTTAAAGTTTTGAAGGTATATATTTCAACATAAACAAGTTATATTGAAACATAGTCACAACCAAAACCTAAAATCAAATTAAAAGTTGTACCCAAAGCCATAGTTAGAACCATATTCCATTATCATTATTTTACTTGTGGCATTCTATTAAACCATCGTTTATTAGAAGAGTCATAGCTTCTACTAGATGTTGATTTGTGGTCATACTTAAATGAAAATTTGATAGCACATAATAACACCTCTCATTAGCAAAAGACATAAAGTTATACTTAGATTAGGTAAGTTTCTAGGAACTACTTAGCCTTAGAGACAAGTTTTAGAATTTGTGTTCATCCTTAAACCACCATTTATTAGAAGAAATAAACTTTTAATAGCACTTTGGTTTATGGTAATTCTAAAATTACCGTTTTAAAATAATACATTTAGCCATTAGTAGTTTTCCAATTCTAGAGTTTAAATATCTTCTTGAACTCACCTACAACCCTATAGATTAAGAGGGAAAGTGTTGCAAACATAATCTGTTAGAATTAGAAATTTGGTATTATTCAATTGAGAAAGAATATAAAGAGTCACAAGCTAATAGGAAGTAAAATAAGGAAGCCAAGTCACCCTCTCATGTATTTATATGTGTATCACGTTAGTAAAATTCATCTCATTCCTATCCCCATGGTTGTATTCTAAACAAACATACACAATATCTCTTTATGTGTTCTTTGTCAACATTGATTCAAATCATTAGTATCAGTCAAATATATCTCATTTTCATTACACAATATGATATGCATTGTTATTCTTGGAGTTTGATTGATATTTCCCACATGGTAATAGTTTCACATATAGATATTGAAATGTTTCTATTCATCTATGAAAATATCAACTAATGTTCCCATAGTGACTAATAGATACAAGGAAGATTTATCCTAGAGGCATCTCTTATGTAGTATTACTCACTATTGATTCTTCTAATAAAATGTATTTTTTTAGCTTGTTATACCCAAGACCAAGTATTCTATACAAGCACTAAATGAGGCCTTTAATCAAATCCTTGGACAACTTTTATAGGTCCTGATGTAAATATTTGGAAACTCAAAGTAAAAACAATACTAATACTTGAAGCCATCCTCATGATTACACAAATTGAAAGAAATATATCTACATTAACAATAACAACTTATAATATTTCTATGTAACTTATGTCCATACAAAGTTATTATAGTTATATCCTCCACTTTTGAGGAACTACACTCACTTCTTATATTTTGCAGAGAAAACATCACCAAATTTTGTACACTTATTTAGAATCCATCCTTTCTTAAGTTTGCGAGTGGTGTGTATCAATGGGGTCTCTTTCATTCAACATGCCTCATAATTTTACTCCATTTCTAGACCAAAATTTGTCTCTTATTTGAATTTCTCACTCCACATATCTAATATCCAACATCCATGTTCTAGCATATTACAATAAATCTCCATTCAAAACCATTGTAACACTGACTACCACATACAGTGGCCAATGGATAGATAACCATAATAATGGACACCTTGTCTCCAATAATAAAATCAAAATCCCTCTTACTCTACATTTTCATGTAGATCACCACTCAACATAAATGGAAGTTTCCTATATTATTTTCCTTAATCAAGATCCATCATAAACTAAGAAAAAAACAAAGACAATTTTGAACTATATAAAAATAATCTAAAAAGGTAAATATATGCCTATCCAAGAAAGCATGTAGGCTCATGAAAATGCAATGTGCAATTTTTTTTTAATAAGATTAGTTAAGTAATCGCATATTTCATCCCTCATGCTATGTTCATTGCATTATTTATCGATTACTTCAACATTCAAATTCTATGTGTTTGCCGTGTTTATAAAATCTCATATCCTCTGAACTACATCAAAATAATTTATCGTTTCTTTCAATTAGACATTTAATTTGAGTGAAACTTTTGTAAAACAATAAAATAAGATTTTACATTAATAATTAAACTAATTTATACTTATCTTAATTCTGAATCTACCAAGGTTAGAGAAGGATAAAATTTGTTGAGATACAAATTTCTATTACAGTGAAATTTAGAAATTTAATCCTTTTGGGGAATTAATAAATCCAAAATTAAGATGGATCTAGACAAATTTAATATAAAATATTTAAAATTATATACATTATATTTGTAAATATATCTTTCTTCTCTCAATAATGAATGGTCATAAATATACATGGCAATTTTCTTATCAATGAAATCCAACTTTTGGTAAATATTTTTCATTAATTTAATTTAAAATTCCGAACATTTAAATATGTTGATGAATGCATTTTAATATGCCATTCACTAAGTTGGTTTTTAAAAGAAATGATAATTAATTTTGAATAATTATTTGTATTCCTTTAAAATATTTAAACCCGTGCACAATTTAATATTTAAAATTATGAATATAATTTAGGCATGCTTATTTTGGAATAGGCATTTTATAGTTTTAATTTAATTATTAATAATTATTAGGTACATAATAAGGATTTAACTTCCACAAAATATTTTAGAATATTCTTAGTTATATCAATATGTATATCTATTTTAGAAAAGGAGTTCCATACTTTTAATTTAATTATCCATAATTATTAGGTAGATGGTAGGGATTTAACATCCATATAATATTTTAGAACATACTTAGTAGTGTACACAAATAAAACACTGAGAATTATTTTGAAAGTAGTTCTGTTTTATTGCTCCTTTTAGTTAAAACCATTAGTTAAAAAAATGTGATATGAAATGAAATGAATTATAGTTTTTTTGGACATGTGGTATTGATGAGCTGTGATGTTGGCCCATAGTATTGTACTAAAGCCTATTTACTGAATAGAATTATTCATGATAAAGTGCGAATGAATATAGATATTTAAGAATGTTGTTTCATGTTTTTTTTAAATGTACATAAATTTAACTTATATATTAATTCTTTTTTATTATTGATAGTAATAATATTTATTTTAAATAAAGTTATCATTTACTTAATTCTTATGATTATTTTTTATTTAGAAAATTGAGATGTATGAGGAAGTAAGTGTTTTGATATTTATTATTGATTGATGTCTATCGATATTTACCAACCATTTAATTTATATAGTTATGCTAGTAGTATTCACAAATACATCCACTTATACATTAAACAAAAACATGTATAATACCATCATTTATTCAACATATTCCTAGGTTTCTTCATCTAGTCCAAGGTGTTTTCATTACACCTTGACATGCTTTATTACTCTACTTCAGAGAATGACTTTTCTATGGCCCACAATGCACAATGGTTCTAGTTGGAATTCCTCCTCACATTCCACCTATATCATGAACCAATCAAATACATTATTAGTGTCATGTCCATACATTTTAAGAAAATAAATGTGAGATGTATCATGTGCTTTTAGAGTGGGTGGTAAGGCCAGTCTGCAAGCTACTAGTCCCACTCATTCCACAATTTTAAATGGTACACAAAATCTAGGTGCTAATTTAGCACAAGACACCACTTTTAGTGAGATTTTCCTTCGTCTACTATAGAGATATACATGCTCTCCCATTTGGAATTCTTTGTGTATTCTCTACTAGTTACCATAATTTTTTTTCCTATCCTAATCTTCTTTCAATTTCTGTCTGATATTAACTGCTTCTTACTCCATTTCATTTAACATGTTAGGTCTAAGAATTACTCTATTTACTGGGGTATCCCAACTACTAGGAGTGTCACAATTTTTGCCATACAGTGGCTCAAAAGAACTCATCTTTAGTTACTTTCGGTATCCATTGTTGCATGCAAACTCCACTAATGATATGAATTCTTCCCACCAATTTGGTTGATGCATGACATACATCCTCAACATGTCCACTATAATTGGATTTTCCTTTTCTGTTTGACTGCCTGATTGAGGATGATATGGTGTGCTAAACTTTATTTTGGTTCCAAAACCAACAACTAATGCCTTCAAACAAATTGAAGTGAACTTGGCACTATGATCTGAGATGATATTCTTTAGTATTTCATGCAATTTAAATATTCCCTGCATGAAAATATGAACTATGTTGATGGCCCTATGGGTGGACATAACATCTATAAAATGAGATTCCTTGCTCAATTTGTCCTCTACCACCATCATAGAATCATTTTGTTTGGTAGTATTTGTTAATCCTACAATGGGTTCCATAAATATAACTTACCATTTCTACTTAGGAATTGTTATTGGTTGTAGTAGTCCTTCTAGGTGTTTTCATTCTGCTTTGACTTGTTGGCATTCCAGGTAGCTAGCAATGTACTCAATAACTTACTTCTTCATCCCTTGCCAATAGTATGCTTTATTTATGTTTGTTATCATTTTATAATAGCTAAGATGAGCTGACTATGATTTTTTATTAAATTCATCCATTACGAGCTTCCTCAAGTCATTCAAACTAGTCACATACCACCTATGTTTGAAAAACAACATACCATCATTAGTGAGATTGTAGCTCTTTCTCATTGGTACCTTGGTTCTCGATGTAAACATTTATTCACATGATAAAAATGCTTGTCATGTTTGAATTCGTCTTCGATCCTTTCCTTGGTGTTAAACTCGCATGTGCTTATAGATAACAAATGAACTACTTGTAGACTTCTATTGAGTGCATCTACAACTTGGTTTTCCTCACCCTTAATATGTTTTACTTCAAAATAAAATTCACTAGTTAGAGAAAACCATCTTACTTATATAACATTTAACTTAGGCTGATCAAACAAATACCTCAATCCTCCATGATCTAACATCAAGACAAATCTTCTTCGGGGCAAGTTGTGTCTCCACATATTCAAAGCATGAAAATTTGTTGTTACTTTCAAGTCATCAGTGAGATAGTTCTTCTTATGGTCATTTAATTTCTTGACTTATAACATATCACATTCATTTCTTACATCAAGATTTTCCAATTCCTTCCTTACAAAAATATGTGGAGCCTAGGAAATCCTTTTCCCAATCTGTTTTCCTCAAAACCAGTGCACATGTGAGAAATTTCTTGAGCTATTAAAAAATTTCCACACATTCTGGTTTCTATTTAAATGTTACCCATTTCATTGTAGTAATGTGATTGGATTCCCAATATTGGAAAATTCTTGAAGGATCTAATCTCTATGACATTTCAAGGAGCCGAAATCTTCATTATTTCCCTAACGTTTTTGGGATCCACAACCACTCTTTCTCTTAAAATGACATGTCCAAAATATTTGACTTGTGGTTGGAATAATTCAGATTTGCTAAGTTTGGAATATAGATTGCATTCCCTTAGTAATTGCAACAATTACTTTACATGTTCCTCATGTTCTTCTCTAGTTTTCTTAGTAAACCAAGATGTCATCTAGAAAACCCTATATAAGCCTTTCAAAATATGGGTTGAGGATGTTGTTCATCAAACACATAAATGTGGTTGGTGCATTTGTGAGCCCAAATGGTACCACCTTATACTTGTAGTGTCCATTTCACATCCTAAACACTATCTTGTGGATTTATTCATCTCTAATTCAAACCTAATGATAACTAGATCTCAAATATATTATAGAGAATATTATAACCCCTCTTAGTTAGCTAAGTAGATCATTAATTATTGAGAGTGGATACTTGTTTTGCATTGTAGCTTTTATTCAGTTTCTAGTAATCAATGCACAACTACGATATGTTGTCCTTCTTCTTTTCTAAAACCACTTTTCTTCCCGAGGGTGAGACACTAGGTCTAATGCACCACTTACCCAACGTTTCTTTCTTATACAACTTTAATTGTACCAATTATGGGGTGGTCATATGATATGGAGCTTTAGAAACTAGTACTACATCATGATTAAATTCAACTGAAAAATCAATTTCCCTCCCAGGTGGAAATCTTGTGAGTCTCTTGTAGAAACACATCATTCAACCTCTTCAAGATAGGGTGCTCTTCAATTCTATTTTTTTTTTGCACACTTGTCATGTGGATCATGAACAAGGCACACCCCTTTCGACTACATTTATTTACTTGTAGTGCTAAAACATTTCTAACTGAGATGTGATTTCTCTTTCCCTGCATGGTCTTTTCCTCACCTTCATCGGTGAGGCACTCTAATAGTTTATTATAGTAATCTACATTGGTTTTTTGGTCTGCCAACTAGTCATTCCAATTAAAGTGTCATATTATGCCACCATTAGTAGGTTGAAGGTATCTATTGTGTGCATGTCACCTAACTTGAAGGGGAATTTTATCACTATCTCTCTTACTATATTTTTGGTTCCTGTGGTCAGTTGGATTAGCCATGATTTTACAATAAGCTTTCTTTGAAAATCACACATATATGTAACCCTTGGGATAATATAAATAAAATTAGAACCCATATTGATTAAAATTGAAATAGGCTAGTTCATAACCATACCTCCCATATTAATCATTGAGGCTTGCTAAATTTCTTTCATTTTGTCCAATATTGCATAAAGACAAAGTGCACTCTTAGCTAAATTTTTCATTTTTGTTGCCACTTCGGAATTATAAAATTCTTATAGTTTTGCTACTAGAGAGGATATTCCCTCTGCTTGTGGTTCTCTCCACATCCCAAACCCTGTAAAAACCTTCTATTTGGCTCTTTTATATCCTCTCTTATGATTTTGAAGGTCACTATTTAACATAAGTAGTGAAATTCTGTTGGAATTCATGCTTCATAGGAGTGGAGAGCTCAAAATTTTTCCATCCTTGCTTTTGTTTTGAGGGTTTTGGCCCTTTTCCTTTAAAACTGCTTTTGTCCTTCTTCTTCTAATCTAATCGAAATTTAGTGCTATGTTTAAAATGATCATAGTAATATTAAGCCTTCCAAGTGGTGTCCCCCAATGTCTTATTAAACTCAATCCTATCCTCATAGGACTACGGTAACCCACACACATATATTTATATCTTCACCTTCTCGTCCTTGATATATGGAACATACCTCAACAAATCCAAAATCTATTGGTATGAGCCTCCCAAGTAAGTTTCCCTAGTTGATGTTCATGGAACTCTTTAATTTTGTAATCATATTACCTTCACAATAAGTACTGGTCATGGAAATAGTTTTCAATTTTTCTCCATGATAGCTCCTTTTCTTTAATTCCCTTGAAATTTATGAAATCCCCCAATCATATATCAACTTTTCCCTTCAAGATAATAATTCCCACACTGATCTTCATGTTGTAAGAGTAGTCATGGACTCTAACTATTTCCTCATTTTGAGCAATGAGGCTTCTACCTATTCAACCTTATTTATTTCTCCTTTGCTGGTGGTGGCTTCTTGTTGTAGTTTTACACAATTGATCCTAGTCACCCTACATTCTTTATAGAGTGTTGAGTGGGATTTCTCCTCTCATTGTGTCTTCATTCACTTTTCAATTCCTTTCCTTCAATTTTGGATTCCAGTCCCTATATCAAGATCTTTAGCGAGATTTTCTTGGATTCATGCTTTCCTAGATAGTTGTCACCAAGCTCACGCTTCCCTTGATTTTGCAAATATGATAAGCTATGCAAAGTAACTACATTCACATCTGATTTTGTTTCTTATGCTCTCATGATATTTTCTTTGTCTAGATTTCAACTTTTCAATTCATCTCTCAAGATCCTAAGAGTATCCATTCAATCAAGGTATTGTTTTTCCGACTTCTTAACTAAGTCATCTTCCCGATTATGATGTGATATTTTCGTATTGTACTATACCATTCTATTACCCATTCCTATATTTCATAATATATTGTTTTCTTCTCATCTTAATGTGTTTTCATACACAGAGAGTAATTAGTTAAATATGGAATGAATATAGTAATTCATCAACTTGGTATGTTATCACTAAACTACTAATATAAATATTTTCACAAAATCAAAACCCATGTTAATTATCTATGCTAGAGAAATAATACATGTCATCATTCTATCAAGTTTTTTTTTTTAACCAGAAAGAGTAGTATATTTATATTTAAATCACACCCACTCACATCCAAAACCAGGATTTTACATAGGAATTTTGAGCCTGCTAAGGGCTTCTAAAAATTGATTTGTTCCCAATCCCTTCCCAGAGAATTTCTTCCCCAAAATTAAAAAAAAGTCCCTAAACTAGTAGCCTATGGCTATACATTCTACAATCCGAATGTAATAATGTAATACATATTTACAAGTGAAGTTTTCCATTAAAAATCATATTTAAACTAAGAGATAAAAAATATTACTCCTCCATCGATACTAAAATGTTAAGATTGAAAACAATATATTCTTCATCATTCTTTGGGCTAGTCTCTACCATCTTGAGTTTCATATGCTCAATTTGTTGTTTCAGCACGTCCACCTCATCCTCTAGTTGTCAGATGCACTCCTTCTTTTCGATCTTCTGCTCTTGCATTTCTAATGCCTCCTTTTGTTGCTGATGGATACACCTTTCCATAATTGACAGACCCTCCTTGAAGTCTGTATGCTCCTGTGCACAACCATTATAGATATGCATCTTTCCACCACCATCCCGAGCTCTTCCCTCCCTCAGCTCCCACATCTAAGGCCGATGACAACCCCAAGAACTAGACAGTGAGACCTCCTCCACTAAGTTGCTCTGCACACTCATTTTCACAACCAAGGAGGTACTAGATTTACCAATCTCCAAGGTGTCGTGAACCCCCCACTCAAGTTGTTCCAAGCAATCAACCCAATTCCATCATCTTGTTGCACAACAAAAATTCCACCCTTACTAGCACTCAACTTCCTCCCATGACTGCACACACCACCAATTACCACCCTTGAGTCCAACACCCTAACCAGAATCATACAAAAATTACAAAGTGACGTGAGACCTAACTATTGAGCCTTCACAGAGACCACCTAAGCATATACTAATCACAAACAATGACAGAAGATCAAATTGTTACCCCATTTACAGAAGATACAGTTCTGAAGTCTGATGCAAGGCTGGAAATTCGTACTCATGATGTTGATATCCCAATGCTCCACCATAATTTCCCATATTTTCGCTTCGTCCTTCATCCTTACCCACACATTCCTCCCATCCACTATATGAGAAATTT
The DNA here is from genome assembly GCA_031772625.1 of Pinus tabuliformis. Lineage (NCBI taxonomy): Eukaryota > Viridiplantae > Streptophyta > Pinopsida > Pinales > Pinaceae > Pinus > Pinus tabuliformis. The sequence goes on along the minus strand of CM062804.1, from coordinate 1,362,266,903 downwards.
AGATCAGATGGATTACATGCTTCTCATGCTCTCCCATTTTATTACATGCTCTTATGCTAGAACACTGACCACGGTAATTGTTTCTATGCTACAAGGCCTGAGCTGTCATGTTGTGATATTTCCTAGTACCAAGTGTAGTACATATGTAATGGGAGGATCCACGTTGCGGCAGCAAATTGAATGGACTTATGCCATGAGGCGTGAGGACAGGCTAGGCCGAGTTAAGACCGATGAGATAGTGATCGGGGTGCAGGGGATGGATCATATCAAATGGAGGCATTTTAGAATGAAATGAAGAAGGGTGATGAGGGAGAAATGACATGGGAGAATAGGGGAGGGGAGGTAAGGTGTGGGAGGGGAATGAAGAGGATGAAGGGAGAGAGCTGGGGGGGAGGGGGCAAGGTGTATATAAGTTCTAACCCTAAATTAACCTTGTTGCTTTTATTTCCTAACCTCTTGATCCTACGAAGAGTGCCTTCCCTAGTCCTATGCTTGAAAACCATGACCATGATTGGGGAATGTGTAGTGTTTCCTTTATTTCATTCATTATACTTCTTTGTGCATTCAACTGGTAAGCCAAGTTTTCTTGCTTATCTGCCTCCTAGTTATTCTCTCTTAGGACGTGAAAGAATGACACCAAATCAAAGAGAGGAATTATACCTTGGGATCTCTTAATGATTTGGTTTTGATTCATGTTGTTTGCTGGGGAATTATATTTCATATGTTTTATTATCAACATCGAGTCTCCTAAGACTTGGATATTGCTAATGCCCTTTTTTGAGCCAGAGAAACTCTGAAGAAAAAACAATAAGCCTCATCTTGATTTCTTGTCTTCCTTCCTAGGCCCCAAGCATATATGTCTTTGATGTTTCCTTTAGGATTAATGAGAATCCCTCCCCCTCCTACCACACCATCATTCTATCAAGTTAACAACCATTTAAGTTATAAATAGAAATTCAACATATACAATAATTAAAGTTTCATATTAAATTATGTGCATTTGTGTGTTTGCATTGTCAGGTCTAGTGTTGAACCATCTCCCTAATACCACTCTGTAATCACCTCCCTTCCACCCCTTAAAACTTCAAGGGTTAAGGAAGGTATTACCTATTTTACCTTATCCCCATGCTCTATTATGGAGATGGGGTTATCAAAAGCTTCATTTTTCAAGTCTTTGGAATTTAGTTATGATACCACCATGATGGCTAGCTTGTTAGGGGTTTTTCAATGATATAAAATTTAACTTAATCTGACTTCTAGGTCAAAATTTATAAATGTTAGATTTTTTGGCCTATCAGTAGAGGCCATGTAGCACCCACATCTCCGTAGTGGGGCTCGTTAACCCACATCATCTCAACACCTCTATGATCAAGCACTTTGGGTTGATGGTTGAGGTTTTTTATCGACACATCAACATGATTCCTTTACACAAGTTAACTTCCATGAATCTCTTGAAGTTCCAAGGGTTTGATAGCATGATTTGATAAACAAGGTTCCACCCTCATCCCACTCTCCTCTTTTTTGTGCCTACTCATTATGCTCCCACCTCAGTCGAATACAACTAGTAATGTAGGCCCCTCAATGGTGGCATCAAATGTGGAGACGGGGGGCTCTTCATGAATATCAATCATAGAATAGATTTTGGTGGTTTGATGCTAATCCCATATTTGGCCCCACCATTTCTAATTAAACACCAACTATGTGGGGATCCCTTAATTGATATCAGCCATTCATCTTAACTGGTAATGGGTTTCACCAAACTAACTTGTGTGAGGTTTAACACCGATTGCTTCAGTGAAACAAATATTCTACTCTCTATATCTTTGGGCCAATCAAAATAACTTTTCTCCTACTTTAAAGAAATCTAATCTACTTTATGCTTATTGTAAAGAGATCTAACCATGGAGATTCGCCCCCTTTTATCATAGAGATTCTTAATCTATAAATAAGCATTATTGTAATACCATAGACTAATACCACGACTTACCAATATCATATGCCCAAAAATCCATAACTCATTTTATATGACACTTATTCATATGAAATTTTTTCATTAATGAATTTAATTAAAAGTACAAAAAAAACATAACTGCTTTAGAAATAAATCTCATCTTTTCATTTGTGTATACTACTATACATATTCTAAAGTATTATATGGAGCTTAAATTATTACAATCAATCTAATAATTGATAATTAAATTAAAAAAACCATATTCTAAAATTCAAATAGCTATAGGCAAAATTAATATTAATAAAAATATTTAAAATAAAGTTATAATTTAGATGATTTTAATGATTTATTTTTCAATGTTGGCAATGTGATATGTAGAGAAATTTTATTTTATAACGTTGTGTGGAGGATGTTTAATTTTGTTCAACATTTCGAGTGGACACTCCACCCATCATCATAGACCTAAGAAATTTGATTGATTACAAACGAGCATTGTGAATCCTTTAATAGGAAAAATCTTACAAAATTAGCAGTTAAAGAATACTATTAGAATAATAAAATAAATTAACTCATAAACAATAATAATAATATAATAATAAAATAGTTGTCCAAAGATATATATATATATATATATATATATATATATATATATATATATAGAATATACCAAGTCAAATGATTTAGTATATAATGAATTATTTATTTAATTAAAAGAATGAGAAATAAAATATAGAAATTAGGAGGGTTAGGAGGAAATTAAAGGACGGTAAATAATAGAACATGTAAAGTTATATATATATATATATATATATATATATATATATATATATATATATATATATATATATATATATCCTTGTCTTTTAATTTAAATGTGATTCACCATTTCCTCTTATTTTCCTCTTAACTCTACAATTTTTTATGTTTTATTTTAGTAATTTTTAATGGCTAATTCACAACGCTTTTTTGTAACTAATAAAATTTCTGAGGTCCTAATGATAGGGTGGAGTGTCCACCAAATCAAATTTTTTAGGTCCATGATGATGGGTGGAGTGTCCACTTAAACTTTGGACAAGATTAAATATTCTCCACACAATTTTATTGAAAAAATTGCTCTCATTAGGAATAGTTGTGGAAATATACACTCTCTCAATGTGAGATGTATGGTGAGGTAAGTGTTTTTATCTAAGCATATTTTTAACCATGGATATTCATCCTTGATTTAACATGACTATCCTTAAATTTAAATATGCTTTGTTACAATACCATGGCTTATTAATACCACATGCTCAAAAAAGTCACAACACATTTTCATATGACATTATTTTAATGAATCATTTTAATTAACAAGGTATAAAGGGTATAAATACTTTTGATATAAATATCAACCTTTGATTTGTGACTACTACTAAGAATATTCTAGATATTTAATGGCCCCTTACTTCAAGGTTAAGATCCTTAACCCTAGAAACTAACCCCCTTACTTCAGGGTTAAGATCCTTAACCCTGTAAACTAATCACTAATCCACACTAACCCCATTACTTCAGGGTTAAGATCCATAACCCTGTAAACTAAGCATCAACCATCACTTTAAGCTTAACCCTGTAAACTAAGCATCAACCGTCACTTTAGGATGGAAATTCCTAATATGTAAATAGGTATTGTTACAATACCATGGCTTATCAATACTATGTGCCCAAAAATCCATAACTCACCTCATATGGTATGTTTTTTAATTGATCAATTCAATTGTAACTACAAAAATTACATAACTACTTTGGAGATAAATCTCTACGATTTATTAGTATATAGTACTATGAATATTCTAGAATATTTCATGAAAGTTAAATCCCTACCATTCACCTAATAATTATTCATAATTAAATTAAAATTATGAAATCCCTATTCCAAAATTGACATACATATCTAAGTAATTATTGATAATTAAATTACAATTATGTAATTCTCATTCGAGAATAGGCACACCTATTACGGTAATTACTAAGGTATCCATATAAATTAAACAGATAGTAAAAGTAGATACAAATTAAAACACCTACCTCATAATAGATATCTCATTGTCCTTCACAAATAATTTTAGTTTTTTACTATAAAACTAAAAATAATTTAACATTCTCATGAATTTGATGTGCCTATGGATATGACATGCCTTATGGCTACCTCTCCCCTATGCATTGTACCACCTCAAGAAAAAATTATGGGACCTTCCCTCCCAACGAGGGACGAAAAGGCCCCTTGGCACGATTCTTGTATACATGTATGTGTGAATTGGGATCACTTCAGTATACTCCTCATCCTTGGATACTAGTTTGAGCTTTGTCTCATCCATCATTAGCTCCTCCGATTGTTGCTTTTTCCCACCATGCACCATTCTAAGGTGGGTTTCCTTCCATCTTCTTTGCTGACTTCCCCCCTACCTTGACAACCTTTTCCGATGGTGAAGACCTAGTCTCTAGTACGTTGTTGTTGCAACCTACCTAGAAAGTTTTAATGGCCTCTCACTTTCATGATCATCCTATGCAGCTCCCTTCCCATCTCTATCCTAGTCTCTATGGCATCTTTCTACCACCAATATCCATGACTCGTCAATGAGCTTGTTGTCAGAATCAAAGTGGAGGTCATAGTGCTTCAGGGTCTAGGGCATGCTTACAAGAAGAGTCTTCATGTTGTAGCTTCCATGCTAACACACCTCCAAAACCTCAACAAGAAATCCCTCTTATCAAAGGTCACACTAGATTTAGAAGTCATGGTTGGCATAACCTCTTTTGTTTGATAGATAGGAAATTAGTGATGCCATTAAGATCACAATATATTGATTTATACTAGCATGTTAGGTTGTTGCTCGAAAAAATTATGGTTGATACGATATAATCCCATTCTGATCTCATGCATAAACTCAATGGGCTTAGAAATTGTATGCTTGATATGAAAGGTTGACCTGCCAGAGAGGGGATCGTTGCTTGACTCTCTAATTCCACACCCATGCAAGGTTGAGAAATAGCCAATTAACCTTGAATCAAGGTTGAGAAAAAGCCAATTAACCTTGAATTACACAATATCATTGACCATAGCAATTAGACAATCGCAAGGGATTTCGTTTGGACCTAACAATTCCATATAGTGAGTTCAAGTCCTATATATACGTGAGGATTGTTTTCCATTTCTTCACATTGAAATGAAATGCCTCATAGATCTATAGGCCTATTAGATAATGGAGGCCTCACCAGAATCTAAACTAGAAGAGAGAGAGCACATCCTCTAACATTCAATCTCCAGTGATCCATCTCACATATTTCGAGTGGGGAAGAGGAGGTGCTCTCTCTCTTCTCGTTTAGGTGTTTCTAGTGATATGCACAACCCCAAATCGTTTAGACAACTTTTCCATTAATTTATGTACCTGGTAAGTTCCAAAAATGTTACATGTAACAATGGTATATTGTATTCTTTTTATCGCATTAACATTTCGTTCGTTGACTCTCTAAATGAATTATTAGTCCCTACCATCTACAAATGGCCAGGGACTATAGTAATCGAAAACGATGTAGTTAACATTAGTTGACTTGCATGCTCGTGCATTTTTATCGAGTATAACCAAAGTTTTTTAGTCCATAGTGATTTACGGTATTATTCGGCCTCTTCTCGAGGCAGAGGCACTGAAAGCATATATTATCTTGCATTTGTTTGGTTCTTTCTCGTTCATTTTTCGGAGCTGTTGATTAATGCTAACATTAATCTAGTAGTATGAAATGCTAGCTCCTGGATATTGTTTATGCAGGACTGATGGGCTTTCTTTGAAGTTGCTAGCAACAATGTCTCTGAAATTGCCACCTGTTGCAATGTGTCTACTCTGCATGCTATTGTGGTGTCTACAGAATAGACGTTTTGCATGCTGTTGTGGTGTCTACAGAAGAAATGAAGATCATAGTTAGAGTTGGACTTCATTCTGGTATGTCTATGGAACAGATGGAGATCATAGTTAGAGATGGACCTCACTCTGGTAGAGACCTCGGGTATGCCAGTGGGCACTGCGTTGGCATGGGTGCTTAAAACTGGCTTTTTGTTGGACTCTAATTCAGGTTCCTGCTTCCTGTTCGACCAATTTCGATGGGGAAGGATTTTCACCTTCTTCACACGGCCAGAAATAAGGTAAGAGATAGCGTCTTATATAAGACATCTTCCATGAATTTCAAGACTGTGACTTGGATCGAATTTCTGCATCTTAAGTTTCGATAGAGCAAGAAATATAGGGACCCAGGTTCAATCAGATGAAACAAAGGCAGTGTAAGGACATAGGTTCCGTCTGATGAAACAAACTAAATTGAATTTAAAGTCTCACTTGTATTTCAAGAGGTAACGTTTGAGGTTCATTTAGTTTGAGGTCCATTTAGTTTCTCTTCGTGGTAGGATTTGTCATCTTTCATCTTTCATATGGTGGTTGATGTGGCTGAAAGAAGGCATGGCAACAAAAAAGATCTAGAATGCCCTCTTTCGACACATTTTGTGATTCTCTAGTACGAGAGAAAGATAAGCTCTCGCATCTTGGAGTTATCCGTGTTGCACGTAGCCCTTATTCACCTTCATTGTACTCATATCCCTGACCACCAAGTCCATCTCCTTTTCCATGACTAAACCCTGTAGTTATAAAGAATAATTCAGTGTGCAAAAATAATCAATTCATAAGCCCATGAAAGAAATTCAGGGAAACTCTCCTTATCTTTTTTCAATGGTTTAAAGCTGATATACATTAAATTCTTATGATGGAATCTATGGTAGGGTTGCTTGCTTGATTGTTCTACACTGCAATTCATACTGTACTCTCCTCTTCCACAGACATCCAAATGGCTACATGAGATGTCTATAGCGAAATGCACCATTACAAAATATTACTACAAAATATGTTGCAGACCATCAAAGAAGGGGGCAGTGAACGAACCATTTTCTAAAGACTTTCATCAGTTAAAAGCATGGTTGCCATCTAGGCATCACCTTATTTGCCATTTTTGTGGGTTTGGTTATCATAATTCTCCACCACCTTGCTGTAAGTGACTAAAACCATGAGTGAGCGACGAGGCAGATCGATCATAGCGCAGTGTCCGGAGGACACGACTATGTGAGTTGACTAAATGAATCTGAAAGATGGTTTGCATGATGGTTTAAGTGAGCTTAGACCTTAGAGCACACGTAAGGTGACACTTGGAATTCATGCAGTAGCATGAAGTCTAGCTGCATGAACTTTTATATATTTATATATTCTAATGGTCATACTATTTTACTTAATAATTTTTAAGATAACTTCCAATTATTCGCTATTTCTTTTTATTACCATCAGCTAGAATGTTTATTACTGCGTCAAACATTGTTCTCTACCATTGGGGCATAGGCCAGTTGCATCCCTTGGTAATTCCATAAAGATGAAAGAAGTTGAAGGAAACCTCTAGTAGATACAGGGGCTGACACTTGGAATTCATGCAGTAGCATGAAGTCTAGCTGCATGAACTTTTATATATTTATATATTCTAATGGTCATACTATTTTACTTAATAATTTTTAAGATAACTTCCAATTATTCGCTATTTCTTTTTATTACCATCAGCTAGAATGTTTATTACCGCGTCAAACATTGTTCTCTACCATTGGGGCATAGGCCAGTTGCATCCCTTGGTAATTCCATAAAGATGAAAGAAGTTGAAGGAAACCTCTAGTAGATACAGGGGCTCTCAAAGCTAGGGTTAAGGTGAGGTTAGCTCAGGTATGCAAATTTTTTACTAATGATATTTATTAAGAGTCAAATAATTGATTGTTGCCTAGGATCAATTATATTAGCAAATGCTTCGTTGTGTGTTTCTATGTTATTTGTGGTTATGCTGATTATATTGTTATTGTTTACCTGATGCAGAAAAATTACCTGCCATGTATAGACTTTTATGGATGATAGATTTGTAGTTTCTTAAACATATTATTAGTTTCTGATTGATCCCTTTTCATTCACTAGATTTTGGGCAAAGGGCTGTTGCAAAGACTTCTATTAAACCTGTGCGCACATAGTGCTACAAGGGAAATTTTAGTTCATCTATTGTTAGACACACTGAGACCAGAAGCAGAAGGCTTATCAACAGACACAAATGATGCTCCATCTCAGAGACTTTATGGGTGCCAATGGAATATGGTTTATGCACGCTCTCAAATCTCAGATGGTATTTCTTTTTTGGTTGATATGGTTAATTGAGCCAGCATAAGGATCTGGGATCCCCTCCAAGGCAATCCCCTCACCATCTATACAATTCATAGGAGCTTCAACTATTGCGAACCTCCTTGAGCAAGCATGCAAAAGACATGCATAAATGTGCTTACTCGGAACTGGAAAGCTGATTAGCAGAGAAATGAAAGTCAATGAAGATGGCAGGAGTTTTGAAAAGCTACATCTAGGAGATTATGAGTGGTTAAGTTATGGGCAAGCACTCGAGCGTGTTTGTAACTTTGTATCAGGTTTGGTAGAACATGGGCTTTTAAATTTGAACTTATTATACAATTTGCAGGGATTGACCTACTTCACGTTCTAACCAGAATGTAGTTCATATGCTTATAAAACAGTCAGCAGTATTTGCAAGTATATGCAACGAAATTGTTTGAGAGTTAATTACTCTGTTGGTCCTTTGCAAATTGGTTTGGTAATGTGTTCTCTGTGCTTGATAATTTCTGTTATCCAGCGATATGCCAAAATCTTGCTGAGAAAGGGCATTGAGGAGAAAGATTGGTTTTCACTTAGATATAAAATCTATATGTTTGGTATATGGGTTAGGGTTGTTAGTCTTCTGGTAAATTTTTTGTTGAGAGTTCTTGAGGAATGATGACTCAATAGATTATCTTTAATAACCAAACTGGTACGCATTTTGTAAATTGTACCGTTTCTGTCGGTACTAATGCAGAAATTAAACCCATTTTTCCATCCAGTAAAACCCAGATGCTTGCCAACTTCTCTCTCCACCGTGTCTTTTAGATGATTTTTCACTGTAATCTTCTGTTTATTTAGGTATTGAACTATATTGTTCTCTTTGCTTGATCATTTCTGTTATCCAGTGATAGCCAAAACGTTGCTAAGAATGGGCATTGAGGAGAAAGATTGGTTTTCACTTAGATATAAAATCTACATGTTTGCTATATGTGTTAGGGTTGTCAGTGTTCTGGTAATTTTTTTGCTGAGGAATGAAGACTCAATAGATTATCTTTAATAACCAAATGGGTACGCATTTTGTAAATTGTACAGTTTGTGTCGGTATTGATGCAGAAATTAAACCCATTTTTCCATCCAGTAAAACCCAGATGCTTGCCAACTTCTCTCTCCACCGTGTCTTTTAGATGAATTTTCACTGTAGTCTTCTGTTTATTTAAGTATTGAACTCTATTGTTCTTTGTGCTTGATCATTTCTGTTATCCAGCGATATGCCAAAATGTTGCTAAGAATGGGCATTGAGGAGAAAGATTGGTTTTCACTTAGATATAAAATCTATATATTTGCTATATGGGTTAGGGTTGTAAGTCTTCTGGTTATTTTTTTGCTAAGAGTTCTTGAGGAATGAAGACTCAATGGATTATCTTTAATAGCCAAACGGGTACGCATTTTGTAAATTGTATAGTTTCTGTCGGTACTGATGCAGAAATTAAACCCATTTTTCTATCCAGTAAAACCCAGATGCTTGCCAACTTCTCTCTCCACCATGTCTTTTAGATGAATTTTCACTGTAGTCTTCTGTTTATTTGAGTATTGAACTGTATTTCTCTCTTTTCTACTTGATAAAAGCTTGGAAGGAGCTTAGAAATTACCCTAGATTAGTCCACCATTAACATGAATTTTGACTGTAGTCATTGAAAAAATTGGCATTATCTCGGAAAATACCCCAGATTGGGCCATTTTTAATCTCCCTGTGTACTTAATTAAACATAGCTGAACATGGTACTAGTCTGATGAAACAATAGTCAGGAATCCAAACTATTTCAGTTTCCAATTTTTAGTATTTACATAATCCATCATACATAAATACTCAAATTTTACTTCCGCTCTGGTCCTATTTTTGCTTTGTCCCGCCTGAACAAGTGACTAATGAATTAACTGATCATGTACTCTAGGGAGATGACTTGTTCTTGAAAATGTATTATTCTCTCTGGACATTTTTGTCTTTTGAAAGTTTTTTTATTAGTCATTCGAACAAGTTAAAGGCCATGCTCTACATATTTGTCCAGAGAAGAACAAGAAACTAGTCCCTACAGGTCCCTTTGGTGGGATCATTGGGATGGCCCCTATATTTGCAGCGAATAGATCAGTATTTGTATCTTGACCATTTTTCCATATTTTTAACCCCTCCCTCTGAGCATTCTATATCATTTCTTAGTGTGCTGAAGCTGAAGCTGGAGTTTCTTTGGACAATCCAGTAAATCATAATACCTGGAATTATAGTAACAACATGTAGTACTGACCACCAATGCTAAACATCTGTCATGCTTTATGATTTCAAAAGCTATGAACCTCAGCAGTGTACCACCTGCGTTCTTTTATTCCTGGATTTGAAAATTTAAATCCTTCAGTTGTTAGGGATACTAATGACCTTCCAGTATTGTTTCATTTAACTGCAGCATTCTTATATGTTTTGCACTCAAGGCAGGGACTTGCCGCTCAGCAGCCCTCCTTGTTTGAAATTATGTCTGAAGCAGCGCTCACGTCATCGTATAAAGAATTTGTGCACTTTTTTCATTGTTAATCTGCGTAACTGCCCACAAGTTCTCCATATTCTTTGTGTACGACACTATCGCCCATGAAAACTGCTACAGCACGATTTCTTCCCTAAAAGCACAACTTTTTCATTAATTTATGTATCCGGTAAGCTTCAATGATGTTACATGTTACAATCGTATATATCGCATTAACATTTTGTTGGTTGACTGACTAAATAACTTATTCATAAATTGGAGCACACAAGCGAAGCGAAGCGGAGGAATTTTGCATTTCTTTTTTAAATGGGACACGTCGGTTTTATAACGGCTGGAAGTGTACGATTTTCCTGGATATGTTATTCATGTGATTAGAAAGGGTTATACGAGAAGATATGACTGCAGATTTCTAAACTCCTCAGCACGTCTTAATTTCTTGTGTTTCGGCTGTGTGATTAATCAATAGGTGTCCCGTGAGTGTTGCTCGTACAGGAGCAATCAATACTCTGCATAAGAGTTTATATACATATATTTCTAAATTATGTTTGTTATTACTGTTTATAAGTTGTAAGTTATAAAAAATATATTTTCGTTCGTTTAATTTTTTTAATTCAAAATATTATTGTATGATTATAATTTTAATTATTTTACTTTTTAATTCCAAACGTGGACTCATAACCCACAGGTTCGTAAGTTGTGTAAAGATGCAGTTTTGCTGAATCAAAGTGGTATCAAAGGAGAGAGAGATTTTGCATAGAGGTGCAAATATGTTGAAGATTGGTGAGTTTGTGCTCTTTATATTGTCGTACATGTAGCGACAGAAGAAGGTGAGAGGATTGCAGCAGCCTAGAGCAAAGAGAGCTCAAATTGTTCCAAACAAGAGAGAACCAAACAGATCTCGAAAGACTGAGCTCAGAGGAGAGAAGATTGGTGAGGTATCAGGTAGCAGGGAGGACTTGTTACTATAGAGGTTTTGTTGCAGCGCACAGAGGAGGTGGGTAGGATTGCTAAGGGATGAATGGAGCATATGTCTAGGAGCTCATAAAAACTTTTGTACCTCAAGAGGTGTATGATGCAGGAGCATCAACGACCCAAGTCAAAATCGAATTTTGGAACCTTCCAAAGGAGAATGTGTGGAATGAGGACGATGTTTCCTCCAAATCTGATTGAGTTTGTTTGTAATTTGTTATTTTACGCAGATTTTGAGGTATGTGAGCGAAGATAGGGATTGATCAGATCTCACTTGATCTGATCTGTATTGTGTTACTCTATTTAACTATAAGTGTGAGTGCATAAAAGAGGAGGCCGATGCAATGTAATACCAGGGTGAGCGTGTGGTCTGGTCCATTGAGGCCATATAGTTGTAATCGAGCTCGAAATATTAATGAAATCAATGTGCTTTTTCTATGTATTATTTGTGTGCATTTATTGAAGTAAGTTTAAGGTTTAAACATATATTCTGCATGAGGATATTTGTAAGGCAGCATTGTGAGGTGAGATCTTAGTGTGGTAGTTGTCATGAAGCATGGCCATCCATTTCCAGTTTTGCTGCATAAGAAGAAAATTTCGTCCAATCGTAAACCCATAACCCGCGAGTTGTGTAAAGATGCTGCTTTGCTGCATTAGTTAGGAAAATATTAAAATAAATTTCCATCCATGTTGAGTGGTGATCTACTCTACGATGTGGAGTAAGATGTATTTTGATGTTACTGTATATCTATTATCGTGGTGATCTACCCATTGGCTGTTGTGCATTGCAGTTAATGATAAAAGGATGTTGAACCTAATGTTATCTAGATGTGCTAGAACATGTATGTTAATATGGAATGGAAATTCACCCAAAAGATAGACTTTGGTGTAAAGATGAAGTGAAAAATATGAGGGACTTCGAATAATAGAGAGACAATGATAGAAAAAATGGATAAACTAAAGAAGGATGTATTCTGAATTACTCTGTAAAAGTTAGCCATGTGCATTTTATTTAATGTAAAGGTGAAGCTGGATTTCCTTCAAACATAGATGGTATAAATATAGGAATTTTTCTTGTTTCGGAGCTCTAGATAGAAACAATGGAAGCCATGATTGTTATATTATAAATGTATCTCTTTCAAGTTGTGAAATCAAGAGGATATTATCTAAGTACTCCTATTATTTTGTAATTTGAGTTAACAACTATATACATCAAGAACCATATAAGTTGTGCAAAGTGTTGATTATGGGGATAATCTAATGTTAGCATAAAATAACTTGTATAGCATACAACATGTTAAAAGAAATCCCTCTAATTAAGATAACCAATAATGAGTTGATTATGTAAGATATTTTTGAAACTGTGTTTTCTTTTACCAATTGTATGTCATTATGGATGCACTAGTTAATATTTTCATATATGACTAAAAAAAATCTATGTTTTCATTATGTCCAATTGGGAAATAACAACAAAACTCCAAGAATTATGTCCCATATATTATAGCATAATTAATAGTGGATATGTTGGAGTGTTACTAATGAGTTGAATCAATGTTGGCAAAGGAGACATAGAAATATAATGTATATATCATGTTAGAATCCAATGGAAATAATCACATGATGTATTTGAATAGGATAATCCACATATAAATACATGACCCACGACATTTCAATTCATAAATGGAAGTTTCCTATAATTTTTTTCCTTAATCAAGATCCATCATAAAATAAGAAAAAACCAAAGACAATTTTGAACTATATAAAAATAAACTAAACAGGTAAATATATGCTTATCCAAGAAAGCATGTAGGCTCATGTAAATGCAATGTGGAAAAAAAATCTAATAAGATTAGTTAAGTAATTGCATATTTCATCCCTCATGCTATGTTCATTGCATTATTTATCGATTATTTCAACATTCATATTTTATGTGTTTGTAGTGTTTATAAAATCTCATATCCTTTGAACTACATCAAAATAATTTGTCGTTTCTTTCAATTAGACATTTAATTTGAGTGAAACTTTTGTAAAACAATAAAAAAACATTTTACCAATGAATAAATCTAAACAATCTCCTATAGTATTTTTTGTTTTATTAATCATTTAAAATTTTCCATTATATCGTCTAGAGTGTTTTTCTTAATTTAAATATCTTCTAAATTTTTAATAATTATATCTATATATATATATATATATATATATATATATATATATATATATATATATATATATATATATTTGCTTAAGCAAGAGACTTTCCTTCTATTTCAAAAACCCAAAGGTATAGTTCCTTTCTTTTTTCCTCAGACCATTGAGGATGAACTCATGCATTCCTAGCTACTTGAGAGTTCTCAACTCAAGTGCTGTGGGAGGATTTGAGGGATAACTGTGCAGAGTGGTGGACACAGTCTCCTTTATCTGCTTTAAGATCAATTCCATCAGGCAAAGAGGGGTAGTTTTTTCAACCTTGAAAATTCTTTTATTCCTTTCTTTCCAAGCATTCCAGATAATGAAGCTTGGTGTAAAGGTCCAGGCCAAATTAAGGATCTCATTCTCTGCAAAGTCTTTTCTCCACTCATTTAGGGTGTTAATAATGCTACCTTTGTCTCTGTCTGTCTGCTGAAAAATGCTTTTGAAAGAATCCCACAACCAGGAGGTGTAGGTGCAGCTATTGAGAATATGCTCCATAGTCTCCTCTTGAGCCTCACATAATTAGCATCTAGAAGGCCCCATCACCCCCCTCTTCTGAATGTTATCCCACGTTAGTATTTTCTTATGATGAAATAACCACATAAACAGTTTGATCTTCATCCATCCTTGGTGATTCCAAAGCTTTTGCCAAGACCTAGCCAAAACGCAGGGCTCTAGGTTAAGAGAAATTCTTTTAGCTTCCTTAATATTAAAGATTCCTTCTTTGTTTGGGCCCCATCTTAACTGATCCTGCCCATCTATAACCAGAATCTTCCTCTGTTCCAATATGTTCACGAGTTCTTATGTTCTTGCTTTTATGGGGCTATCCACTCTGCAATCTATTTTCCTCCAGCTTCTCCATTTCTCAGTGTCCCAAGGATGATTCAATAAATCCCTAACCTTTATTAGCCCTTGGAGATTAGTTTCTTGCTTGATGCCCAGAAAGTTCTCCCTTAACAACATCGGTTCTTGTTGCCATTTATCTTCCCAAAAGAGAGCCTGATCTCCTGCTCTGATTTCCTAGAAGTTGCTATTTTGTACCAGGCCTCTGTTTTCCCAAGCTTTATTCAAGATGTGAGAGCCTTTTATGTTCCTTGACATTCTGATGAGCTCACTCGTTTTCCAGGAGCTTGCATATTTCTCTTTCCAGGTATTAGCCCATTGCGCCCCTGGTTCTTTAACTGATTCCATAAATCCCTAACCTTTATTAGCCCTTGGAGATTAGTTTCTTGCTTGATGCCCAGAAAGTCCTCCCTTAACAACATCGGTTCTTGTTGCCATTTATCTTCCCAGAAGAGAGCCTGATCTCCTACTCTGATTTCCTAGAAGTTGTTGTTTTGTACCAGGCCTCTGTTTTCCCAAGCTTTATTCGAGATGTGAGAGCCTTTTATGTTCCTTGACATTCTGATGAGCTCACTCGTTTTCCAGGAGATTGCATATTTCTCTTTCCAGGTATTAGCCCATTGTGCCCCTGGTTCTTTAACCCATCTCCACCAAAGTTTAGCTCCTAAAACATTACTTAGAATCTCCTTATCATCTAAGCCTAGGCCTCCATGACTTTTGGGTTTGCAAATTTTATCCCAAGACACAAGGGCCCATTTCTTTCTAGTTTCCTCCTTGCCCCAGAGAAAGTCTCTCTGAATGTTCCTGAATTCCTATAAGACCCCTTTGGGAGCTAGCGGGGCTATTAAGAAGAAAACAGGGATAGATTGAAGAACTGCCTTCGTTAAAATCAATCTGCCAGCAAGGTTCAATGCCCTATAAGTCCATCTTTTGATCTTTTCTTGCATCTTATTGAGCACTGGTTCACAGATACTTTTGTGCATTGGTTTATCCATCAGGGGGATACCCAAATATTTTGAAGGGAGGACCTCCCTTTGGAAGCCTAGAATTATAGATATGTTCATTTGGATAACATTGTTAGTGTTTAAGAAAAAAAAAATTGATTTGGAGAGATTGACTTCCATACCTGAAGTCGATGCAAAGTCATTTAAGATTTTCTTATATGCTGTAGCTTCCTTGACTGTGGGGATGTCTTGCAGCATGGTGTCATCCACAAATTGTTGATGAGTCAAGGCTTTTCCATTCTCCGTTAAATGGAGACCCTTGATCTTCCCTAAGACTTTGGCTTTTTTAATGGTTCGGCCCAATCCTTCCATCATGAGAATGAAGAGGAAGGGAGAGAGTGGGTCACCCTACCTGAGGCCTCTAGATGGTGTGAAGATCTCTGAGGGCGAGGCATTCACCAGAATTGGAAACCTGTGTGAAGTAACCAAAGCCATAACCCATCTGATCCAGTCATGATCAAATCCAAAAGCCGAAAGGACATTTTTGATGTAAGTCTAGTTCACCTTGTCATACGCTTTCGCAATGTCTAGTTGTGATCATACTGGCCAGCCTTTTGCTAGTGACAGAGTGAACAACCTCATGGGCCTGAATAATATTATCCAGGATTTGCCTTCCTTCAACATAGCCAGATTGCTCCCCAGAAATCAAAGAAGGAAGAAGAGGTTTGAGTCTGTTGGCGAAGATTTTGGAAATAATTTTGTAAACAACATTACATAAAGCAATGGGTCTAAACTTATTAGGAGTCAGGGTAGAGTCTTGTTTGGGGATTAGGGAGATGAAGGAGTTGTTGAGGACTTTCAGAATGGATTTACTTCTTCTGGAGTCCTCTACCACTTCCAAGATGTCCTGTTTGACCACATTCCAGCAAGATTTGAAAAAATCAACATTGAAACCATCTAGACCTGGAGCTTTGCCATTCTGCATGTCTTTGATTACCATACTGACCTCTGCTTTGGTAACTGGTTTGTTCAAGTTAAAGTTATCTTCTTTTGACACCATCCTAGGAATATTCTTTATAATTTCCTTGATGTGTTGGTCTCTGTCTGGATTATTTTCATTTGTGATGCCTCTGAAATATTGAACCAACACACCTTCAATATTCTTGTGAGAGGTCTGAAGCTCCCCATCAACATTCAGTATTGAGGAGATTCTATTGTGCGTTCTATTGGAAATGGTGGAACGGTGGAAAAACCTAGTGTTTCGCTCGCCTTCTTTGAGCCATTGCACTCTTGACTTTTGTCTCCAAAATATTTCCTCCTGTTTGCATAAATTCTCCCAATCTAGGTTGAGTTTTTCATCTTGCTCACTTTTGGTTTTATCAAAACCATCTGTGATCATTGCTTGGTGTAGTTCCTGCAGTTTGATCTCTACTGATTTTTTTTTTACAAAAATGTTACCAAAATCCTTCTTGTTCCATTCTTTGAGTTTGATTTTTACGTGCTTTAGTCTTTTATGGAGGAACATTTTGGAGCCCTAAACCTGAAGATCTTCAGACCACCATTTTTCAATGTTGCGGATGAAGTTTGGGTGAGAGAGCCAAATATTCTCAAATCTAAAGGGTCTACTTCTGGGAACATCAATTCCCTTGATTTCTAATTGAATTGGCGAGTGATCTGAGCCTCAAAATGGGAGAATACTTGTAAACATTTCAGAATTTGTGAGCATCAGCTTCTCGGAGATCAAAAATCTGTCTAATTTGGAGGCAACCTGAGCATTGCCTCCTCTTTTGTTGTTCCAAGTAAAAATACCGTTATGCATTTCAGAGTCAATCATTTTCATGTCTTCTGTGAAAGAATGGGATCCTACTGAGTCTCTACTGAGGATTTTGGTACCTCCTTTTTTCTCCGAAAGAGATTTAATCATATTAAAGTCTCCTCCAATGACCCAAGGGATTCCTTCATGTCTACTTCTGAGATCTGCTACGGAGTTCAGAAATCTAAGCTTCTCATCAATTTTCTGAGGACCGTATACATTCGTAACTAGGAAGGTCTCCGACATTCCCATAGGTTGAATGATAGTTGATAAGTAGTTTCTTGTTGCCTCCGTATCTACTATTTTGACTTTTTGGGGGGTTCCAAAGGGTGAGAATACCTCCCGCTATGTTCTCTGCTTTGACTTCTAGAAACTAAAATTTACTAAGCCATTTGTTATGGATTTGTTTTATTTTCTGAATGGAGCATTTTGTTTCTTAAATAAAGATTATGTCCGGCATTGCTAGTTTTATTTTATTACTTAGCATTCTCTGTTTTCTTTTACTACCTAGACCTCTGATATTCCATGATATGAACTTCATAATTAAATATTTGTAAAGAAGTAAGTGGTTAGATCTTTCATCTTACCCAAATCTATCATTAGCTTTCTGCACTCCATCAGGAGCTCATGTTGCTTTTTTCTGCCTCTCTTCTTGCCTCGATTTCTGGTGGCTAATCCTGGAATTAATTTCATGGTTTTCACTCCTCTGTGCTCTTCTTTGTGGATGTTTGTACCTTTCTCCAGTCCTCATTCCTGAGTCTTCCATAAAAACAGCTGATGTATCCTATTGCATTCTTCTTGAGGCAAAGATTCTATTCCTCCTTTGGTTGCTTGCCTCAATAATCCTTCGAGTTCCAAGTTTTCCTTATCAAGGATTTCTTGTAGTTCATGATCTTCCAGATCTATTTCACCTTGGGTCATTTCCTGGTCCGTTTCCATTTTTGTTTCACTTCTCATGGCTTCTTTTTGAGAGTCAATATCTAGAGAAAGATTTGTGTCCTCTTTTTTTCATTTTTCCTTAGCATCTTCCTCTTGATGTTGAATCTCTCTTGTGCTTTCTTTAGGCTATTCTAGCACTTGAAACTTATTCTGACTACCCTTTCGCCCCTCAGTGTGTTGCTGTTTTGGCCCTTTTTTCCTCCCCTTCCTCTGCTAGCTACTTTCTGGAAGCTTTCAGTATCCTTCATTGTATTAGGTTTTTCTTTGTTGTCTTCTTTGCTCAGAGGGTAGTCTCTTAGTAAATGCCCATGTTCATGGCATCTTCAACATCTGAAGGGGATATGTTCGTAGTCTATCATCTGCATCCACTCCTCATTGTGAACTTCTAGGATGACTTCATCCGGAAGTGCTCCTGATAGATCCATTTCCACACATATCCTAGCAAAGGAGGTGTATTTTCCTCTTCTTGTTGCTTCAGAAGCTTTAACAAAGTGTCCTAGTTTATTGCCAATGGTAGCGAACGATTCAGTTTGCCAGTAGTCAAGAGGTAGAGAATAGAGCCTTACCCACACAGGAACCGAAGAGAAAGTCTCCTTCTCTGGGACAAATTTCATCCTCCAAGGTCTCATATAGAGACCTGCCACCGCAAAAAAATAGGGACCTCCTTTGAATATTCTGTCTTTATCTTCGATGTTTGAGAACACTACTGTGAAGAATCCTTTTGACCCTAGATGTAAGTCAAAGCTTCCTTTGGGTTTCCAATGATACTTGATCCACGTCTCTAAAGCCCTTTCTATGGGCCATAGTCCCATAAATTTACAGATAATGGTGTAGGTTCCCATGTGTTCCCTGTGCTCCTGCAGAGCAGGATCATTTAATATTACTCGAGGAGTGATTTCTGCTTTTGGTTTGCAAGGTCCTTTCTGAGTTTTGTCTCTTGAGCACAGACTTTTGTCTTCTTCCTCTTTGTTCTTTGTGCTGCTGTTTTATTTTGCTGTGGTACCATCTGTGTCTTTTTCAATGCCCCTGTTACTATTGTTCATATCGCCTTTACTAGTTTCAGCTGGAGATTTGCTTCTACTGGCCATTGCATCTTTATAGGAGGGAGCCGAGCTCCCTCCCCTACCGCCCTCCATTAGAATCGAACCCTGCTTGCTATGGTCGCTGCATATCTCCCACCTCCCTCGTCTCCCAACTATCTTCTAAATTTTTAATAATTATAATTAATAATTAAACTAATTTATACTTATCTTAACTCTAAATCTACCAAAGGTAGAGAAGGATAAAATTTGTTGAGATACAAATTTCTGTTACAGTGAAATTTAGAAATTTAATCTTTTTGGGGAATTAATAAATCCAAAATTAAGATGGATCTAGACAAATTTAATATAAAATATTTAAAATTATATACATTATATTTGTAAATATATCTTTCTTCTATCAATAATGAATGGTCATAAATATACATGGCAATTTTCTAATCAATGAAATCCAACTTTTGGTAAATATTTTTCATTAATTTAATTTAAAATTCTGAACATTTAAATATGTTGACATATGCATTTTAGTATGCCATTCACTAAGTTGGTTTTTAATAGAAATGATAATTAATTTTGAATAATTATTTGTATTCCTTCAAAATATTTAAACCCATGCACAGTTTAATCTTTAAAATTATGAATATAATTTAGGCATGCTTATTTTGGAATAGGCATTTTATAGTTTTAATTTAATTATTAATAATTATTAGGTACATAATAAGGATTTAACTTCCACAAAATATTTTAGAATATTCTTAGTTATATAAATATGTATATCTATTTTAGAAAAGGAATTCCATGCTTTTAATTTAATTATCCATAATTATTAGGTAGATGGTAGGGAGTTAACATCCATATAATATTTTAGAACATACTTAGTAGCATACACAAATAAAACTTTGAGATTTATTTTGAAAGTAGTTGTGTTTTTTTGCTCCTTTTAGTTAAAACCATTAGTTAAAAAAATGTGATATGAAATGAAATGAATTATAGTTTTTTTGGACATGTGGTATTGATGAGCTATGATGTTGGTCCATAGTATTGTACTAAAGCCTATTTACTAATTAGAATTATTCATGATAAAGTGGGAATGAATATAGATATTTTTTTTTTCTCGGTAAAAAGACTAATCTATTAAATATGTACAGAGTTCAAAATTACATCAGGTGAAACCAGTATGCTCTTTCCCTCACAGGGGCATCAGACAGAGACTAAGACTGAGACTGACAGAAACCAAGACAGAGTCCAACACTGCAAGCCCGCGCAGGGGCAGTAATCTGAAATACCAAGACTGCTCATAGACGATGGCCCTCGCAGGGGCATTAGACAAAAAGGGTGCTTACCAAATCCTCCCGCGCAGGGGAGACAGCTCTTGCCCACATCAATAACACAAAATACCTAACAGCTATAACAACCCAGAAAACGCCAACTGAACAGATAACAAAACAGAAAATGATAACTGGACCTTGAGCGACCTGGCGAAGCATGAGCGCTGGCGCCGTCATTCGTCCGGTTCGTCCGGTTGCTCTTCCACAATTGGGCACCACCCATAGTAATCCCGCCCAGCTTCAGTTGGAGAGGTCACTGCCTCTTCCCCAATTTCCGCCTTTGGAGCATTCTGGGTATGCTTGGCTTTTTCCGGGTCTGTAGCTAGGACCTTTGCTTCCTGCTCCATCTCAGCTGTCGGAGCCTGCTCTGCTTCCCCTGGGTTGTCTTGCATCCTTTGCCCCTGAGCATCCATGGGGTCATCAACATCTGGAGGATTCTCAATAAACAGAATGGAAACATGCGTGCTGATTCTTGGGTTTTTCGTTGGGCTGGTGAAATTGAAGATGGTGGAACCAAAAGCTGGCAAGCTGGCCGAGCCTGAAGCCCCTGCATCCATGTATTGACTGGAGTGTAGGGGGGTGGCTCCAATGGAGCTTGCAAGATTGCAGTGGCAACAATGCCCAGCACTGTCCCCTTCAGGTCTGCGCGAGCCCCCTCCTCTGGATGAGCCTCGACGGCTGAGCATACGCTGTCGAGGTCTCACCATTGTGGGATGAGAATTCCAGCAAACTACCAAGTGAACCAGACTATCAGCAGCAAGAGCCAGCCGCGTGATGGACCCGTCCGTCTGAGAAGGGACCGCACCAACGACAGAGAGGCCAGCCGACTGCATTACAACCAACATTCCCTGCTCAATCCCTGTTTTATTCTCCGCTTCCTCACCTACCCTGCTCGGGATCCCATCCGCCATTACTGCTGCCTTACGCTGGGTCGAGTGCACTCTCCGGGCATTAACTGTCCCAGGTCCCCTTGCCTTAATCCTTCCTTGTCCTATCCAGCTGCTCACTTGGGGTGCCACGTGATGGCTAAGGGGCGGCATGTGTCCAGCCCCCGACTCCCGTCCCATCTCCCTAATCACCCGCAACCGGGGGAGTTGCCTCCTTTTGGACCAGTCGAGAACATTCTTGGGCTTCCTCATGCGGTAATATAGCATTCAGTTGTCCTGTGATTAGAGAGTGATTACTTCCCACCCCAACATTGGCCATGAAGTCCGCTATCTTGTTGCCCTCCCGCCTTGTATGTGTGAAGGTGATAGCTCTGTTGCTGTGAAGCTTCTGTTCTATTGCCTCCAGTCGTGCTTCTAACCTCCAGCTAGTGGCTATTTTTTTAGCCTGAGATCCATTTAGGATTTTTTTGGCCATATTGATAAGGATTTGGGAGTCTCCTTCAACCCCCAGAGTGTGGAGGTTGAGCTCCCCAGGAAGTTGGAGACCCTGCCATAACCCTTCCAATTCAGCTGAGTTGTTGGTGTCCCAGCCAATGTTTCCATAGTAGAGTGTCATGGGAGCCCCTTCATGATTCCTAATTATTCCACCAAAGCCTGCTAACCCAGGATTCCCCTTTGAGGCTCCATCAAAGTTGAGTTTGAATGTGTGCTTTGGCGGAGGCTTCCATTCGACTTGTTTTTCAGTGCTGGCTGCAGGGGGATTCTGCTGGTGCATGCTTTTGGTGCAGCTGATCTGCCAATTGTCCATGATAGTTTTCTCGTTGGCTAGGGAAGGCCAATCCTCCTCCTTCCAGGGTTTTAGCATCACAGTTTCTTGAATATTTTTGCAAAGCATATGCCAAATATTGTCCATCGAAGAGCGTTGGTTTTTGAAGATGCACTTATTTCGCTCCTTCCATATACTCCATAGGATTAGCCCGGGAATCAATCGCCAAAGATGATTGAGGATGTTGCTCTTGTACGGGTCCTTTTGCCACTATCGTATGGAATTCGTAATTTCATTTTCAAGTCTGCATCTTCTTTGACATCGAAAGCTTGCCTTCTCCCATAGCTGGTTGGCTAGGGGCAAGAGTCCAACAGATGTTGGAGCGTTTCCTCATGGGCATAGCAGTTGAAGCAGATGGAGGGACCATGGAAATTTCTTCTTCGGAGCTTGTCCCAAGTTAGGATTCTCTTATTCCCTACCAACCAGAGAAAGTGACAGATCTTGGGCCAGGAGCCAGAGTTCCATATTTGGCCCCAGATCGGATCCTGAGGAGCAGAGTCATTGCAATTATCTTGTATGCTTCAGACGTAGTGAACACTCCTTTTGGTAGATAACCCCACCTTAGGATATCTTCACTTTCGTCACACCTGATTTTTCTTTTGCTGAGCTCCGTTTCCAAAGCTGTGGAAGTCTGGCGATTTTCATTTGTGAGGATTTGGTTACCTGGTTTCCAGGTTCGGTAGCCTTTCTCCACTTCCTGGGTCCAATATTGCCTGGTTTTGACTTACTGTGCTTCCTCCTCCATATTGTTTAGAGGCTGGTTCAAAACATTGCTGAGGGTAGGCATTTGATTCCATGCGTCCGTCCAGAATCTAGCATTATTGCCATTTCTTACCTCCCAGAAACTATGCTGCTGGATCATCTTATAATGTTCCTTGGCAGCATTCCAAATTAACGATCCTTTGTCACTGGGCTCCAATCTGATAAGCTCTTCCTGGGGTCGCTGATTGGCATACTTTGCTGTCCATAAAGTAACCCATGGCTTGCCTGCATTGGTGAGCCACTGCCACCAGATCTTGGCTCCCATGATGGCGTTGCTGTGCTCCGGATCTCTTAGACCAATTCCTCCTTTTTCCTTCGGCTTGCATACTGTGCTCCATTTTACCAGAGCCCATTTGCGATTGGTTGCATTGCTTCCCCAAAGGAAATCTCTCTGAATTTTCCTTAGTCTTTTTAGGACCCATTTTGGCGCTGCCAGGATGGAGAAAAGGTACAGCGGCATTGCTTGAAGAATGGCTTTAATAAGTACCGCCCGGCTGACTAGGTTCAAAGTTCTGTGAGTCCATTGATTGAGACGAGATTCAAGTTTTTCAATTAAATTGCGCCAAGAGGAGTGGTTGATGGCTGAGGCAGTGAGGGGAGCACCAAGATACTTAGAGGGGAGGGTGGCCATGGGGAATCCCAGAATGCGGACTATGGCCGACTTGACTACCGGGGGGGTGTTGAAGAAGAAAATCTGCGATTTGGAGCAGTTGATGCTGGTTCCTGAGGCTTCGGAAAAATCATTTAGCACTGCTTTAAATATGGAGGCTTCTTGAACAGATGGGTACCCAAACAGCATCATGTCATCAACAAATTGCTAATGGGAAGTAGTTGGCAGGTGGTGAATGGAGATACCCTTAAGCTGGTGCGTGTGGAGGGCATTCTTAATGTGACGTCCCAGGCCCTCAGCCATCAAAACAAAGAGGAAGGGGGAGAGGGGGTCACCTTGTCTGATACCCCGGGAGGGGGAGAAAGGGCGAGAGGGGATCCCATTTACTAGGATGGAGAAGCTAGTGGAGGAGATAAGGCTCATAACCCATCGAATCCAAGTGGGGCTGAATCCAAAAGCAGATAACATTTGCTGAATATAATTCCAACTGAGTTTGTCGAAAGCCTTGGAAAGATCAATTTTAAGGAGCATACCTACCTGCTTTGAATGCTTGAGAGTGTGGGTGATCTCATGCGTGTGGATGATTCCGTCCAAAATCTGTCTTCCTTCCACATAACCTGATTATCCAGGGAGATGAGCATGGGCAGGAGGGGCTTTAACCTGTTTGCAATGACTTTAGAGATGACTTTGTATATAACATTGCATAGTGCTATTGGCCGGAATTTGTCCGGTTTGAGCGCGTCCTCTTCTTTTGGAATCAGGGCTATGAAGGTGGTGTTGAGCGAGGGAAGCAGCCAATGAGAAACTCTCGACTCCTCCACCACCTCCCAGACTTCCGGCTTTAACAAATCCCAGAACTTGTGAAAGAAAGTAGTGGTAAAACCATCCGGGCTGGGAGCTTTTCCATCTTTAAGCTTTGTCATTGCATTGTCCACTTCCTGAATTTGAATTGGGCTAAGGAGGAGTTCATTATGCTCCGCTGTGATTAATTTTGGTATATTGCGGGTGATTCTTTCAATTGCCGGATGTCTGTTGATGTCAGGTTCTTGATGGACCTGCTTAAAGTGTTCGAGGAGTACCTTCTCAATTTCCTCATGTTGCTCCACCTTTTCTCCTCCTGATTTTTGAATGTAAGGGATATTGTTGCCCATTCTGCGTTGCAGTGTTGTTTTGTGGAAGAATTTGGTATTTCTTTCTCCCTCTTTTAGCCATCTGATTCTTGATTTCTGTTTCCAGTATATCTCCTCCTGCTTTCTTCTTTCTTCAAGCTGATTGTGGATGCTCTACTCCTGTTCGAGGGTTCTCTCTGTGTGCCCGCATGTACTTATTTCTCTTTGCAGTTCCTCCAGGGCTTTTTGAAGATCATTTTGCGCCTTGAATATGTTTCCAAAGGTCTCTCTGTTCCATCTCTTGAGACAGAGCTTTAGATGTTTGAGTTTCTGTTGAAACTGAAACATCTTGGATCCTTCTTGAGGGCTGAAGGATGTCCATGTGGAGTTAACGAAGTCTCTGAGAGAGGGATGAGTGAACCAAAACTCCTCAAAGCGAAAAGGTCTTCGAGTGTTATTGCCTGGACGTTGCCATTGAAGGGCAACTGGCCAATGATCAGAGCCAGAGTGTGGTAGAATGGCCGCCGAGAAATCCCCCCCCAAGTGGATCGAGTTATCTGATATGAGAAAGCGATCCAGCTTGGAGGCTATTTGATGTAGGCCTGCTCTGCAATTACTCCACGTAAAAGTGCCATTGCAGAACTGTAAGTCTATCAAGGATGCATTCTGAATAAAGTTTTTGAAGTAGGTGTTTTCCTGTTCCAACTTGTTTCTGCCGCCAATCTTCTCCTCTAATTTTGTGATCATGTTGTAATCCCCTCCCGCTATCCACAGTGGGTGCCTTCGATTGGCGTTAAGGGCTTCTAAGGTATGGAGGAGAGCAATCTTTTCCTTTGCTTCCTGAGGGAAGTATACATTCGAGAGATTCCCATGAATATTTGTGCCAACTATGTGGAAGGTAGCCTGTATGAGATTGTGTGAAGCATGAAAGTCCGACATAGTGAGTGCTTGAGAGTTCCATGCTATGGCTAATCCCCCTGAAGCGCCAGATGCATCTACAGCAACTGATTGACATCCTGGCCAAGCTTTAGAGAGGATTCTTTCTAGAGTTGTACTATTACATTTTGTTTCTTGGAAAAAAACATATTTGTGGCTTTTCCATTTTTACCATACTTTTAAGCATTCTAAGTCTTCCTGGGCCATTGAGCCCCCTGAGGTTCCATGAAATGAGCTTCATGAGTCAGTATTGGTGGAGGGCTTGTAGTACTTCGTAAGCTTAGCATACCTACCGGAGTCTACCAGAATCTTCCCGAGCGCTATTGTTCTTTGGAGGTCTGTTCTTCTTCCCTTTTTTTTGGAATCTTTTGGGGTTTGGCTAAAATCCCAGTGACTTCCTCGCTGGATGCCAAGCTGATTTTGATAATAGGCCCTGCAAATGACCATTTCCAGTTGTCCAGTTGTAGTTCTGGGATGCTTTCATATGCTTTCTTCTTGCATGCTGCTTCTAGTTTGAGTATGTCTAATCCATGTAGATCTATACTTTCCGGCTCTTCCTCCATTTGTTGCACCTGATTGTCTTTTTCCGTGGGAATATCTGGAGCTTGGACAGGGCCTGAGGAGCCATCAACCTCCATTTCATTATCTTTGTCCCGCTGCTTCTCTTTTCTCTCCAAGTTGTGGGCTGGGGGATCTTTAGAGGGAGAGGTTTTGGATGGAGGGGCCTCGCGGGGTGGCAGTGAAGAGGAAGAGGGGTGGTCAGTACTTGGAGGAGAGGAAGTGGTATGCTCGTCCGAGATATGAGCCAGGATTCCAAAGCTGTTCCTGACTGCATGGTCAGAGGCCATATTCTGTTTGGGTTTCTTCCCTGTGGGTGGTTTTTTATGCGCTCTCTTGCGGGTGGGGGCTTTGGTGAAGCCATCATTGGACTGCGAATCAGAGGGGGAGGGGGTTTTAGCTTGAGCATTCAGGGGGCAATCTCTAAATAGATGCCCTATGGCATGGCATTTACGGTAGTGAAACGGAACATGTTCATAGTCTAAAGGTTGGATCCACTCATAGTCACGGTGAGAGAGACTTACCGATTCCGGCAGGGCTTTTTCTAGGCGCATGAAGACGCATATGCGGGCGTAGGATGTATATCTTCGTAATTTCATTTCTTCAGCAGTCCTTATGTATTCCCCTAAACCATTTCCAATGTTTTTCAGAATGTCATCATCCCAGTATTCATCTGGTAATCCGTAAAGTCTTATCCAGACTGGTGCCCATGTAAGATCCTCCTGATCCAGGTTGAATCTGGGAGCCCAATCCCGCAAGTATAGGCCGGCTGAGTTGAATAAATAAGGACCCTCAACCAGGATTTTGTATTTGTCTTCCAGACAAAAAAAAATTGCTGTGAAGAATCCTTTTGGGCCTAACTGCAGAGTCACATCTCCCTTAGGTTTCCATTTCGCTGCAATCCAACTGTAGAGGGCTTTTTCCGTCGGCCAAAACCCTATGAACTTCCCAATGAGTGCATGATCCATCATGTATTGGATTCTTGCTTCTATTTTTTCCCCCTGCAGTTTGATTCTGGGTCGATCTGTAGCTATTGGTTTGCATTTCATTGAAGAGACCCTCTGGGTACCCTCTGTTTGGGTTGGCTTCACATTCTCTCCATTTACCTTAGCTTCCAGATTCTCTTTTCCTTTGTGCTCATTCTGGCGCAGGATTTCTTGATTGATGACGTTCTCATGGATCGATCCAAACCGAATTGTTCTCTCATTGTGGTGCTGTACTTCATGTACGCTGGGGGAGGTTGCCGAGGCCCCCCCCGGGGGTCGCCCATGTGCCCTGCGGCCTCTTACCCCTCTGTTTTGAAAAGCCTGCTCGGATAGTCAGGTCCTTGTTGGTTGTCTGCGCAGAGCAGTCTGCACTGTCTGAGCGCGATGCAGAACCCTAGCCGTGATCTCCAGAGCTCCTCTCCTCTCCTCTCCGTCCAATGGTCGTAAAATTTGAAATCTTCAATGAATATAGATATTTAAGAATGTTGTTACATCTTTTTTTAAATGTACATAAATTTAACTTATATATTAATTTTTTTATTATTATTGATAGTAATAATATTTATTTTAAATAAAGTTATCATTTACTTAATTCTTATGATTATTTTTTATTTAGAAAATTGAGATGTATGAGGAAGTAAGTGTTTTGATATTTATTATTGATTGATGTCTATCGATATTTACCAACCATTTAATTTATATAGTTATGCTAGTAGTATTCACAAATACATCCACTTATACATTAAACAAAAACATGTGTAATACCATGATTTATTCAACATATTCCTAGGTTTCTTCATCTAGTCCAAGGTGTTTTCATTACACCTTGACATGCTCTATTACTCTAATTTAGAGCATGACTTTTCTATGGCCCATAATGCAAAATGGTTCTAGTTGGAATTCCTCCTCACATTCCACCTATATCACGAACCAATCAAATACATGATTAGTGTCATGTCCATACCTTTTAAGCAAATAAATGTGAGATGTATCATGTGCTTTTAAAGTGGGTAGTAAGGCCAGTTTGCAAGCTACTAGTCCCACTCATTCCACAATTTTAAATGGTCCACAATATCTAGGTGCTAATTTAGCACAAGACCCTACTTTTAGTGAGATTTTCCTTGGTCTGCTATAGAGATATACATGCTCTCACATTTGGAATTCTTTGTGTATTCTCTACTATTTACCATAATTTTTTTTTCCTATTCTGATCTTATTTCTGTCTAATATTAACTGCTTCTTACTCCATTTCATTTAACATGTTAGGTCTAAGAATTACTCTATTTACTGGAGTATCCCAACTAATAGGAGTGTCACAATTTTTGCCATATAATGGCTCAAAATAACTCATCTTTAGTTACTTTCGGTATCCATTTTTGCATGCAAACTCCACTAATGATATGAATTCTTCCCACCAATCTGGTTGATGCATGACATACATCCTCAACATGTCCACTATAATTGGATAGTCCTTTTTTATTTAACCACCTGATTGAGGATGATGTGGTGTGCTAAACTTTATTTGGGTTCCAAAACCAACAACTAATGCCTTCAAACAAATTGAAGTGAACTTGGCACTATGATCTGAGATGATATTCTTTAGTATTCAATGCAATTTAAATATTCCCTGCACGAAAATATGAACTATGTTGATGGCCCTATGGGTGGACATAACATCTATAAAATGAGATTCCTTGCTTAATTTGTCCTCTACCACCATCATAGAATCATTTTTTTTCATAGTATTTGTTAATCCTACAATGGGTTCCATAAATATAACTTGCCATTTCTACTTAGGAATTGTTATTGGTTGTAGTAGTCCTTCTAGGTGTTTTCATTCTACTTTGACTTGTTGGCATTCCAGGTAGCTAGCAATGTACTCAACAACTTACTTCTTCATCCCTGGCCAATAGTATGCTTTATTTATGTTTGTTATCATTTTATAATAGCTAAGATGAGCTGACTACATTTTTTATTAAATTCATCCATTACGAGCTTCCTCAAGCCATTCAAACTAGTCGCATACCACTTATGTTTAAAAAACAACATACCATTATAAGTGAGATTGTAGCTCTTTCTCATTGGTACCTTGGTTCTCGATGTAAACATTTATTCACATGATAAAAATTATTGTCATGTTTGAATTCCTCTTCGATGCTTCCCTTGGTGTTAAACTCGCATGTGCTTATAGATAACAAATGAACTACTTGTAGACTTCTATTGAGTGCATCTACAACTTGGTTTTCCTCACCCTTAATATGTCTTACTTCAAAATAAAATTCTCTAATTAGAGAAAACCATCTAACTTATATAACATTTAACTTAGGCTGATCTAAGAAATATCTCAATCCTCCATGATCTAACATCAAGACAAATGTTCTTCAGGGAAAGTTGTGTCTCCACATATTCAGAGCATGAAAAATTGTTGTTAGTTTCAAGTCATCAGTGAGATAGTTCTTCTCATGGTCATTTAATTTCTTGACTTATAACATATCACATTCATTTCTTACATCAAGATTTTCCAATTCCTTCCTTACAAAAATATGTGCGGCCCAGGAAATCCTTTTCTCAATCTGTTTTCCTCAAAGCCAGTGCACATGTGAGAAATTTATTGAGCTATTAAAAAAATTCCACACATTCTGGTTTCTATTTAAATGCAACCCATTTCATTGTAGTAATGTGATTTGATGCCCAATCTTGGAAAATTCTCGAAGGATCTAATCTCTATGACATTTTAAGGAGCCGAAATCTTTATTATTTCCCTAACCTTTTTGGGATCCACAACCACTCTTTCTCTTAAAATGACATGTCCCAAATATTTGACTTGTGGTTGGAATAATTCACATTTGATAAGTTTGGGATATAGATTGCATTCCCTTAGTAATTGCAACACTTACTTTACATGTTCCTCATGTTCTTCTCTAGTTTTCTTAGTAAAACAAGATGTCATCTAGAAAACCCAATATAAGCCTTTCAAAATATGGGCTAAGCATGTTGTTCATCAAACACATAAATGTGGTTGGTGCATTTGTGAGCCCAAATGGTACCACCTTATACTTGTAGTGTCCATTTCGCATCCTAAACACTATCTTGTGGATTTATTCATCTTTAATTCAAACCTAATGATAACCCCTCTTAGTTAGTTAAGTAGATCATTAATTATGGGCAATGGATACTTGTTTTGCATTGTAGTTTTTATTCAGTTGCTAGTAATCAATGCACAACTATGATATGTTGTCCTTCTTCTCTTCTAAAAACACTTTTCCTCTCGAGGGTGACACACTAGGTCTAATGCACCACTTATCCAACATTTCTTTCTTATACAACTTTAATTGTACCAATTATGGGGTGGTCATATGATATGGAGCTTTTGAAACTAGTACTACATCATGATTAAATTCAACTAAAAAATCTTGCAAGTCTCCTGTAGAAACACATCATTCAACCTCTTCAAGATAGGGTGCTCTTTAATTCTATTTTTTTTTTTTACACACTCGTCATGTGGATCATGAACAAGGCACACCCCTTTCAACTACATTTATTTACTTGTAGTGCTAAAAAATTTCTAACCGAGATGTGATTTCTCTTTCCTTGCAATGTCTTTTCCTCACCTTCATCTGTGAGGCTAATAGTTTATTATAGTAGTCTACATTGGTTTTGTGGTCTGCCAACTAGTCATTCCAATTAAAGTTTCATATTATGCCACCATTAGTAGGTTGAAGGTATCTACTGTGTGCATGTCACCTAACTTGAGGGGGAATTTTATCACTATCTCTCTTACTAAATTTTTGGTTCCCGTGGTCAGTTGGATTAACCATGATTTTACAATAAGCTTTCTCTTAAAATCACACATATTTGTAACCCTTGGGATAATATAAATAAAATTAGAACCCATATTGATTAAAATTGAAATAGGCTAGTTCGTAACCATACCTTCCATATTAATCATTGAGGCTTTCTGAATTTCTTTCATTTTGTCCAATATTGCATAAAGATAAAGTGCACTCTTAGCTAAATTTTTCATCTTTGTTGCCACTTCGAAATTATAAAATTCTTATAGTTTTGCTGCTAGAGAGGATATTCCCTCTGCTTGTGGTTCTCTCCACATCCCAAACCCTATAAAAACCTTCTATTTGGCTCCTTTATATCCTCTCTTATGATTTTGCAGGTCACTATTTACTATAAGCAGTGAAATTATGTTGGAATTCATGCTTCGTAGGAGTGGAAAGCTCAAAATTTTTCCATCCTTGCTTTTGTTGCGAGGGTTTTGGCCCTTTTCCTTTAAAACTACTTTTTCCTCCTTTTTCTAATCTAATCGAAATTTAGCCCTATGTTTAAAATGATCATAGTAATCCTAAGCCTTCCAAGTGGTGTCCTCCAATGTCTTATTAAACTCAATCCTATCCTTATAGGACTACGGTAACCCACAAACATATATTTATATCTTCACCTTCTTGTCCTTGATATATGGCACATACCTCAACAAATCCAAAATCTATTGGTATAAGCCTCCCAAGTAAGTTTCCCTAGTTTATGTTGATGGAACTCTTTAATTTTGTAATCATAGTACATTCACAATAAGTACTGGTCATGGAAATAGCTTTCAAATTTTCTCCATGACAGCTCCTTTTCTTTAATTCCCTTAAAATTTATGAAATCCCCTGATCATATATCAAATTTTCCTTTCAAGATAATAATTCCCACACTGGTCTTCATGTTGTCAGAGTAGTCATGGACTCTAAACTATTTTGTCATTTTGAGCAATGAGGCTTCTGCCTATTCAACCTTATTTATTTCTCCATTGAAGGTAGGGGTATTTTCTTTCTTTAATTTTTCCAGCAATGCGCTCTTCTCACTTCTCGTTTGTTGGTGGTGGCTTCTCATTGCAGTACTACACAATTGATCGTAGTCACCCTACATTATTTATAAAGTGTTGAGTGGGATTTCTCCTCTCATTGTGTCTTCACTCGCTTTTCAATTCCTTTCCTTGAATATTGGATTCCAATCCCTATATCGAGATCTTTAGCGAGATTTTCTTGGATTCATGCTTTCCTAGATAGTTGTCACCAAGCTCATGCTTTCCTTGATTTTGCAAATATGATAAGCTATGCAAAGTAACTACATTCACATATGATTTTGTTTCTTATGCTCTCATGATATTTTCTTTGTCTAGATTTCAAATTTTCAATTCATCTCTCAAGATCCTAAGAGTATCCATTCAATCAAGGTATTGTTTGTTCGACTTCTTAAGTAAGTCATCTTCCCGATTATGATGTGATATTTTCGTATTGTACTATACCATTCTATTACCCATTCCTGTATTTCATACTATATTGTTGTCTTCTTCTCTTAATGTGCTTCCATACACAGAGAGTAATTAGTTAAATTTGTAATGTATATAGTAATTCATCAACTTGGTATGTTATCACTAAACCTACTAATATAAATATTTTCACAAAATCAAAACACATGTTAGTTATCTATGCTAGAGAAATAATACATGTCATCATTCTATCAAGTTTTTTCTTAACCAGAAAGAGTATTATATTTGTATTTAAATCAAACCCGCTCACATCCAAAACCAAGATTTTACATAGGAATTTTGAGCCTGCTAAGCGCTTCTAAAAATTGATTTGTTCACAATCCCTTCCTAGAGAATTTCTTCCCCAAAATCCAAAAAAAATCCCTAAACTAGTAGAGTGTGGCTATACATTCTACAATACTAATGTAATAATGTAATACATATTTACAATTGAAGTTTTCCATTAAAAATCATATTTAAACTAAGAGAGAGAAAATATTACTCCTCCATCGATACTGAAATGTTAAGATTGAAAACAGTATATTCTTCATCATTCCTCGGGCTAGTCTCTACCATCTTGAGCTTCAAATGCTCAATTTGTGGTTTCAGCACGTCCACCTCATCCTCCAGTTGTTAGATGCACTCCTTCTTTTGGATCTTCTACTCTTGCATTTCTAATGCCTCCTTTTGTTGCTGATGGATACACCTTTCCATAATTGACAGACCCTCCATGAAGTCCATATGCTCCCATGCACAACCATTATAGATATGCATGTTTCTACCACCCTCTCGAGCTCTTCCCTCCCTCAACTCCCATGTCTGAGGCCGATGACAACCCCAAGGACCAAACAGTGAGACCTCCTCCACTAAGTTGCTCTACACACTCATTTTCACAACCTAGGAGCTACTAGATTTACCAATCTCCAAGGTTTCATGAACCCACCACTCAGGATTGTTCGATGCAATCAGCCCAATTCCATCATCTTGTTGCACAACAAAAATTCCACCCTTACTAGCACTCAACTTCCTCCCATGACTACACACACCACCAGTTACCACCCTTGAGTCCAACACCCTAACCAGAATCCTACAAAAGTTACAAAGTGACATTAGCCCCAACTGTTGGGCCTTCATAGTGACCACCTATGCATATACTGATCGAAAACAATGACAGAAGATCAAATTGTTACCCCATTTATAGAAGATACAGGTCTGAAGTTTGATGCAAGCCTGGAAATTGGTAATCATGATGTTGAGATCCCAATGCTCCACCATAATTTCCCATAATTTCGCTTCATCCTTCATCCTTACCCACGTGTTCCTCCCATCCACTAACTGAGCAATTTAGATCAGAGGGATTAAATGCATCTCACACTCTCCCATTTTATTACATGCTCCTATGTTAGAACACCGACCACTGTAATTATTTCTATGCTACAAGGCCTGGGCTCTCATGCTATGATACCTCCTAGTACCAAGTGTAGTACATATGCGATGGGAGGATCCACGTTGCGGCAGCAAGTTGAACAGACTTATTCCATGAGGAGTGAGGACAGGATAGGCCGAGTTAAGACCGATGAGATAGTGGTTGGGGTGCAGGGGATGGATCATATCAAATGGAGGCATCTCAGAATGAAATGAAGAAGGGTGACGAGGGCTAGGGAGGAGAAATGACACGGGAGAAGAGGGGAGGGGAGGTAAGGGGCAGGAGGGGAACGAAGAGGATGAAGGGAGAGAGGTGGGGGGGAGGGGGCAAGGGGTATATAAGTTCTAACCCTAAATTAACCTTGTTGCTTTTATTTCCTAACCTCTTGATCCTACGAAGAGTGCCTTCCCTAGTCCAATGCTTGAAAACCTTGACCATGATTGGGGAATGTGTAGTATTTCCTCTATTTCATTCATTATACTTCTTTATGCATTCAACTAGTAGGCCAAATTTGTTTGCTTATCCG
This sequence comes from Pinus tabuliformis, assembly GCA_031772625.1. NCBI lineage: Eukaryota > Viridiplantae > Streptophyta > Pinopsida > Pinales > Pinaceae > Pinus > Pinus tabuliformis. The sequence goes on along the minus strand of CM062804.1, from coordinate 1,362,232,233 downwards.
CTTCCTAGTTATTCTCTCTTAGGACATGAAATAATGACACCAAATCAAAGAGACGAATTATACCTTCGGATCTCTTAATGATTTGGTTTTGATTCATATTGTTTGCTTATGAATTATATTTCATATGTTTTATTATCAACATCGAGTCTCCTAAGACTTGGATCTTGTTGATGCCCTTTTTTGAGCCAGAGAAAGTCTGAAGAAAAAACAATAAGCCTCATCTTGATTTCTTGTCTTCCTTCCCAGGCCCCAAGCATATATGTCTTTGATGTTTCCTTCAGGATTAATGAGAATCCCTCCCCCTCCTGCCACACCATGATTCTATCAAGTTAACAACCATTTAAGCTATAAATAGAAATTCAACATATACAATAATTAAAGTTTCATATTAAATTTTGTGCATTTGTGTGTGAGCATTGTCAGCTCTAGTGTTGAACCATCTCTCTAATACCACTCTATAACCACCTCCCTTCCACCCCTTAAAACTTCAAGGGTTTACGAAGGTATTACCTATTTGACCTTATCCCCACGCTCTATTATGGAGATGGGGTTATCAAAAGCTTCAATTTTCAAGTCTTTGGAATTTAATTATGATAGCACCATGATGGCTAGCTTGTTAGGGGTTTTTCAATGATATAAAATTTAACTTAATCTGACTTCTAGGTCAAAATTTATGACTGTTAGATTTTTTGGCCTATCAGGAGAGGCCATGTGGCACCCACATGTCCATAGTGGGGCTCGTTGACCCACATCATCTCAACACCTCCATATTATGGGTCTTCCCCCTTGGCTCCCTCTCCTCCAAACCCAGGCTGAGGCCCAAGGGTCGAGATTCAATGATATCTCAAAATCTAGGTTCATTGCCTCTTTATGATCAAGCACTTTGGGTTGATGGTTGAGGTTTTTTATTGACACATCGACATGATGCTTTTACACAAGTTAACTTCCATGAATCTCTTGAAGTTCCAAGGGTTTGATAGCATGATTCGATAAACAAGGTTCCACCCTCATCCCACTATCCTCTTTTTTGTGCCTACTCATTATGCTCCCACCTCAGTCGAATACAACTAGTAATGTAGGCCCCTCAATGGTGGCATCAAATGTGGAGACGGGGGGCTCTTCATGAATATCAATCATAGAATATATTTCGGTGGTTTGATGCTAATCCTAGCTTTGGCCCCACCATTTCTAATTAAACATCAACTATGTGGGGACCTTTAGTTGATATCAACCATTCATCTTAACGAGTAATGGGTTTCACCCAACTAACTTGTGTGAGGTTTAACACCCACTGTTTTAGTGGAACAAAGATTCTACTCTCTATATCTTTGGGCCAATCAAAATAACTTTTCTCCTACTGTAAAGAAATCTAATCTACTTTATGCTTATTGTAAATAGATCTAACCATGGAGATTCACCTACTTTTATCATAGAGATTCTTAATCTATAAATAAGCATTATTGTAATACCGTAGACTAATACCATGACTTACCAATATCATATGCCCAAAAATCCGTAACTCATTTTATATGACACTTGTTCATATGACATTTTTTCATTAATGAATTTAATTAAAAGTACAAAAAAAACTTAACTACATAAATAAATCTCATCTTTCATTTGTGTATACTACTATACATATTCTAAAGTATTATATGGAGCTTAAATTATTACACTCAACATAATAATTGATAATTAAATTAAAAAAAACATATTGTAAAATTCAAATACCTATAGGCAAAATTAATATTAATAAAAATATTTAAAATAAAGTTATAATTTAGATGATTTTAATGATTTTTTTCAATGTTGGCAATGTGATATGTAGAGTAATTTTATTTTATAAAGTTGTGTGGAGGATGTTTAATTTTATTCAACATTTCGAGTGGACACTCCACCCATCATCATAGACCTAAGAAATTTGATTGATTACAAACGAGCATTGTGAATCCTTTAATAGGAAAAATCTTACAAAATTAGCAGTTAAAGAATACTATTAGAATAATAAAATAAATTAACTCATAAAAAATAATAATTATATAATAATAAAATAGTTGTCCAAAGACATATATATATATATATATATATATATAGAATATGCAAAGTCAAATGATTTAGTATATAATGAATTACTTATTTAATTAAAAGAAAGAGAAATAAAATATAGAAATTAGGAGGGTAAATAATAGAACATGTGAAGTTATATATATATAGATATATATATATATATATATATATATATATATATATATATATATATATATATATATATATATATATATATATCCTTGTCTTTTAATTTAAATGTGATTCACCATTTCTTCTTATTTCCCTCTTAGCTCTACAATTTTTTATATTTTATTTTAGTAATTTTTAATGGCTAATTCACAACGCTTTTTTGTAACTAATCAAATTTCTGAGGTCCTAATGATTGGGTGGAGTGTCCACCCAATCAAATTTTTTAGGTCCATGATGATGGGTGGAGTGTCCACTTAAACTTTGGACAAGATTAAATATTCTCCACACAGTTTTATTGAAAAAATTGCTCTCATTATGAATAGTTGTGGAAATATACACTCTCTCAATGTGAGATGTATGGTGAGGTAAGTGTTTTTATATAAGCATATTTTTAACCATGGATATTCATCCTTGCTTTAACATGACTATCCTCAAATTTAAATATGCTTTGTTACAATACAATGGCTTATTAATACCACATGCTCAAAAAAGTCACAGCACATCTTCATGTGACATTATTTTAATGAATCACTTTAATTAACAAGGTATAAAGGGTATAAATACTTTTGATATTAATATCAACCTTTGATTTGTGACTACTACTAAGAATATTATAGATATTTAATGGCCCCTTACTTCAAGGTTAAGATCCTTAACCCTAGAAACTAACCCCCTTACTTCAGGGTTAAGATCCTCAACCATGTAAACTAAGCACTAACCCACACTAACCCCCTTACTTCAAGGTTAAGATCCATAACACTATAAACTAAGCATCAACCATCACTTTAACCTTAACCCCATAAACTAAGCATCAACCATCACTTTAGGATGGAAATTCCTAATATGTAAATAGGTATTGTTACAATACCATGGCTTATCAATACTATGTGCCCAAAAATCCATAACTCACCTCATATGGCATGTTTTTTAATTGATCAATTTAATTGTAACTACAAAAATGACATAACTACTTTGGAGATAAATCTCTACCATTTATTAGTATATAGTACTATGAATATTCTAGAATATTTCATGAAAGTTAAATCCCTACCATTCACCTAATAATTATTCATAATTAAATTAAAATTATGAAATCCCTATTCCAAAATTGACATACATATCTAAGTAATTATTGATAAATAAATTACAATTATGTAATTCTCATTCGAGAATAGGCACACCTATTAGGGTAATTACTAAGGTATCCATATAAATTAAATGGATAGTAAAAGTGGATACAAATTAAAACACCTACCTCATAATACATATCTCATTGTCTTTCACAAATAATTTTAGTTTTTTACTATAAAACTAAAAATAATTTAACATTCTCATGAATTTAATGTGACTATGGATATGACATGCCTTATGGCTACCTCTCCCCTATGCATTGTACCACCTCAAGAAAAAAGTATGGGACCTTCCCTCCCAACGAGGGAGGAAAAGGCCCCTTGGCACGATTCTTGTATACATGTCTATGTGAATTGGGATCACTTCAGTATACTCCTCATCCTTGGATACTAGTTTCAGCTTTGTCTCATCCATCATTACCTCCTCCAATTGTTGCTCTTTCCCACCATGCACCATTCTAAGGTGGGTTTCCTTCCATCTTCTTCATTGACTTTCCCCCTACCTTGACAACCTTTTCCGATGGTGAAGACCTAGTCTCAAGTACATTGTTGTTGCAACCTACCTAGAATGTTTTAATGGCCTCTCACTTTCATGATCGTCCTATGCATCTCCCTTCCCATCTCTATCGTAGTCTCTATGGCATCTTTCTACCACCAATATCCATGACTCGTCCATGCCTCGTCAATGAGCCCATTGTCAGAATCAAAGTGGAGGTCATAGTGCTTCAGGGTCTAGGGCATGCTTACAAGAAGAGTCTTCATCCTGTAGTTTCCATGCTAACACACCTCCAAAACCTCAACAAGAAATCCCTCTTGTCAAAGGTCACACTAGATTTAGAAGTCATGGTTGGCATAACCTCTTTTGTTTGATAGATAGGAAATTAGTAGTGCCATAAAAATCACAATATATTGATTTATACTAGCATGTTAGGTTGTTGCTAAAAAAAGTTATGGTTGATACGATATAATCCCATGCCGATCTCATGCATAAACTCAATGGGCTTAGAAATCTTATGCTTGATGTGGAAGGTTGACTTGCCAAAGAGGGGATCGTTGCTTGACTCTCTAATTCCACACCCATGCAAGGTTGAGAAATAGACAATTAACCTTGAATCAAGGTTGAGGAAAAGCCAATTAAACCTGAATTACACAATATCATTGACCATAGCAATTGCACAATCGCAAGGGATTTCGTTTGGACCTAACAATTCCATATAGTGAGTTCAAGTCCTATATATACATGAGGATTGTTTTCCATTTATTCACATTGAGTTGAAATGCCTCATAGATCTATAGGCCTATTAGATAATGGAGGCCTCACCAGAATCTAAACTAGAAGAGAGAGAGCACATCCTCTAATATTCAATCTCCAGTGATCCATCTCACATATTTCGAGTGGGGAAAAGGAGGTGCTCTCTCTCTTCTCGTTCAGGTGTTTCCAGCGATATGCACAACCCAAAATCGTTTAGGGAACTTTTCCATTAATATATCTACCTAGAAAGTTCTGAAAATGTTACATTTAACAATGGTATATTGTATTCTTTTTATCGCATTAACATTTTGTTCATTGGCTATCTTAATGACTTATTAGTCCCTGCCATCTAGCAATGGCCAGGGACTATAGTAATCGAAAACGATGTAGTTAACATTAGTTGACCTGCTTGCTCGTGCCTGTTTATCGACTATACCCAAAGGTTTTTAGTCCATAGTGATTTACGGTATTATTTGGCCTCTTCCCGAGGCAGAGGCGCTAAAAGCATATATTAACTTGCATTTGTCTGGTTCTTTCTCGTTCATTTTTTGGAGCTATTGGTTAATGCTAACATTAATCTAGCTGTATGAAATGCTAGCTCCTGGATATTGTTTATGCGAGACTGATGGGCTTTCTTTGAAGTTGCCAGCAACAATGTCTCTGAATTTTCCACTTGTTGCAATGTGTCTACTCTGCATTTTTTTGTGGTGTCTACGGAACAGATGTTCTGCATGCTGTTGTGGTGTCTACGAAACAAATTAAGATCATAGTTAGAGTTGGACCTCATTCTGGTATGTCTACGGAACAGACGAAGATCATAGTTAGAGTTGGACCTCATTCTGGTAGAGACCTCGGGTATGCCAGTGGGCACTGGGTTGGTAGGGGTGCATAAACCAGCTTTCTGTTGGACCTTTGGGTCTCACCAATGGACTCTAATTTAGGTTCCCACTTCCTATTCGACTAATTTCAATGGGGAAATATTTTCACCTTCTTCACACGGCCAGAAATAAGGTACAAGATAGCGTCTTATATAAGACATCTTCCATGAATTTCAAGACTGTGACTTGGATCGAATTTCCGCATCTCAAGTTTCGATAGAGCAAGAAATATAGGGACCCAAGTTCAATCGGATGAAACAAAGGCAGTGTAAGGACACAAGTTCCGTCTGATGAAACAAACTAAATTGAATTAAAAGTCTGACCTGTATTTCAAGAGGTAGCGTTTGAGGTCCATTTAGTTTGAGGTCCATTTAGTTTCTCTTCATGGTAGGATCTATCATCTTTCATCTTTCATCTGGTGGTTGATGTGGCTAGAAGAAGGCATGCCAACATAAAAGATCTAGAGTGCCCTCTTTTGACACATTTTGTGATTCTCTAGTACGAGAGCAAGATAAGCTCTCGCATCTTGGAGTTATCAGTGTTGCACATAGCCATTATTGACCTTCATTGTACTCATATCTCTAACCACCAAGTCCATCTCCTTTTCCATGACTGAACCTGCAGTTATAAAGAATAATTCACTGTGCAAAAATAATCAATTCATAAGCCCATGAAAGAAATTCAGGGAAACTCTCCTTCTCTTTCTTCAATGGTTTAAAAGCTGATATACATTAAATTCGTATGATGGAATCTATGGTAGGGTTGCTTGCTTGATTTTTTACACTGCAATTCATACTGTACTCTCCTCTTCCACAGACGTCCAAATGGCTACATCAGATATCTAAAGAGAAATGCACCATTACAAAATATTACTACAAAATATGTTGCAGACCATCAAAGAAGGGGTCAGTAAACCAACCATTTTCTAAAGACTTTCATCAGTTAAAAGCATGGTTGCCTTTTGGGCATCACTTTCTTTGCCATCTTTGTGGGTTTTGTTACCATAATTCTCCACCACCTTGCTATAAATGACTGAAACCATGAGCGAGCGACGAGGCAGATCAATCATGACACAACGTCCAGAGGACATGACTATGTGAGTTGACTAAATGAATCTTAAAGATGCTTTACATGATGGTTTAAGTGAGCTTAGACCTTAGAGCGCATGTAAGGTGACACTTGGTATTCATGCGTACCATGAAGTCTAGCTGCATGAACTTTTATATATTTATATATTCTAATTGTCATATTATTTTATTTAATAATTTTTAATAGAACTTCCAATTATTTGATATTTCTTTTTATTGTCATCTGCTAGCATGTTTATTACCACGTCCAACATTGTTCTCTGCCATTGGGGCGCATGCCAGTTGCATCCCTTGGTAATTCCATAAAGATGAAAGAAGTTGAAGGCAAACCTCTAGTAGATATAGGGGCTCTGAAAGCTAGGGTTAAGGTACTGAGGTTAGCTCAAGTATGCAAATTCTTTACTAATGATATTTATTAAGAGTCAAATAATTGCTTGTTGCCTAGGATCAATTATATTAGCAAATTCTTCATTGTGTGTTTCTATGTTATTTGTGGTTATGCTGTTTATATTGTTATTGTTTACCTGATGCAGAAAAATTATCTGCCATGTATAGACTTTTATGGATGATAGATGTGTAGTTTCTTAAACATATTATTAGGTTCTGATTGATCCCTTTTCATTCACCAGCCTTTGGGCAAAGGGTTGTTGCAAAGACTTCTATTAAACCTGTGCGCACATAGTGCTGCAAGGGAAATTTTAGTTCATCTATTATTAGACACGATGAGACCAGAAGCAGAAGGCTTATCAACAAACACAAATGATGCTCCATCTCAAAGACTTTATGGGTGCCAATGGAATGTGGTTTATGCATGCTCTCAAATCTCAGATGGTATTTCTTTTTTTGTTGATATGGTTAATTGAGCCAGCATAAGGATCTGGGATCCCCTCCAAGGCAATCCCCTCACCATCTATACAATTCATAGGAGCTTCAACTATTGTGAACCTCTTTGAGCAAGCATGCAAAAGACATGCACAAATGTGCTTACTCGGAACCAGAAAGCTGATTAGCAGAGAAATGAAGGTCAGTGAAGATGGCAGGAGTTTTGAAAAGCTACATCTAGGAGATTATGAGTGGTTAAGTTATGGGCAAACACTCGAGCGTGTTTGTGACTTTGCATCAGGTTTGGTAGAACTTGGGATTTTAAATTTGAACTTATTATACAATTTGCAGGGATTGACCTATTTCACGTTCTAACCAGCATGTAGTTCATATGCTTATAACAGTAAGCAGTGTTTGCAACTATATGCAATGAAACTATTTGAGAGTTAATTACTCTATTGGTCCTTTGCAAGTTGGTTTGGTAATGTTTTCTCTGTGCTTGATAATTTCTGTTATCCAGCGATATGCAAAAATCTTGCTGAGAAAGGGCATTGAGGAGAAAGATTGGTTTTCACTTAGATATAAAATCTATATGTTTGCTATATGGGTTAGGCTTGTTAGTCTTTTGGTAAATTTTTTCCTGAGAGTTCTTGAGGAATGAAGACTCAATAGATTATCTTTAATAACCAAACGGGTATGCATTTTGTAAATTGTACAGTTTCTGTCGGTACTGATGCAAAAATTTGTTGGAAATTTCTGATAATTTCGAACAAAACAGAGGAAGAAAAGTTCCTCGACTCAACACAAAGAAATGAGAGAAATCTGGACAAGGAAGATATGGAGAAAAGCTCTGTTTTTATTAACCATAAAAATGACAATAAAAATTACAAACTTCTTCAGAACTACAGTTCTGGAATAACTGAAAAACTCCATACTCTATTTTTTATAAACTCTCTAACATTCTTCTAACATCAAGGAATTTAGACTTCTGTGATCCATAACGTTTGTTTAGAAACTTTTTGGCGAAATCACATAATTGATCATTTGTCGACGCGTTTCGAACCAACTAGTGTGGTTCATCGTCAGGACAAGTTGAAGATACAGATCCAGTATAGCGAGTTAAATAGTCCAAGCAGAGACTCCAACGGCTAAAAAGACTAACGGCTATTTTTCAACTTAAGGACCCAGTCAAACCCCCTTTTAACTAAATTAATATTAATATTCTTTATAATTATTATTATACTTCTAGAGCTAAGTAAACTGGGTAAAAATTTTAACCAGATCAGAGGTTATTAATCTATTTATATATTTAAATTATTCTATATATATACAGATATATATATATATATATATATATATATATATATATATATATATATATATAAATATAAATATATGTTTCCATACCTAATATAATACTATATTTAATATTTAGTTTTTAAATTATTTTTATAAATTATTAGAAAACTATAATTTTTACTAAAAATTGAATTAGATCAATGGTTAGTTATCAAAACTAAAATAAACATATAAGTATATATATAAATTAATATATTACCATACCTAACATTCTAATAATATTATATTTAATGTTTAAATATATATATATGTTTTTAATTATATATATAAATATATCAATTTAAAATTCTTTAATATCTAATCATTCTAATAAATTTTTATTTAAGGTTTAGATATTAAAATATTATATCAATTTATATCAATTATCAGCCAAACCTATATAATTATTAAAACTTAAATAATTACCTTACAATCTAAGGATAGTTCAATTATTCTTAATCATATATTATGCTAAATATTCCCAGGCTGCCAACATATCGAAAAAGAACTGTTGTTCATTACATTTATATGTTAAAAACATATTTGACTTTAAACAATAAAATAATAAAAATATCTTACCTATATTTACCAACCGCGGTAAATATCACTAATTACACTGCTGAAAAAATCTTATCTGAATTTAATGCGTGGCCCATCACAACATCGCACCATCGCATCGGCGGAAGAGAAAAGATGTGTCGCCACTACCATAACCGTTGAATCATGCGATTTGCGATATGCGATTAAATCGCATCGCGAAATCGCAATCGTGGCAAAGCAGGGGTGCAACAAGTTAATATGCGATAGCGATCTGTGATTTGATTGCATCACACGAACGCATTGCGAATGAGGGAAATGGAAATGGTGGGGAACTTCAATGGCGGTTTTGCGATTTCTATTCAATTGTTGCTGCAGTTGAAATTACATTCCAACACTCCCCTTTAATTTCCACTGCTGGGTTATCAGTCATACCGAGACATTTCCTGAAATGATCAAAACTTTTCTTTCCCAATGGTTTTGTCAAGATGTCAGCTAACTGATCCTCTGTTCTGCAGTGCTACAAAACAATCTCACCATTGTTAACCAATTCACGTATAAAGTGAAATTTGGTGTCTATGTGCTTTGTCCTTTTATGAAAAACAGAGTTTTTAGACAATGCTATTGCCGAGATATTGTCACAGTAAATGGTTGTGCCCTTTTCTTCTTCATGACATAAATCTCTGACAACTCTTCTCAGCCACACTGCTTGGCATGCTGTTGCTGTTGTTGCCACATACTCTGCTTCTGCAGTTGACAAAGACACAACTGGTTGCTTCTTGGAAGCCCATGAGATGTCTCATGATCCCATATGAAACACATATCCCGATGTGCTTTTCCTATCATCACCACTTCCAACCCAATCACTGTCAGTGTAACCTGTCAACATGAAACATTCGGAAGAGGAGTATCAAATACCAAACCCCTTCATTCCATTCACATACCTTAGAATCGTCTTGGCTGCCTGCCAATGAGTCTCTTTCGGTCTTTCCATAAATCTGGAGATTAAATTCACAGCGTGCATAATGTCAGGCCTGGTTGCAGTCAAGTACATAAGGCTGCCAACTATGCTCTTGTACAATTTTGGATCAAAATCCTTGATGTTGTCTTCTTTGGTCAATTTCAACCCCATTACAGTTGGAGTCACAGCTGCCTTACTGTTCTGCATGTTAAATCTCTTCAACACTGCTTCTACATATTTAACTTGAGAAATGAAAACACCATTTTCACTTTGGTCTACTTCAATTCCAAGAAAATATCTTAAGAAGCCCAAGTCAGTCATTCCAAATTCACTTTTCATGACTGCTTTAAAATCAGCAATGAGAGAAACATCATTGCTAGAAAAAATCAAATCATCTACATATAAAACAACAATAAGAATCTTACCTTCATTCTCCTTTATGTAGAGTGTGGGTTCACCATCACACTTATGAAACCCATTCTCAATCAGATAAGCATCTATTCTACTGTACCATTCTCTTGGAGCTTGCTTCAGCCCATAAAGAGCCTTCTTCAGTTTGCAGACTTTATGCTCTTGGCCTTTAACTTCATAGCCTTGAGGTTGTTCAACATAAACCTCTTCTTTTAATACTCCATTTAGGAATGCAGATTTAACATCCATCTGATAAATCTTCCATTTGTGTTGTGCCACAATAGACAACACTGTTCTGACTGTTTCCATCCTTGCTACTGGTACAAAGGTTTCATCATAGTCTTTGCCTTGTTGCTGCTTGTAGCCTTTCACAATAAGTCTTGCTTTGTGCCTGTCAATCTTGCCTTCGGCATTGCTTTTGGTCTTATAGACCCACTTAACTACAATGGCATCTTTGCCTTCAGGGAGGTCCACTAACTCCCATGTTTTACTCTTCTCAATTGCACCAATTTCTTCATTCATTGCTTCAATCCATTTATCTTCATTTACAGCATCTTCAAAATGAACTGGGTCATCAACATGACAATACAAAGCGAATAATGAATTCAGACTGGTATTGTTACTTACCTCTCCTTGTTCATAAATCTCATTCAGATTTCTGAATCTTAGTCTTCTTGGTGTGCTTGGAGTTCCATCCGAACTTGAGGGTATTTCTGATCCCCGTGGTGTGCTTGGAGAAGCACTTCCTTGACTTCTCAAGGCTATTCGAATTCCAGCTTGTGGTGTGGTTTGTTGTACTTGCTGTGGTGGAGGAGGAGCCACCAAGGAAGGATTATTTGCTACTGTCCCTTCCTCTTCTTCTTCGTGAGACACAATTGTCTTCACATTCGCTGTCTTCTCTAAGCTTCCATCCCAAGCTTCATCTTTAATGAACTGCACATCTCTGCTTACTATCAATTTCTTGGTGGATGGATTATAGAGTTTGTATGCTTTTGACTCCTCACAATAGCCAATAAAGACACACTTCTCGCCCTTACTGTCAAGCTTCTTCCTTAGTTGATCCAGTACATGTGCATATGCTACACAACCGAATACTCTCATGTGAGTGACAGTTTGCTTTTGACCACTCCATTCTTCTTCTGGTATTTTGTTCATGACAGCTTTAGTTGGGCATCTATTCAAGATGTAAACTGCGCAAGTGACAGCTTCTGCCCAATACTCATGCGGCAAGTGTTTTTCCTTCAGCATACTTCTGACCATGTCAAGAATGGTCCTATTCTTCCTTTCGGCAACACTGTTTTGCTGAGGTGTATACCTCGCGGTGAACTGCTTTTGTATGCCATTCTCTCTGCAAAAATGCAGAAAGTCTTTGGAGATGTACTCTCCTCCTCTATCTGTTCTGAGCACTTTGATATAATGCCCACACTGCTTCTCAACAAGAGTTTTGAAGTGGCGGAATTTCTCAAACACTTCACTCTTCTGTTTCAGCATATACACCCATGTCTTTCTGGTGTAATCATCAATGAAAGTTAAAACATATTTATTTTCGGCAAATGATGGTATTTGCATCGGTCCACACACATCAAAGTGAACAATTTCCAAGGGTGCTTTTGCCCTTATACTCTTTCCTGCTGGAAAGCTTTCTTTGTGTTGCTTGCCCAAGATGTAGCCTTCACAAAGGCTGTCCGGTTTCTCGATCAATGGCAATCCCTTTACCATTCCCTTTCTATGCAACAGATTTAAGCCTCCGAAATTGAGATGTCCAAATCTCAAGTGCGACAACCAATTCTCATCTTTCACTTGTTCCTGAAAGACTTCTTGTGTTACAGCTGCAATAGTTCTTCCTTCCTTCAAATCTGCCATGAGTTTGAGAGGAATCATTCTATTACTGGTCATCTGCACTTGTGCAGTGATCTTCTTACTTGGAGGTATGTCTCTGATTGTACACATATCATCTTTGAAGAACACATTGTAACCTTTGTTAATGAGCTGTCCAATGCTCAAAAGATTACATTTCAGACCAGGTACATAATATACCTCTGGCACAATCATCTGTTCTCCATTTCTTACTTGGATACTGACTCTGCCCTTACCCTTGACAGATATATTACTATCAGTTCCTATTGTTACCTCAGATTTCACATTTTCATTGAGATTGGCAAACATTTCAATATTTCCAGTCATGTGATTACTACAACCTGAGTCTAAGAACCAAAAATCTTCTTGTTTGTCTTGTGCAATATTACATGTTAACAGCACAATCTTTGGATTCTTATCTTCTTCATTTGCAAAATTAGCATTCTGCCTACTATTCATGTCATTTTGTTTTTTCCTACATTCATTGGTGTAGTGCCCATATTTCTTACAATAATGACATTGGACTTGGGATTTGTCATACCTTTGTCCATGAGCTTGTTGTTTTCTTGAACCTACATCTTGGTTCTGATTGCAACTCCTTCCGCTTGCGCTTGTAGGATTATTTCTGCCTTTGTTTTGGCTTCTTCCACGACCTCTGTTATTTGCTCTGCCTCGACCTTTTCCTTGGCCAAAAGACATCTGAGTCTTGAATGCTTGCTCAAAAGAGGAATATGTTCCTCTACTCAGTCTGTGTTCATGAAACATAAGAGAAGCACTCAGTTCATCTACTGTGAACTGTGAGAGATCCTTTGTTTCTTCTATTGCTACCACAATAGCTTCAAACCTTGAGGGTAAACTTCTCAAGATATTCTCTACAATCCTTCTTTCTTCAAGAATCTCACCATGAGATCTTATCTGGGTTATCAACCCAATAACTTGAGTGAAGAATGAATCTATTATATCAGATTCCTTCATGCTGAGTGTTTCAAAGTCTCTCCTCAACATCTGCAACTTTGCAGTCTTCACCTTCCCCATACCTTGATAGGCAGTTTTGAGAATATCCCATGCCTCCTTAGATTTTGTTGCTGCTGCAATCCATGGAAAAACACTTTCATGTACTGATTGGAAGAGAAAAAACAGGGTTTTGGCATCCTTCTTCCTGTCGCTCTTCAACTGGTCTCTTTCTGCTACTGTCAAAGCAGCCAATGTTGTTGCATCTGCAGGTTTAGCATAGCCAGTTTCAACCAGCTCCCATATTCCTTGAGAAGCAAACAATGCTTTCATTGTTATGGACCAATAACTGTGATTTTTCCCATTAAACTATGGCAGTTGGGAATTTGTCAAACCAGTTCCAGCATCTGCCATCTTAACCTGTATAAGTAAAGAAGAGATACTGACTGTATAATTAAAAACAAGCAAAAAACTTTCTCTGCTAGAGAAAATCTACTCAATAAGCTTCTTACAGCTCCTACAGTGAAAAAAAAAACTCTGTTTTTGACTCACTGAGTGCCTAGACCAGCTCTGATACCATGTTGGAAATTTCTGATAATTTCGAACAAAACAGAGGAAGCAAAGTTCCTCGACTCAACACAAAGAAATGAGAGAAATCTGGACAAGGAAGATATGGAGAAAAGCTCTGTTTTTATTAACCATAAAAATGACAATAAAAATTACAAACTTCTTCAAAACTACAGTTCTGGAATAACTGAAAAACTCCATACTCTGTTTTTTATAAACTCTCTAACATTCTTCTAACATATCGAAAAAGAACTGTTGTTCATTACATTTATATGTTAAAAACATATTTGACTTTAAACAATAAAATAATAAAAATATCTTACCTATATTTACCAACCACGGTAAATATCATTAATTACACGGCTAAAAATATCTTATCTGAATTTAATGCGTGGCCCATCACAACATCGCACCATCGCATCGACGGAAGAGAAAAGATGTGTCGTCACTGCCATAACCGTTGAATCATGCGATTTGCAATATGCGATTAGATCGCATCGCGAAATCGCAATCGTGGCAAAGCAGGGGTGCAACAAGTTAATATGCGATAACGATCTGCGATTTGATCGCATCGCACGAACGCATTGCGAATGAGGGAAATGGAAATGGCGGGGAACTTCAATGGCGGTTTTGCAATTTCTATTGAACTGTTGCTGCAGTTGAAATTACATTCCAACAAAATTAAACCATTTTTCCATCCAGTAAAACCCAGATGCTTGCCAACTTCTCTCTCGACCGTTTCTTTTAGATGATTTTTCACTGTAGTCTTCTGTTTATTTAGGTATTGAACTATATTGTTCTCTGTGCTTGATCATTTCTGTTATCTAGTGATATGCCAAAATGTTGTTGAGAATGGGCATTGAGGAGAAAGATTGGTTTTCACTTAGATATAAAATCTATATGTTTGCTATATGGGTTAGGGTTGTCAGTCTTCTAGTAATTTTCTTGCTAAGAGTTCTTGAGGAATGAAGACTCAATAGATTATCTTTAATAAACAAGCAGGTACGCATTTTGTAAATTGTACAATTTGTGTCGGTACTGATGTAGAAATTAAACACATTTTTCCATCCAGTGAAACCCAGATGCTTGCCAACTTTTCTCTTCACCATGTCTTTTAGATGAAATTTCACTGTAGTCTTCTGTTTATTTAAGTATTGAACTCTATCGTTCTTTGTGCTCGATCATTTCTATTATCCAGTGATATGCCAAAATGTTGCTAAGAATGGGCATTGAGGAGAAAGATTGGTTTTCACTTAGATATAGAATCTATACATTTGCTATATGGCTTAGGGTTGTCAGTCTTCTGGTAATTTTTTTGTTGAGAGTTCTTGAGGAATGAAGACTCAATGGATTATCTTTAATAGCCAAATGGGTACGCATTTTGTAAATTGTACAGTTTCTATCGGTACTGATGATGCAGAAATTAAACTCATTTTTCCATCCAGTAAAACCTAGATGCTTGCCAACTTCTCTCTCCACCATGTCTTTTAGATGAATTTTCATTGTAGTCTTCTGTTTATTTGAGTATTGAACTCTATTTTGCTCTTTTCTACTTGATAAAAGCTTCGCAGGAGTTTAGAAATTACCCCAAATTAGTCTACCATTAACATGAATTTTGACTGTCAGTTGAAAAAATTGGCATTATCTTGGAAAATACCCCAGATTGGGCCATTTTTAATCTCCTTGTGTACTTAATTAAACATGGTTGAACATGGCACATAGTCAGGAATCCAAACTATTTCAGTTCCAGTTTTTAGTATTTACATAATCCATCATACATAAATACTCGAATTTTACTTCCACTCTGGTCCTAATTTCGGTTTGCCCATGGGCTTGAACAAGTGACTAATGAATTAACTGAGCATGTACTCTAGGGAGATGAATTGTTCTTGAAAACATTTTTGTCTTTTGAAAGTTTTTTTATTAGTCATTCGAACAAGTTAAATGCCATGTCCTACATATTTGTCCAGAGAAGAACAAGAAACTAGTCCCTACAGGTCCCTTTGGTGGGATCATTGGGATGGCCCCTATAGTTGCAGCAAATAGATCAGTATTTGTATGTTGACCAATTTTCCATATGTTTACCCCTCCCTTCTGAGCATTCTATATCATTTCCTAGCGTGCTAAAGCTGGAGTTTCTTTGGACAATCGAGTAACTCGTAATACCTGGAATTATAGCAATAACATGTAGTACTGACCACCAATGCTAAACATCTGTCATGCTTTATGATTTCCAAAGTTATGAACCTCAGCAGTGTACCACCTGCGTTCTTTTAATCCTGGATTTGAAAATTTAAATCCTTCAGTTGTTAGGGATACTAATGACCTTCCAGTTTTGTTTCATTTAACTGCAACATTCTGATATGTTTTGCACTCAAGGCAGGGACTTGCCGCTCAGCAGCCCTCCTTGTTTGAAATTATCTCTGAAGCAGCGCTCACGTCATCGTATAAAGAATTTGTGCACTTTTTTCATTGTTAATCTGCGTAACTGCCAACAAGTTCTCCATATTCTTTGTGTACGACACTATCGCCCATGAAAACTGCTACAGCACGATTTCTTCCCTAAAAACACAACTTTTTCATTAATTTATGTATCCGGTAAGCTTCAATGATGTTACATGTTACAATGGTATATATCGCATTAACATTTTGTTGGTTTACTGACTAAATAACTTATTCAGAAATTGGAGCACACAAGCGGAGCGAAGCGGAGGAATTTTGCATTTCTTTTTTAATGGGACACGTCGGTTTTATTACGGGTGGAAGTGTATGATTTTCCTGGATATGTTACTTGAGATGGTTTACGACTGCATGTGATTAGAAAGGGTTATACGAAAATATATGACTGCAGATTTCTAAACTGCTCAGCACGTCGTAATTTCTTGTGTTTAGGCTGTGTGATTAATCAATAGGTGTCGCGTGAGTGTTGCTCGTACAGGAGCCATCAATACTCTGCATAAGAGTTTATATGTACCCATTTCGTCCACATATATCTCTAAATTATGTTTGTTATTACTGTTTATAAGTTGTAAGTTATAAAAATTTTAATTTTTTTAATTCAAAATATTATTGTATAATTATAATTTTAATTATTTTACTTTTTAATTCCAAACGTGGACCCATAACCCAAAGGTTCATTAGTTGTGTAAAGATGCAATTTTACTGAATCAAAGTGGTATCACAGGAGAGAGAGATTTTGCATAGAGGTGGAAATATGTTGAAGATTGGTGATTTTGTGCTCTTTATATTGTCATACAGGTAGCGACAGAAGAAGGTGAGAAGATTGTAGCAGCCTAGAGCCAAGAGAGCTCAAATTGTTTCAAAGAAGAGAGAACTAGAGAGATCTCGAAAGACTGAGCTTACAGGAGAGAAGCTTGGTGAGGTATCAGGTAGCAAAGAGGACTTGTTACTGTAGAGGTTTTGTCGCAGCTCACAGAAAGATCATAAAGGAAATTCCACATAAGAGGTGGGTAGGATTGCTAAGGGATGAAGGAGCCATATGTGTAGGAGCTCATAAAAACTTTTGCACCTCAAGAGTCTGATGCAGGAGCATCAACGACCCAAGTCAAAATCGAATTTTGGAACCTTCCAAAGGAGAATGCGTGGAATGAGGATGATATTTCCTCCAAATTTGATTGAGTTTTTTGTAATTTGTTATTTTACGAGATTTTGAGGGATGTGAACGAAGATAGGGATTGATCGGATCTCACTTGATCCGATATGTATTGTGTTACTCTATTTAACTGTAAGTGTGAGTGCATAGAAGAGGAGACCGATGAAATGTAATACCAGGGTGAGTGTGTGGTCTGGTCCATCGAGGCCATATAGTTGTAATCGAGCTCAAAATATTAACGAAATTGATGTGTTTTTTCTATGTATTATTTGTGTGCATTTATTGAAATAAGTTTAAGGTTTAAACATATATTCTGCATGAGGATATTTGTAAGGCAGCAGCGTGGGGTGAGATCTTAGTGTGGTAGTTGTCATGAAGCATGGCCATCCATTTCCAGTTTCACTGCATAACCTAAAATTTCGTCCAATCGTAGACCCATAACCCATAGGTCCATGAGTTGTGTAAAGATGTTGCTTTGTTACATCAGTTAGGAAAATATTAAAGTAAATTTCCATCCATGTTGAGTGGTGATCTACTCTATGATGTGGGGTAAGATGTATTTTGATGTTACTGTATATCTATTATCATGGTGATCTACCCATTGGCGATTGTGCATTGTTGTTACGTTATCTAGATGTGCTAGAACATGTACGTTAATATGGAATGGAAATTCACCCAAAAGATAACATGTACGTTAATATGGAATGGAAATTCACCCAAAAGATAGACTTTGGTGTAGAGATGAAGTGAAAAATATGAGGGACTTCGAATAATAGAGAGACAATGAAAGAAAATTGGATAAACTAAAGAAGGATGTATTCTGAATTACTCTGCAAAAGTTAGCCATGTGCATTTTATTTAATGTAAAGGTGAAGTTGGATTTCCTTTAAACATAGATGGTATAAATATAGGAATTTGGATTTCCTTTAACCATAGATGGTATAAATATAGGAATTTTTCTTGTTTTGGAGCTCTAGATGGAAACAATGGAAGCCATGATTGTTATATTATAAATGTATCTCTTTCAAGTTGTGAAATCAAGAGGATATTATCTAAGTACTCCTATTATTTTGTAATTTTAGTTAACAACTATATACATCAAGAACCATATAAGTTGTGAAAATTGTTGATTATGGGGATAATCTAATGTTAGCATAAAATAACTTGTATAGCATACAACATGTTAAAAGAAATCCCTCTAATTAAGATAACCAATAATGAGTTGATTATGTAAGATATTTTTGAAACTGCGTTTTCTTTTACCAATTGTATGTCATTATGGATGCACTAGTTAATATTTTCATATATGACTGAAAAAAATCTATGTTTTCATTATGTCCAATTGGGAAATAACAATAAAACTCCAAGAATTATGTCCCATATATTATAGCATAATTAATAGTGGTTATGTTGGAGTGTTACTAATGAGTTGAATCAATGTTGGCAAAGGAGACATAGAAATATAATGTATATATCATGTTAGAATGCAATGGAAATAATCACATGATGTATTTGAATAGCATAATACACATATAAATACGTGACCCATGACATTTCGATTCATAAATGGATGTTTCCTATATCCATCATAAAATAAGAAAAAACCAAAGACAATTTTGAACTATATAAAAATAAACTAAATAGGTAAATATATGCCTATCCAAGAAAGCATGTAGGTTCATGTAAATGCAATGTGCAAAAAAAATCTAATAAGATTAGTTAAGTAATTGCATATTTCATCCCTCATGCTATGTTCATTGCATTATTTATTGAATATTTCAACATTCATATTATATGTGTTTGTAGTGTTTATAAAATCTCATATCCTTTGAACTACAACAAAATAATTTATTGTTTCTTTCAATTAGACATTTAATTTGAGTGAAACTTTTGTAAAACAATAAAAAAACATTTTACCAATGAATAAATCTAAAGAATCTCCTATAGTATTTTATGTTTTATTAATCATTTAAAATTTTCCATTATATCATCTATTACATCACAAGTAATTTAAATATCTTCTAAATTTTTAATAATTATAATTTTTTTTTACTGAAGCAAGAGACTTTCCTTCTATTTCAAAAACCCAAAGGTATAGTTACAATAAGTAAAAGGCTTGCAGAATTGTCGGCCTATCAAACCATCGAGAATGAACAAACAAAGATGAGACCCACTAAACCAACTCAAGTCCAAACTAACAAACACACTGTCCCCACGTCAACAAGGAGATCCAAGGTCAAAGTCCACGTCACCTCCCATACAAAACTCACAAAGAATAAATAAATGCATGACCCCACCAACTAGCCTGATGAGATCTAATCGTCGATTGCCCCTGCCAGAAAAGGACGACGTGGAGAGCTAAGATGCGAGGTCTTAAGGCGTGACCCCACCAACTAGCCCGATGAGATCTGACCATCGATTTCCCCTGCCAGAAAAGGACGACAGGGAGAGATATCGGAGAGCTAAGATGCGAGGTTTTTAAGTCACGATCAAGGGTGGTTTTAAGACCCCCCCCCCCTTGCAACGTGTAAAGAGGTGAGTGGAATCGCTTTCAACGAATGAAAACCACTTACCATCCGGGAGCCTTGCGATAAAAAAAAAGCCACTGCTAGCCTGGTTTTCCACGCCAAAATAAAAAAGCGAGGGAAGATCATAGAGGGAGCTGACCAGCCTTTCCACCTGCTGAACCCAACAAAAAAGCTAGCTGCCGAAACATTCTGAAACTACGGAGGAAACCTTGTGTCACCTCTCAAGGAACGAAGGAGATAAGGTCCCATATCGCTAAGGAAGTTAACACATTTGCAAAGAAAGCCCTATTTCAAGGAGCTGACCGCTAAATTAAGAAATAACAGGAAAAAAGAGCATTAATCTTGGCAAGCCCCTCATGCCCAAAAATCGAAAATTTCTTTGTCCTTTGTAGCTTGAACCTCACAGAGAGCTTTTAGCTTGCTTGTAGGCATCTCCTACCATTCATTTCTATTCTGCAATCTGGATTAGTCACTCCTAGGTTGGCCAGAAGATCTGCAAGTTTGTTTGCCTTCCACCGAACATGGTTGAAGCTAACCATTCGTAGACTTTGGAGATGTTTTTGGATTCTCTGGTACACTTGTATTAGTCTCCATTGTTTTGAGACTCTTTCAGGTGTTGTACCATAGCTGATTTTCTTGACTGCATTTATAGAAATTTCAGAGTCTACTTCGATGAGAACATTTGAGCTGTGATTGAGTTTAAGAAGCTCTAGACATTGTTCCAAAGCCATTAATTCAGCCATGTTATTGGTAGCTTGGCCTAAATGACAGTGGAAGGCAAAAATTATTTTTCCATCTTCATCTCTTAACACACCTCCATAACCTGTAGTCCCCAGGTTGCTTTTTGAAGCCCCATCAATGTTACATTTTAGATAACCATTTGGAGGAGGATGTCAGAACTCCTTTTCCCTTTCCAACATTCTTTCTATTTCCTTAGACCATTGAGGATGATCTCATGCATTCCTAGCTGCTTGAGAGTTCTCAACTCAAGTGCTATGGGAGGATTTGAGGGATAATTGTGCAGAGTGGTGGACACAGTCTCCTTTATCTGCTTTAAGATCAATTCCATCAGGCAAAGAGGGGTAGTTTTTTCATCCTTGAAAATTATTTTATTCCTTTCTTTCCAAGCATTCCAGATAATGAAGCTTGGTGCAAAGGTCCAGGCCAAATTAAGTATCTCATTCTCTGCAAAGTCTTTTCTCCACTCATTCAGGGTGTTAATAATGCTACCATTGTCTTTGTCCATTTGCTGAAAAATGCTTTTGAAAGAATCCCACAACCAGGAGGTGTAGGTGCAGCTATTGAGAATATGCTCCACAGTCTCCTCTTGAGCCTCACATAATTGGCATCTAGAGGGCCCCATCACCCCCCTCTTCTAAATTTTATTCGACGTTAGTATTTTCCTGTGATGAACTAATGACATAAACAGTTTGATCTTCATCCATCCTTGGTGATTCCAAAGCTTTTGCTAGGACCTAGCCAAAATGCAGGGCTCTAGGTTAAGAGAAATTCTTTTAGCTTCCTTAATATTAAAGATTCCTTCTTTGTTTTCGCCCCATCTTAACTGATCCTGCCCATCTGTAACCAGAATCTTCCTCTGTTCCAATATGTTCATGAGTTCTTCTATTTTTTCTTTTATGGGGTTGTCCACTCTGCAATCCATTTTCCTCCAGCTTCTCCATTTCTTAGTGTCCCAAGGAAGATTCCATAAACCCCTGACTTTTATTAGCCCTTGGAGATCAGTTTCTTGCTTGATGCCCAGAAAGTCCTCCCTTAACAACATCGGTTCTTGCTGCCATTTATCTTCACAGAAGAGAGCCTAATCTCTTGCTCTGATTTCCTAGAAGCTGTTATTTTGTACCAAGCCTCCATTTTCCAAAGCTTTATTCCAGATGTGAGAGCCTTTTATGTTCCCTTACATTTTGATGAGCTCACTTGTTTGCAGGAGCTTGCATATTTCTCTTTCCGGGTATTAGCTCATTGCACCCCTAGTTCTTTAACCCATCTCCACCAAAGTTTACCTCCTAAAACATTACTTAGAATCTCCTGATCATCTAAGCCTAGGCCTCCATGACTTTTGGGTTTGAAAATTTTATCCCAAGACACAAGCGCCAATTTCTTTCTGGTTTCCTCCTTGCCCCAAAGAAAGTCTCTCTAAATGTTCATGAATTGCGGTAAGACCCCTTTGGGAGATAGCAAGGCTGATAAGAAGAAAACAGGGATAGATTAAAGAATTGCCCTCGTTAAAATCAATCTGTCGGCAAGGTTCAACGCCCTATAAGTCCATATTTTGATCTTGTCTTGCATCTTATTGAGCACTGGTTCCTAGATACTTTTGTGCAATTGTTTATCCATCAGGGGGATACCCAAATATTTTGAAGGGAGGACCTCCCTTTGGAAGCCCAAAATTCTAGATATGTTCCTTTGGATAGCAATGTTAGTGTTTAAGAAAAAAAAATTGATTTGGAGAGATTGACTTCCATACCTGAAGCCGAGGCAAAGTCATTTAAGATTTTCTTGTATGTTGTAGCTTCCTTGACTGTGGGGATGCCCTGCAGCATGGTGTCATCCACAAATTGCTGATGAGTCAAGGCTTGGTCGTTCTCCGTTAAATGGAGACCCTTGATCTTCCCTAAGACTTTGGCCTTTTTAATGGTTCGGCCCAATCCTTCCATCATGAGAATGAAGAGGAAGGGAGAGAGTGGGTCACCCTGCCTGAGGCCTCTGGACGGTGTGAAGATCTCTGAGGGCGAGCCATTCACAAGAATTGAAAAGCTGGGTGAAGTAACCAAAGCCATAACCCATCTGATCCAGTCATGATCAAATCCAAAAGCCAAAAGGACCTTCTTGATGTAAGTCCAGTTCACCTTGTCATACGCTTTCGCAATGTCTAGTTGTATGATCATACTGGCCTACCTTTTGCTAGTGAGAGAGTGAACAACCTTGTGGGCTTGAATAATATTATCTAGGATTTGCCTTCCTTCAACATAACTAGACTACTCCCCTGAAATCAAAGAAGGAAGAAGAGGTTTGAGTCTGTTGGCCAAGATTTTGGAAATAATTTTGTAAACAACATTACATAAAGCAATGGGTCTGAACTTATTAGGAGTTAGGGCAGGGTCCTGTTTGGCAATCAAGGAGATGAAGGAGTTGTTGAGGGCTTTCAGAATGGATTTACTTCTTCTAGAGTCCTCTACCACTTCCAAGTTGTCCTGGTTGACCACATTCCAGCAAGCTTTGAAAAAACAACATTGAAACCATCTAGACCTGGAGCTTTGCCATTTTGCATGTCTTTGATTACCATACTGAACTCTGCTTCAGTAACTGGTTTGTTCAGGTTAAAGTTATCTTATTTTGACACCATCCTAGGAATATTCTTTATAATTTCCTTGATGTGTTGGTCTCTGTTTGGATTATTTTCATTTGTGATACCTCTGAAATATTCAACCAACACACCTTCAATATTCTTGTGAGAGGTCTGAAGCTCCCCATCAACATTCAGTATTGAGGAGCTTCTATTGTGAATTCTATTGGCAATGGTGGAACGGTGGAAAAAACTAGTGTTTCACTCACCTTCTTTGAGCCATTGCACTCTTGACTTTTGTCTCCAAAATATTTCCTCCTGTCTACATAAATTCTCCCAATCTAGGTTGAGTTTTTTAGCTTGCTCACTTTTCATTTTATTAAGACCATCTGTGATCATTGCTTGGTGTAATTCCTGCAGTTTGATCTCTACTGATTTTTTGTTTACAAAAATGTTACCAAAATCCTTCTTGTTCCATTCTTTGAGTTTGATTTTTATGTGCTTTAGTCTTTTATGGAGGAGGAACATTTTGGAGCCCTAAACCTGAAGATCTTTGGACCACCATTTTTCAATGTTGCAGATGAAGTCTAGGTGAGAGAGCCAAATATTCTCAAATCTAAAGGGTCTATTTCTGGGAGGATCAATTCCCTTGATTTCTAATTGAATCGGCCAATGATCCGAGCCTCCAAATGGGAGAATACTTGTAGAAATTTTTGAATTTGTGAGCATCAGCTTCTCGGAGATAAAAAATCTGTCTAATTTGGAGGCAACCTGAGCATTGCCCCTCTTTTTTTGCTCCAAGTAAAAAGATCATTATGCATTTCAGAGTCAACCATTTTCATGTCTTCTGTGAAAGAATGGAATCCTAGTGAGTCTCTACTGAGGATTCTGGTATCTCCTTTTTCTTCCGAAAGAGATTTAATCATATTAAATTTCCTCTAATGACCCAAGGGATTTCTTCATGTCTACTTCTGAGATCTGCCAGGGAGTTCAGAAATATCAGCTTCTCATCAATTTTCTAAGGATCGTATACATTCGTAACCAGGAAGGTCTCTGACATTCCCATAGGTTGAATGATAGTTGATAAGTAGTTTCTTGTCGCCACCGTATCTACAATGTTGACTTTTTGGGGGTTCCAAATGGTGAGAATACCTCCCGCTGTGTTCTCAGATTTGACTTCTAGAAACTCAAATTTACTGAGCCATTTGTTATGGATTTGTTTTATTTTCTGAATGGAGCATTTTGTTTCTTGAATAAATATTATGTCCAGCATTGCTAGTTTTATTCTATTACTTAGCATTCTCTGTTTTTTTTTACTACCTAGACTTCTGATATTCCATGATATGAACTTCATAATTAAATATTTGTAAATAAGTAACTGTTGAGATCTTTCATCTTACCCGAACCTATCATTAACTTTCCGCACTCCATCAGGAGCTCATGTTGCTTTTTTCTGCCTCTCTTCTTGCCTGGATTTTTGGTGGCTAATCCTAGAATTAATTTCATGGTTTTCACTCCTCTTTGCTCCTGTTTGTGGATGTTTGTACCTTTCTCCAGTCCTCATTCCTGAGTCTTCCATAAAAATATTTGATGTATCCTGTTGCATTCCTCTTGAGGCAGAGATTCTATTCCTCCTTTGGTTCCTTACCTCAAGAATCCTTCCAGATCCAAGTTTTCCTTGTCAAGGATTTCTTGTAGTTCATGATCTTCTAGATCTGTTTCACTTTGGGTCATTTCCTGGTCTGTTTCCATTTATGTTTCACTTCTCATGGCTTCTTTTCGAGAGTCAATATCTAGAGAAAGATTTGTGTCCTCTTTTTTTCCTTTTTCCTTAACATCTTCCTCCTAATGTTGAATCTCACTTACGCTTTCTTCAAGCTCTTCTAGCACTTGAAACTTATTCTGACTACCCTTTCACCCCTCATTATGTTGCTGCTTTGGCCCCTTTTTCCTCCCCTTCCTCTGCTAGCTACTTTCTGGAAGCTTTCAATATCCTTCATTGTATTAGGTTTTTATTTGTTGTCTTCTTTGCTGAGAGGGAAGTCTCTTAGTAAATTCCCATGTTCATGGAATCTTTAGCATATGAAGGGGATATGTTCATAGTCTACCATCTGCATCCACTCCTCATCGTGAACTTCTAGGATGACTTCATCCAGAAGTGCTCCTGATAGGTCCATTTCCACACATATCCTAGCAAAGGAGGTGTATTTTCCTCTTCTTATGGCTTCAAAAGCTTTGAAAAAGTGTCCTAGTTTATTGCCAATGGTAGCCAATGATTCAGTTTGCTAGTAGTCAGGAGGTAGAGAGTAGAGCCTTACCCACATAGGGACCGAAGAGAAAGTCTCCCTCTCTGGGACAAAGTTCATCCTCCAAGGTCTCATATAGAGACCTGCCACTGCAAAAAAATAGGGACCTCCTTCGAATATTCTGTCTTTATCTTCGATGCTTGAGAACACTACTGTGAAGAATCCTTTTGACCCTAGATGTAAGTTAATGCTTCCTTCGGGCTTCCAATGATACTTGATCCATGTCTGTAAAGCCTTCTCTCTGGGCCATAGTCCCATAAATTTACAATTAATGGCGTAGGTTCCCATGTGTTCACTGTGCTCCTGCAGAGCAGGATCATTTAATATTACTTGAGGAGTGATTTCTGCTTTTGGTCTACAAGGTCCTTTCTGAGTTTTGTCTCTTGATCCCAGACTTTTGCCTTCTTCCTCTGTGTCCTTTGTGCCGCTGTTTTATTTTTCTCTGGTCCCATCTGTGTCTTTTTCAATGCCCCTGTTACTATTGTTCATATCGAGTTTACTAGTTTCAGTTGGTGGTTTGCTTCTGCTGGTGCCGCCCTCCATTAGAATTGAACCCTGCTCACTATGGTCATTGCGTATCTCCCGCCTCCCTCATCTCCCAATTATCTTCTAAATTTTTAATAATTATAATTAATAATTAAACTAATTTATACTTATCTTAACTAGAATCTACCAAAGGTAGAGAAGGATAAAATTTGTTGAGATACAAATTTCTGTCACAGTGAAATTTAGAAATTGAATCTTTTTGGGGAATTAATAAATCCGAAATTAAGATGGATCTAGACAAATTTAATATAAAATATTGAAAATTATATACATTATATTTGTAAATATATCTTTCTTCTATCAATAATGAATGGTCATATATATACATGGCAATTTTCTTATCAATGAAATCCAACTTTTGGTAAATATTTTTCATTAATTTAATTTAAAATTCTGAACATTTAAATATGTTGATGTATGCATTTTAGTATGCCATTCACCAAGTTGGTTTTTAATAGAAATGATAATTAATTTTGAATAATTATTTGTATTCCTTTAAAACATTTAAACCCGTGCACAGTTTAATCTTTAAAATTATGAATATAATTTAGGCATGCTTATTTTGGAATAGGCATTTTATAGTTTTAATTTAATTATTAATAATTATTAGGTACATAATAAGGATTTAACTTCCACAAAATATTTTAGAATATTCTTAGTTATATCAATATGTATATCTATTTTAGAAAAGGAATTCCATACTTTTAATTTAATTATCCATAATTATTAGGTAGATGGTAGGGATTTAACATCCATATAATATTTTAGAACATACTTAGTAGCATACACAAATAAAACAATGAGATTTATTTTGAAAGTAGTTATGTTTTTTTTGCTCCTTTTAGTTAAAACCATTAGTTAAAAAAATGTGATATGAAATGAAATGAATTATAGTTTTTTTGGACATGTGGTATTGATGAGCAATGGTGTTGGCCCACAGTATTGTACTAAAGCCTATTTACTGATTAGAATTATTCATGATAAAGTGGGAATGAATATAGATATTTAAGAATGTTGTTACATGTTTTTTTTAAATTTACATAAATTTAACTTATATATTAATTCTTTTTTATTATTGATAGTAATAATATTTATTTTAAATAAAGTTATCATTTACTTAATTCTTATGATTATTTTTTATTTAGAAAATTGAGATGTATGAGGAAGTAAGTGTTTTGATATTTATTATTGATTGATGTCTATCGATATTTACCAACCATTTAATTTATATAGATATGCTAGTAGTATTCACAAATACATCCACTTATACATTAAACAAAAACATGTGTAATACCATCATTTATTCAACATATTCCTAGGTTTCTTCATCTATTCCAAGGTGTTTTCATTACACCTTGACATGCTCTATTACTCTACTTCAGAGCATGACTTTTCTATGGCCCACAATGCACAATGCTTCTAGTAGGAATTCCTCCTCACATTCCACCTATATCACAAACCAATCAAATACATCATTAGTGTCATGTCCATACCTTTTAAGCAAATAAATGTGAGATGTATCATGTGCTTTTAAAGTGGGTGGTAAGGCCAGTGTGCAAGCTACTAGTCCCACTCATTCCACGATTTCAAATGGTCCACAAAATCTAGGTGCTAATTTAGCACAAGACCCTACTTTTAGTGAGATTTTCCTTGGTCTGCTATAGAGATATACATTCTCTCCCATTTGGAATTCTTTGTGTATTCTCTACTAGTTACCATAAAAAATTTTGCCTATCCTAATCTTATTTCTGTCTGATATTAACTGCTTCTTACTCCATTTCATTTAACATGTTAGGTCTAAGAATTACTCTATTTACTGGGGTATCCCAAGTACTAGGAGTGTCACAATTTTTGCCATATAATGGCTCAAAAGAACTCATCTTTAGTAACTTTCGGTATCCATTGTTGCATGCAAACTCCATTAATGATATGAATTCTTCCCACCAATTTGGTTGATGCATGACATACATCCTCAACATGTCCACTATAATTGGATTTTCCTTTTCTATTTGACGGCCTGATTGAGGATGATATGGTGTGCTAAACTTTATTTGGGTTCCAAAACCAACAACTAATGCCTTCAAAAAAATTGAAGTGAACTTGGCACTATGATCTGAGATGGTATTATTTAGTATTCCATGCAATTTAAATATTCCCTGCACGAAAATATGAACTATGTTGATGGACCTATGGGTGGACATAACATCTATAAAATGAGATTCCTTGCTTAATTTGTCCTCTACCACCATCATAGAATCATTTTTTTTCATAGTATTTGTTAATCCTACAATGGGTTCCATAAATATAACTTGCAATTTCTACTTAGGAATTGTTATTGTTTGTAGTAGTCCTTCTAGGTGTTTTCATTCTACTTTGACTTGTTGGCATTCCAAGTAGCTAGCAATGTACTCAACAACTTACTTCTTCATCCCTAGCCAATAGTATGCTTTATTTATGTTTGTTATCATTTTATAATATCTAAGATGAGCTGACTACAATTTTTTATTAAATTCATCCATTACGAGCTTCCTCAAGTCATTCAAACTAGTCGCATACCACCTATGTTTGAAAAACAACATACCATCATTAGTGAGATTGTAGCTCTTTCTCATTAGTATCTTGGTTCTCGATGTAAACATTTATTCACATGATAAAAATGCTTGTCATGTTTGAATTCATCTTCGATCCTTTCCTTGCTATTAAACTCGCATGTGCT
This sequence comes from Pinus tabuliformis, assembly GCA_031772625.1. NCBI lineage: Eukaryota > Viridiplantae > Streptophyta > Pinopsida > Pinales > Pinaceae > Pinus > Pinus tabuliformis. The sequence continues at coordinate 1,362,203,190 of CM062804.1, read as the reverse complement.
TATAGATAACAAATGAACTACTTGTAGACTTCTATTGAGTGCATCTACAACTTGGTTTTCCTCACCCTTAATATATTTTACTTCAAAATAAAATTCACTAATTAGAGAAAACCATCTGACTTATATAACATTTAACTCAGGCTGATCTAACAAATATCTCAATCCTCCATGATCTAACATGAAGACAAATCTTCTTCAGGGCAAGTTGTGTCTCCACATATTCAGAGCATGAAAAATTGTTGTTAGTTTCAAGTTATCAATGAGATAGTTCTTCTCATGGTCATTTAATTTCTTGACCTATAACATATCACATTCGTTTCTTACATCAAGATTTTCTAATTCCTTCCTTACAAAAATATGTGTAGCCCAGAAATCCTTTTCTTAATCTGTTTTCCTCAAAACCAGTGCACATGTGAGAAATTTCTTGAGCTATTAAAAAAATTCCACACATTCTGGTTTCTATTTAAAAGTTACCCTTTTCGTTGTAGTAATGTGATTGGATGCCCAATCTTGGAACATTCTCGAAGGATCTAATCTCTATGACATTTTAAGGAGCTGAAATCTTCAATATTTCCCTAACCTTTTTGGGATCCACAACCACTCTTTCTCTTAAAATGACATATCCCAAATATTTGACTTGTGGTTGGAATAATTCACATTTGCTAAGTTTGGGATATAGATTGCATTCCCTTAGTAATTGCAACACTTACTTTACATGTTCCTCATGTTCTTCTCTAGTTTTCTTAGTAAACCAAGATTTCATCTAGAAAACCCAATATAAGCCTTTCAAAATATGGACTAAGGATGTTGTTCATCAAACACATAAATGTGGTTGGTGCATTTGTGAGCCCAAATGGTACCACCTTATACTTGTAGTGTCCATTTCGCATCCTAAACACTATCTTGTGGATTTATTCATCTTTAATTCAAACCTAATGATAACTAGATCTCAAATATATTTTAGAGAATATTATAACCCCCCTCAGTTAGTTAAGTAGATCATTAATAATCAGCAGTGGAAACTTGTTTTGCATTGTAGTTTTTATTCAGTTGCTAGTAATCAATGCACAACTACGACATGTTGTCCTTCTTCTTTTCTAAAAACACTTTTCCTCTCGAGGGTGACACACTAGGTCTAAAGCACCACTTATCCAACGTTTCTTTCTTATACAACTTTAATTGTATCAATTATGGGCTGGTCATATGATATGGAGCTTTTGAAACTAGTACTACATCATGATTAAATTCAACTAAAAAATCGATTTCCCTCCTAGGTGGAAATCTTGCAAGTCTCCTGTAGAAACACATCATTCAACCTCTTCAAGATAGGGTTCTCTTCAATTCTTTTTTTTTTTTTACATAGTCATCATGTGGATCATGAACAAGGCACACCCCTTTTGACTACATTTATTTACTTGTAGTGCTAAAACATTTCTAACCGAGATGTGATTTATCTTTCCTTGCAATGTCTTTTCCTCACCTTCATCGACAAGGCACTCTAATAGTTTATTATAGTAGTCTACATTGGTTTTGTGGTCTGCTAACTAGTCATTCCAATTAAAGTGTCATATTATGCCACCATTAGTAGGTTGAAGGTATCTATTATGTGCATGTCACCTAACTTGAGGGAGAATTTTATCACTATCTCTCTTACTATATTTTTGGTTCCCGTGGTCAGTTGGATTAGCCATGATTTTACAATAATCTTTCTTTGAAAATCACACATATCTGTAACCCTTGGGATAATATAAATAAAATTAGAACCCATATTGATTAAAATTGAAATAGGCTAGTTCGTGACCATACCTTCCATATTAATCATCGAGGCTTTCTGAATTTCTTTCATTTTGTCCAATATTGCATAAAGATAAAGTGCACTCTTAGCTAAATTTTTCATCTTTGTTGCCACTTCGGAATTATAAAATTCTTATAGTTTTGTTGTTAGAGAGGATACTCCCTCCACTTGTGGTTCTCTCCACATCCCAAACCCTATAAAAACATTCTATTTGGCTCCTTTATATCCTCTCTTATGATTTTGCAGGTCACTATTTACTATAAGCAGTGAAATTCTGTTGGAATTCATGCTTCGTAGGAGTGGGAAGCTCAAAATTTTTCCATCCTTGATTTTGTTTTGAGGGTTTTGGCCCTTTTCCTTTAAAACTACTTTTCTCCTTCTTCTTCTAATATAATCGAAATTTAGCCCTATGCTTAAAATGATCATAGTAATACTAAGCCTCCCAAGTGGTGTCCTCCAATGTCTTAGTAAACTCAATCCTATCCTTATAGGACTACGGTAACCCACAAATGTATATTTATATCTTCACCTTCTCGTCCTTGATATATGGCACATACCTCAACAAATCCAAAATCTATTGGTATAAGCCTCCCAAGTAAGTTTCCCTAGTTTATGTTCATGGAACTCTTTAATTTTGTAATCATAGTACCTTCACAATAAGTACTGGTCATGGAAATAGTTTTCAAATTTTCTCCATGATGGCTCCTTTTCCTTAATTCCCTTGAAATTTATGAAATCCCCCAATCATATATCAACTTTTCCCTTCAAGATAATAATTCCCACACTGGTCTTCATGTTGTCAGAGTAGTCATGGACTCTAAACTATTTCCTCATTTTGAGCAATGAGGCTTCTACCTATTAAACCTTATTTATTTCTCCATTGAACGTAGGGGTATTTTCTTTCTTTAATTTTTCCAGCAATGCGCTCTTCTTACTTCTCCTTTGTTGGTGGTGGCTACTCATTGCAGTACTACACAATTGATCCTAGTCACCCTACATTCTTTATAGAGTGTTGAGTGGGATTTCTCCTCTCATTGTGTCTTCACTTGTAGAAATTTGAATAATATAACACTTATTCACAGAGATTATCCTGATCATACACTATTTGAGGAATGCATGCATAATACATAACCTCCTCTACCATTGATCATCAATTTGCGGAATTAAAAAAACAATCGCATGCGCACATTGAAACATCAATCACACATATCAACACAGTATGTAATGGGGAAAGCATACAGCTGAAAACCCCCAGCTATCTGTACATTATAATGATAGAGAACATGTAACAATACATAGTACAATACTCCTCACAAGTACTCAGTACTATCTCCACATGCTACACACAAACTAGCTCAGATCTGAACAAGTCACGGGTTCAAATCTCCTCCACTGTTTGCCTGCCTCTACTGTGCAATCCAAGTTGAGAATAGATCAGATCCAAGCTTGAATTCCCTTGGCTTGTACTGCAAAATCCTCATTGTCAACCTCAATCAATGATTATGCAAATCTCATGCACAACTACAGTCACAACTGATAGTAGTCTCACCCTTTCACCCACCTCTAACGCTTGTCTCCACTGAACTATCCGTGCATTGAGTTAACTGATGTATTCTTTAGTTGATTTATGAGTTAATAATTAGCAAATCAATTAATAATTAATTCACATCACTCATCACTAGTGTATTTGGCAGTTACACTAAATACAACTAGTTCAACTAAGTCAAACTGAACACAACTCCATCAACTCCTCAATCAACTCCACCAAACTCAATCACTTGAGTTCTAACTGAAGTCCATCATGCAATAGCTCAACTAACCCATAGGAAAAGCGTATTTCCTTCTGGCAGTTGCATGTGCCACATCCGTAGCTAGAACTAAAGTGCTGCAAGAGGATAAGATAATGTTTATAGTCCAAATATTATTAAGAGCTAATAATATTCGACTGTTGTATTTTTTGACTGGCAGTCTAAAAATAGACTTCGCCCATATGTCTAAAAATAGAGGTCCATCTATTTTTACCAACATGACCAATCATCCATAAATAGCATCTTGCAATTCATAGACCATGATCCATATGTCTAAAAATAGACATAGTCTAAAAATAGACTTTATGCCAAAAATAGCCTGCGGGCCCACTTAGTGAAGGCAACTTCTTTTCACTAAGCTCCATCATCTTGTTGCATTTTAAACACTCCCTCTCAACAAGATATGGATTATCTGCAACCCTTATCTTGCCTCTGTGGTATTCGAATTTTCTCCTGGTGAGTGCCTTCGTCAAGATATCAGCATCCTGATCCTCCGTGGGAATGTATGAAAGTAACATGATTCTCCGCTCCACACAATCTCTGATATGATGGTACCTGATGTCGATGTGATTGGATCTATCATGAAATACTGGATTAGCCGAGAGTTTAATGCAACTCTGGTTATCACAATAAATCACAGTAGGCTCCAAGTGTGACCCGAACAACCTGACCGGGATCTTCCTCATCCATATAGCCTCGCATGCAGCCAAACTTGCTACCATATACTCGGCCTCTGCTGAACTGAGTGCCATGGATCTCTGCTTCCTGCTATACCAAGAAACTGTTGTCGACCCGATACTAAAGATCCCTCCAGATGTGCTCTTTCTATTCGTTGGGCTCCCTGCCCAATCTGTATTCGTGAAGCCACATAGATTCACCTCACCTCCTGTCTGTACCACAATCCATATCCCGATGTGCCTCTGAGATAATGCAATACATGCTTGCCTGCCTTCCAGAAGAGCTTGGTTGGCTTAACCATAGCTTGTGAAAGCTGGTTAACAACATAGCATATATCGGGTCGTGTATTGACTAGATACATAAGCGACCCCACCAACTGTCGATAAACACTGGCATCCACTACCTCCGCTAAAGTAGCATCCTCCTTCCTCTAACCTCCAGGAAGAGGAGTATCAATAGGCTTGAAGCAATGCATGTTGAACTTCTCTAGTATCTCCTGGGCATACTTACCCTGAGAAACAAATAGTCCATCACTGCGCTGCCAAATTTCCAATCCAAGGAAATAATGAAGGAGGCCCAAGTCCTTCATCTCAAACTCTCTAGCAAGATCCTCCTTGCATGAAAGTATCAACAGCTCATCTCCCGTCAAAATCAAATCATCTACATAAAGTACAATGATCAACAACTTACCCTCCACCACAATCTGGTATAGGTTAGGATCCGCCTCACTCTTGGAGAATCCAAGTCTGATGAAATAACTATCTATCCGTGTGTACCAAGCACGAGGTGCTTGTTTCAACTCATACAGCGCTCTCTTGAGCCTGCACACATGCGACTCGTTGCTGAAGATCTCGAAACCTTCGGGCTGCTCTATGTACACCTCCTCCTCAATGACTCTGTTGAGGAACGTAGTCTTCACATCCATCTGAAGGATGTGCCACCCCATCTACGCTGAGAGAGCAAGAATCGTCCGTATGGAAGAATACCTTACGACAGGTGCAAAGGTCTCCTCATAATCAATCCCCTCTATCTGTGAGAAGCCTCGGGTAACAAATCTTGCCTTGTACTTCTCCACACTCCCGTCAGCTGCCTGCTTCACTTTGTAGATCCATCTCGAACCCACCACTAGTTTGCCCTCCAGTCTTGGGACAATCTCCCATGCACTGTTTCTGACAATCGAATCATACTCTTCCACCATGGCATCTACCCATGCGAGATCCTCCATAGCTTCCTCGAAAGAGGATGGCTCAGTCACGAAACATTTGCTCACAAGAGCCATGTATCTAGTGTACCGATCAGGTGACTGTCTCTGTCTACGCTATGTTGTAGGTGGTCCTACAACCTTCTTTGCATCTTGAGCCAGTCGCTCAGCTTCTGTAGTGCGCTTACGCCCTCTAATGGTTAGCACTGCATGAGTGGTCTCTTCCACTCCATGAACTTCATCTTGTGGCTGATCCACATCCTGAAGCTCATCCTTAGGAACTAATAGCTCCTCATCTGCATGCAAGTGTGACTCCCTCTCAAGTGAACACTTCATGGCTTTCTCCTCCTGAAATTTGATATCCCATCGCACAACAGTCTTGCGACTGTCTGGAGAATACACATGATAGTTGTGGGGTGTATCAGTGTACCCCACAAATATCCCAACCTCTGCGGTTGACTCTAGCTTCTTCCTGGCATCCTTTGTCACATGCATGTAAATAGGAGAACCAAAAATCCTCAATTGGAAATATCAGGCCTCTTACCAGAATAAGCCTCCTCGGGTGTACTCATGCCAAGTATCTTGTGAGGACAAAAGTTCTGCACATATACTGTAGTATTGCATGCCTCCGCCCATAAGTGAAGGGGTAGGCCCTGATCATGCAACATTGCCCGTGCAGCACCCACGATCGTTCTGTTCTTCCGCTCAGCAACCTCGTTCTACTGTGGGTTATGGGGAGCTATGAGCTCTCTTCGAATCCCTTCTGCGCTGCAGAAGTCCTTGAACTCGCTAGAGACGAATTCACCACCATGGTCGCTCCTAAGAGCCTTCACCTTCTTCCCCGATTCCTTCTTGACCAGTGCTTTGAACTCACAGAACTTTGAGTATGTCTCGCTCTTCTTCTGCATGAAGAAGATCCAGCACATTCGAGAGAAATCATCAAAAAAGATCACATATTACTTGTGCTTTGCTGGCGAAGCTACTGAGAAAGGTCCACACACGTTTGTGTGAATTCTCTTAAGGATCATCATGGTGCGACTATCCTTCTCGTGAAAGGTGGCTTTCACAAATTTTCCCAAAGTACACCCCTTGCACTGATTTGACTGCGCAAGAGTGCCTTTAGGAAGCCCAGTAGAAATCTGTTGTAGTATCTTCAAGGCTCTATGTTGAAGGTGGCCCAATCTCCGGTGCCACAACTCGCCATCATCCCGGCTCACCAATCGTTCTACCTTGCATGCCATTGTTGCACAGCCATCTACATGAAATTGATAAAGGTTCTTGACTCGAACCCCTATCTTCCAGGTTTCTCCAGTTGTCTTACTGCGCAGGAAAGCCTTTCCCTCGCTGAAGACAACATCATATCCCTTGTCTTCTAACATCGCCATAGAGATAAGATTCTTCTTCATTCCTGGAACATGCATCACTTCCTTCAATATGAAGGGTTTACCAGACTCCCTCTCAAAGGAAATGGTTCTGATACTGGTCGCACTGTATCTACCATCATCGCCCATCTCGATGTGCACTCCAAGATCTTTCTCATCCAAATCAAAAAACAAATCTCGATCTCCTGTCATGTGAAAAGACGCACCACTGTCCAAAAACCATAATGATCCCATCACACTTGATACCAAGCATGTGATCAGCGAAAAATCTAGCTCAAACTGTGAGGCTAAGGCCTCTCCCGCTGCAGATCCAGCAGCTTGCTTATTTTTCTTATTCTGTGGACAATTTGTGGCATAATGTCCATGCTGGTGATAGTGAAAGCACTTCACCTTGGACATGTCCTGCTTCTTGCCTTTCGCACCGGAATGAGAAGCATTCATGTTCTTCCCCTTCTTTGCTTTGGCTGCCGAAGCAAAATTTTCTTCATCAGATGCCTTTGATGAAGATCCGTCCTTGGTATTCCGCCTGATCTCCTCTTGCACAAGATCAGACCAAAGTATCTCCCATCCTGGCAATTTCTCCCGACCATTGACAGAGTCCTGATAGGAATGCAAACACTTTGGAAGACCAAGGAGAGCCAAGCTCACCAAGTCCTCATCATCGACATTCACCCCCACACTTCCCAGCTCATCCCGGCATTGGGTGAACTTCGTGAGATACTTGGGCATACTGTCTCCTTTCTCACACTTAATGTTTCTGAGTTTATCCTTGAGCGCCAACTTCCTTTGGTCGCTCTTGCTTTGGAATAAATCTGTCAACACTTTCCACATCAAGTATGGAGAAGCCTTTCCATGCAGGCTGGATACAATGTGATCCTTCACGCCCTCCAACAGAATCCTTCGACACTTTGCTGTCTTCTTTTGCCAAACCTCAACTTGAGCAGCATCAGTAGGCTTTGGGACCTCAGCCTCTATGAACTCCTTCAACCCATTGTCATCTAACTCCGCCTCCATCCTCTCTTTCCATGCAATATAATTCGAGATGCCTTCAAGGGCATACTCCAATCGCAATCCGTTGAAAGACATTTCAACTTCGACACTAAGAAAACACTGCTGCAAATTCGAATTCCACCAGCTCAAAACTCAACCACTTCTAATCTAAAAATCGTGAGAACAAAGTATTTCTCATACAGAGATTGACTATATGGGAATTTACCGGATATCTCACGTTCCAAAAGAAGGATGAATCCAAAGCCTACCTAGCCCGATTATAGACTCTACCTGAAGAAATAAAAATGTAATCACTTTCTGAATAATAGATATGATGATCAACTTCGCTCCGATACCATGTAGAAATTTGAATAATATAACACTTATTCATAGATATTATCCTGATTATACACTATTTGCGGAATGCATGCATAATACATAACCTCCTCTACCATTGATCATCAATTTGCGGAATTAAAAAAACAATCGCATGTGCACATTGAAACATCAATCACACATATCAACACAGTATGTAATGGGGAAGCATACAGCTAAAAACCCCCAACTTCCTATATATTATAATGATAGAGAACATGTAACAATACATAGTACAATACTCCTCACAAGTACTCAGTACTATTGTTATAGACATTTTTGTGCCTTACAGCTCTAAGCATGAAATGTCCATAAACCAAGGGATCCTAAGTCCCTAAAAGTGTTGTTCGGGCCCCTAAAGGAACAAGGTCAACAAATTACAGCTTCTCCCAGAAGTTCTCCACCAGAAACCGTTCAGAATCAGGATCATTTCAGCTGCTCCACTAGCTAGCTGCGTTGCATAGCACCCTAGTACACTAGCTAGGTGCATTGCAACACACCTAAATGCACTACCAGGGTGCGTTGAGCGGGAAATGACAAATGGCAGTGTCATTCTGCGAGGTGGACAGACAATGGAAGCTTCCAGAATCTTCCCCAATGACACTTGCCTCACTGAGTTCGACCAAGGATGAGTAAGAGGCTCTCAGTCTCCAAGTGGAAGCAAGAACTGACAGAGAGAAGACACTAGTCAAATCATGAGCTGACTCATCCTCTTTGCATACATCTATATATGGATCCCTCATCCCAGAGATCCAGAGGTTGGAATTTTGTACATTGCAGAGAATTGTTGTTGGTTTTGAGATAGATATCAGAGTATTGGGTGATTTATTCTTTGTTGGAGGTGAAGAGGGGATTCCTTTGTTGGGAGGTTGATACTGGATTAGGAATCATCAGTTGTAACTCCTCCTGGACCTTCTTGCTATATCAATAAAACTATTTGAGTTTCTCCTACATGCTTGTGTATCATTGATGTTTGTTACATTTGTATGTTTAGCTTAAATCTGATCCTAAGCTATTTATGAATATAAATCCATGTCTTTGTGTAGTTTTCTTCTTCTGTGATCTTACAGGAGCTTGGTGAAGCTGGGCGAGTAAGGGAGCAGGTAGCTGGAAGTTGTCAAAGAGGAGAGAGATTGGATCAAAGGACTAGCGCAAGACACAGGTTGGTTCATCCTATTCCTCTTCATTTATAGTTCATAAAGAAGAATACGAAAGTAGTTTTCCCTGTTTGTTTCTAAGGTCACTGTCACACCTTAGTGGGATAGGGTCGTTCTAAGTAGACGCTTTTCCCGTTAACAAAATGGCGACTCCGCTGGGGACGATTGTCTAGTTAGTTTGTTTGTGTTTCTCTTGTTGTTTGTTTCATAAACTTAGAAGTAGAAATCGAACTGCATTTGCCATTAACAAATGCAAGGTAGACATCTGCTGCTTCAATCCGGTCATTGGATCTGTTTATGATTTGAACAGCTGAATCACAAATGATCTGATTGCCCTTTGTGATAGCTCTTAGACCTTCTTTAAATCTACCCTCTGATTGTGCATTACTGATTGCTTTTACTCGACCAAAAACCACAGATTAAACTGCAAACCGTGACCCAGAACCCGGATAGAATTCTCGTTTCTGCCCCAGTGCAGGCTCTGTGAAGAGATTCTACATTTCAACGCAGTTCCCGAGAGGGCTACCTACGCTGCAATCCAGTTTCTCTGTGTAACAGGTGCGCTGATCAGCCAAGCCTTGTGCAGCTGAGGTTCTTTGCTTCATTTTTTCAGTTTTGTCTCTGATTTTTGCAGCCTGTGATCAGTGTATGTGTCTGTTTAAAAACCCCTTTTCTTAGCCTTAATTCCGCCTCCTTTGTACAAAAATACTGTAGATGTTTTTTTGTGTTTGTTACGTCATTTACAATTTTCCATTGAAAAAGTAGAATAGTCATACTGTCGTCCTCTGATTTAGATCTGTCGTAACTGTCGATTTTGATCTTAGGAGAAAGTTTATTTGCTGTTGACAGTCGATTATGCTTTTACTTTTGCCTTTGGTTTGAATTTGTGACTTTCTAGTGTCGAAACGAGTATTTATTTCAAAATCATAAAGTGTCGTAATCATCTCTACCTTTTGATTTTGAAAAGAAGCTTGTTTGTGTTTGTCACTTGAAAGCAAATTCAGATTTGTACATCAACTTTCTTTTTAGGCATCAATATTAAGAAAGTGAAAAACAAATACATGCACATGTGCATTTGCATATTGACAGTCTGTTTGGCTTGATTTAGGAAAACTGCATTTACAGTGTGCTCTTTGCTCTTTGAGAAAAGATTGTGTCTTGCTTTTCCCTTTGTAGCTAGGATTTTCATTGCTGAAAAGAGATAAAAGTTTGCTTATCATCTTCAGATTGCATTTTAGGGATTGCATCTACATCTCGTGGTGAACCCAAAAGGCAAACTTCATAAGAAAGATCAACTTAAAATAAATTGAATGAATCTAACAACGCATTGGAACTTAACGCACAACATTTAGAGGTCTAGGCTAGAGACGTATTCCGGCGTCGTAAAGCCTGGTAACTATTGTCCTCACTGATGGTTGGGTGATTCCTCCACTTTGAGACGATAAGTGCCAGTACGGACTTGTGCTCCCACGTACCGTCGAGTATATATTGGGAGACCCCTATAGGCTTAAAACCTTTTATCCATAGGAAGCCGTGTCGGCCGCCCTACTGATCCCAATGCACCGAACACAGCATTCGGGAAGATTGACTGCCGTACCGTAAAAAGTATTCTGCAGTTTTGCGATTGGTTTGGTACTCCCTCTACCTAGATCTCCAGAGCAGTCCCTTTCGTTCCTTTTCAGACTCCTTAACGGAAAAGGTCCATCTGAGCACTTGTCACTTCAGGCTCATTAAAAATTGAAGGAGACTACATTCATCTTTTGTTTTTTCTCGACTCTTAAAAATTGAAAAAACAAGTTGTGTCAAAAGCGTCTAAAAATTTATTTTAAACGGAATATTCATACCCTTTTCCTATGTTGATCTTAGGTTGAGAAAATGGAATCTACCAACCAAGGAATTCCCCTTGGTGGAAATCCTAGTCCCTTCTCCTCTTGGGGAGATGTTGGTGCACCCCATATGGCCACATTGTCGCTTCCAGGACTGACAATTGGCTTGCCAGTCTGGCTCTTCTCAACCAATGTCGTTCAGAACACCACCATTCCCGAACAATCGAATCAGCAATTAGATGAGTCCAGAGTTGCCCACCAACCTTCTACTTCCTCTAATTCTTCCTCTTCACTTGATGGGGCTGGCAAAGCCAAAAGTCAAGTTCCTAAGGAGAAGAAGGAGAAGAAGAAGAAGGAGCCAAAGGCGAATGGGGGAAAACGAGTGTCGTCTAACGAAAATCCACACACTGCACCGACCAGGCCTAAATCGCCATGTGTCATTTGCAAAGGAGACCACTTTCATAGAGATTGTCCTTGCATCCCTCGGATACTAAGGGACTGGTCTCCTTGTTTGCACAATCCGGTGTCATCAACCTCTAATGATCATGTTGAAAGCACACCGTCAACTAGCGAAAGTGAAGCCCCAGGACAAAAAGGGAAAGCTATATTTCCTTGTAAACTGTGTGAAGGCAATCATGCCATCCACCGTTGTCCCTTCTTAGACGAAGCGAAAATAGTTTTGGATGATCATCCGGTTTCACCATTACGACTTCCTCCTGGATATAAAAAACTCTTGCCGAGTCCGTCGCTAGTTGAGAATCCAGCTGGCCCACTCAAGTGGTCGGCTGAAGCGCCTATCATTGAAGATAAACCATCTGAATCCATACCAAATGAAAGTCAAAAGGTCGATGCGGCAGTTGACCCAGTCTTGCCTTCAGAGGTTCTATCTTTGGATGATGCAGTCACTGAAGAGAACAAGGATGACACCGTCCAAATTCTCTTCATCAACACAGACTCTGATGAACATGGGGGCAATCTACCCATTCCCTTACCGTAGAAGGGAAGTTCGTCAGAGCCATACCCGGCCGTCTACTCGGTCCCACCTCCAAGCAACCTAGTTGTCTCCTTCGACTGGAATCAACTAGGCAGACACCGTTTACCAGCAAGTGTACCATTCCGAATTATCGTTCAAATATATAGAATGTTCATGGCTGGTACCATCATAGATGAGGGGGCTTCTATGAGTATCCTTTCCTCTATTGCTTAGAAAGCGCTTGGTTCGCCATCACTGTTGCCTGAGATGAGAAATCTAACAGGCTTTGATAAAGGAACCAGTCGACCTTTAGGGATCCTTCCCGATGTGCCCATAACATTGAGAAGGAAGACAGTTCAAATGAATGTAATGGTAGTTCAAGGACACTTGGATTATAATCTACTCCTTGGATGAGACTATATTTATTGCATGGGAACCATCGTCTCCTCACTCTTTAGAGTAATGTGTTTTCCGCACGAAGGAAGAGTGGTCAAGCTCGTGGACCAGCTTTCATTTCCCGGATCACGCATAGCAAATAGTCATATACCATCCCTAAATGGTCTTTTCATGCAAGAAATGTCTCAATCCCCAGTCCGTCCTCCCGATGAGCACGAGTAATTCGGAGGGATACGACTGAAACCCAGGGGGCATGCGTCCTGGTCTGCTTCGGCAGGAAAACTTCGGGTATAGGGTAGGTTTCCGCGGGAAAATATGACTAGTCTATACCCCGTCCGTGATTGGAAGAGGGGTTATTCTAGAATAAGATTCTCTTGTCAAAGTTATGTGAGTGGTGGGCATCGTCGCTCACCTTTGTTTATCTTGGTAGACATCGCCGAAGAAGTGTTTTGTTTGCACCGCGAATAGAACAATCTGTGGGTAACCTGTAAGAGGTAGGCCTTTCCTGATAGAACAAATGTTTTGTTTGCAAATTGAGGGGTAACCTCAAAATCATATTTTATACCTGAGGGCATGCAAACCTTTTGGAGTGCAAGCAAAGAGCGATTATTTATCTGCTTTTTGGATTAGTCGTTTCCTAACTTGCATAAAGAAAGGATGTGGGGAAAAAATCTAAAAATTGTCGTTTTTATATGAGACTTTCTTATCATATGACTGGATTAATCGAGCAGTTTTAGCACATAGTTCAAGCTCGTTCAAAAATAAACATAAGATCTGAGCAAATGTTTCCACCCGCGTTTAAGCTCGTTAAAAAATGAACTATTCCCCGGTAAATAACCACCGTGAATGAAGCATTTCAGCCATTAAAGCCTTGGTCGTGTTTGCACCGTCACCTCCACTTTTCCATTGGCCGATCATTCACCTCCATTTGATTGTTTACCCATTTTGAGGAACAGCTGCGGAGAGTGATTTCACTAGCCATCCTTGTGACACTACCGTGATTGGAAAATTCCAAGCCTTACCTGGAATCAGCTGCTACCCATTTTATCACTCGTTCCTCAAAAGACGAGTCTTCTTTAAGCTCTTTTCAACTGACTCGTAAAATATGAAAAGATTGCCGAGTTTTGGCCTTCCAACTCGTTAAAGCGACCGGAAGCGCTATCCCTCCTCTAGATTTTAATCTTTTTGGACCTGAGGGATTATTGCACAAAAAGATCGAGCGCTTGTTTTGTTCGGCTCGTTAAAACTATCGAAAATTCATCCCTTCTATATTGTTTTATACTTTTTCGGACTTAAGGGATTAGATGACGAAAAAGGAATTTTGGAGTTACCTTTATGTCCCTTTTCAGACTCTCTAAAAATGAAAAGGACCGAGTTATCTTTGTCGTTAAACTCATTAAAAAGATTAATAACGACAAACTTGTCTTTAGACGAGAACGAGTTTCACTATCGCTAGGCTCGTTAAAACATAGCGATGGGTTTGCCCGAAGGGGAAATTATAGAACAAGCATATGTTATCCTCCTCAAGCTTGACAAAAATAAAGAGGTACTGGTCAGCAATGACTGGGGAAAAATTGGGAAGAAACTCAAAGAATCTTTATTGGTAGCAAGTCGCTCTTGAACATGACACTTCCACTCCGTGTCTGAGTCGGGTTGGGTTGTTTTATTCACCGGTCACATCACCATGGTAATGCCATACCATCCACATTTGGGGTAAATGCTACCAATCCATCACATGAGTGTCGCCGACATGTTCAAGAGAAGTCATCCAGAGAAGTCACCCGTGTCCCATCCACTACCATACATTATACTTCATTCTTTCATGACCGCCATCCTGAACCGTATATCATTAGATTGTTTTCACCTCCATGAAAATCATTTGCTCTGTTCCGTGTCATTGATGTGGGATTCATTGAGGCCCTCCTTTGACGGATCGCTTCTTGTCGACACCAGCTCATTATCCAAGAAGTTGATCTAGGAACACCCCATTCAGTACTTTGAAGCTTGCATGCCTCAATGGCAAGTTTCTCACTTCCGGAAACAAGTATACATCAATGACCTTCGACCGAAAGATTTTGCGTGGTGTTCGACGCCAAGTCCTTTATTCACACCACGTGAATTGTACTGCAGTACCTTGAGGGTCATCATCATTATTGGTGATTCCTCTCGCGCTTGTTAACAGTTTACATCATTGTCTGGTAATCAAGCGATGTCTTTCCATGTTCGACTTCAGAACATTTCTCACATGGATCGACTTGTACTTCGAGTGAAGATCGGATGAGATTGAAGACCCCGGATCTAGTCTCATCCATCCGGGCTACGATATATATTTAGGAAAATAAAGAAATTGAAATGTACAGCACTGTAGCACAGATAATCATCCTACCAAAAGGATGATGGCTCTATCAGAATCATCAGTCTACCATCAGACGATTGTCTATCCTATGTACATGAAAATGAGTTTATAATGTTGAGCATGGGAATGCCCGCCTCAGCTAGATCATGAAAACAGTATGAAGATAATGTATTGTATTGTATCTTATTACAGGTCTCCTCCCATCATTGAAAGAACTTCGGATCCTCCTAATAAAGCATTTCACCCGATAAACGGCCTCATACTTTAGGGGGCAACTGTTATAGACATTTTTGTGCCTTACATCTCTAAGCATGAAATGTCCATAAACCAAGGGATCCTAAGTCCCTAAAAGTGTTGTTCCGGCCCCTAAAGGAACAAGGTCAACAAATTACAGCTTCTCCCAGAAGTTCTCCACCAGAAACCGCTCAGAATCAGTCAAATCAGGATCATTTCAGTTGCTCCACTAGCTAGCTGTGTTGCATAGCACCCTAGTACACTAGCTAGGTGTGTTGCAATGCACCTAAATGCACTACCAGGGTGCGTTGAGTGGGAAATGACAAATGACAGTGTCATTCCGCGAGGTGGACAGACAATGGAAGCTTCCAGAATCTTCCCCAATGACACTTGCCTCACTGCGTTCGACCAAGGATGAGTAAGAGGCTCTCAGTCTCCAAGTGGAAGCAAGAACTAACAGAGAGAAGACACTAGTCAAATCATGAGCTGACTCATCCTCTTTGCATACATCTATATATGGATCCCTCATCCCAGAGATCCAGAGGCTGGAATTTTGTACATTGCAGAGAATTGCTGTTGGTTTTGAGATAGATATCAGAGTATTGGGTGATTTATGCTTTGTTGGAGGTGAAGAGGGGATTCCTTTGCTGGGAGGTTGATGTTGGATCAGGAATCATCGGTTGTAACTCCTCCTAGACCTTCTTGTTATATCAATAAAACTATTTGAGTTTCTCCTACATGCTTGTGTATCATTGATGTTTGTTACATTTGTATGTTTAGCTTAAATCTGATCCTAAGCTATTTATGAATATAAATCCATGTCTTTGTGTAGTTTTCTTCTTCTGTGATCTAACAGAAGCTTGGTGAAGCTGGGCGAGTAAGGGAGCAGGTAGCTGGAAGCTGTCAAAGAGGAGAGAGATTGGATCAAAGGACTAGCGCAAGACACAGGTTGGTTCATCCTATTCCTCTTCGCTTATAGTTCATAAAGAAGAATACGAAAGTTGTTTTCCCTGTTTGTTTCTAAGGTCACTGTCACACCTTAGTGGGATAGGGTCGTTCTGAGTAGACACTCTTCCCGTTAACAACTATCTCCACATGCTACACACAAACTAGCTCAGATCTGAACAAGTCACGGGTTCAAATCTCCTCCACTGTTTGCTTGCCTCTACTGTGCAATCCAAGTTGAGAATAGATCAGATCCAAGTTCGAATTCCCTTGGCTTTTACTACGCAATCCTCATTGGCAATCTCAATCAATGATTGTGCAAATCACATGCACAACTATAGTCACAACTGATAGTAGTGTCACCCTTTCACCCACCTCTAACACTTGTCTCCACTGAACTGTCCATGCACTGAGTTAACTGATGTATTCTTTAGTTGATTTATGAGTTAATAATTAGTGAATTAATTAATAATTAATTCACATCACTCATCACTAGTGTATTTGGCAGTTAGACTAAATACAACTAGTTCAACTAAGTCAAACTGAACACAACTCCATTAACTCCTCAATCAACTCCACAAAACTCAACCACTTGAGTTCTAACTGAAGTCCATCATGCAATAGCTCAACTAACCCATAGGAAAAGCGTATTTCCTTCTGGCAGTTGCATGTGCCACATCCGTAGCTCGAACTGAAGTGCTGCAAGAGGATAAGATAATTTTTATAGTCCAAATATTATTAAGAGCTAATAATATTCGACTATTCTATTTTTTGACTGGCAGTCTAAAAATAGACTCCGCCCATATGTCTAAAAATAGAGGTCCATCTATTTTTATCAACATGACCAATCATCCATAAATAGCATCCTACAACTCATAGACCATGATCCATATGTCTAAAAATAGACTTTGCACCAAAAATAGCCTGCAAGCCCACTTAGTGAAGGTGACTTCTTTTCACTAAGCTCCATCATCTTGTTGCATTTTCAACATCACTCGCTTTTCAATTCCTTTCCTTGAATATTGGATTCCAATCCCTATATCAAGATCTTTAGCAAGAATTTCTTGGATTCATGCTTTCCTAGATAGTTGTCACCAAGCTCACACTTCCCTTGATTTTGAAAAAATGGTAAGCTATGCAAAGTAACTACATTCACATATGATTTTGTTTCTTATGCTCTCATGATATTTTCTTTGTCTAGCTTTCAACTTTTCAATTCATCTCTCAAGATCCTAAGAGTATCCATTCAATCAAGGTATTGTTTGTCCGACTTCTTAACTATGTCATCTTCCCGATTAGATGTGATATTTTTGTATTTTACTATACCATTCTATTACCCATTCCTGTATTTCATACTATATTGTTGTCTTCTAATCTTAATGAGTTTTCATACACAGAGAGTAATTAGTTAAATATGGAATGAATATAGTAATTCATCAACTTGGTATGTTATCACTAAACCTACTAATATAAATATTTTCACAAAATCAAAACCCATGTTAGTTATCTATGCTAGAGAAATAATACATGTCATCATTCTATCAAGTTTTTTTAAGCCAAAAAGAGTAGTATATTTATATTTAAATCACACCCGCTCACATCCAAAACCAGGATTTTACATAGGAATTTTGAGCTTGCTAAGCGCTTCTAAAAATTGATTTGTTCCCAATCCCCTCCCAGAGAATTTCTTCCCCAAAATCCAAAAAAAATCCCTAAACTAGTAGCCTGTGGCTATACATTCTACAATACTAATGTAATAATGTAATACATATTTACAAGTGAAGTTTTCCATTAAAAATCATATTTAAACTAAAAGAGAGGAAATATTACTCCTCCATCGATACTGAAATGTTAAGATTGAAAACAGTATATTCTTCATCATTCCTCGGGCTAGTCTCTGCCATCTTGAGCTTCAGATGCTCAGTTTGTTGTTTCAGCGCGTCCACCTCATCCTCCAGTGGTTGGATGCACTCCTTCTTTTCGATCTTCTGCTCTTGCATTTCTAATGCCTCCTTCTGTTGCTGATGGATACACCTTTCCATAATTGACAGACCCTCCCTGAATTACATATGCTCCTGTGCACAACCATTATAGATATGCATGTTTCTACCACCCTCTCGAGCTCTTCCCTCCCTCAACTCCCACGTTTGAGGCTGATGACAACCCCAAGAACCAAACAATGAGACCTCCTCCACTAAGTTTCTTTGCACACTCATTTTCACAACCAAGGAGCTACTACATTTACCAATCTCCAAGGTGTCATGAACCCCCCACTCAGGATTGTTCCAAGAAATCAGCCCAATTCCATCATCTTGTTGCACAACAAAAATTCCACCCTTACCAGCACTCAACTTCCTCCCATGACTGCACACACCACCAGTTACCACCCATGAGTCCAACACCCTAACCAGAATCCTACAAAAGTTACAAAGTGACATCAGCCCCAACTTTTGGGCCATCACAGGGACCACCTAAGCATATACTGATCGAAAAAAATGATAGAAGATCAAATTGTTACCCCATTTATAGAAGATACAGGTCTGAAGTCAAATGCAAGCCTGGAAATTGGTACTCATGATGTTGAGATCCCAATGCTCTGCCATAATTTCCCATATTTTCGCTTCGTCCTTCATCCTTACCCACGCGGTCCTCCCATCCACTATTGGAGCAATTTAGATCAGAGGGATTAAATGCTTCTCACTCTCTCATTTTATTACATGCTCTTATGCTAGAAGACCGACCACTGTAATTGTTTCTATGCTACAAGGCCTGGGCTCTCATGCTATGATACCTCCTAGTACCAAGTGTAGTACATATGCGATGGGAGGATCTACGTTGCAGCAGCAAGTTGAATAGACTTATGCCATGAGGCATGAGGACAGGCTGGGCCGAGTTAAGACTGATGAGATAGTGGTCGGGGTGTAGGGGATGGATCATATCAAATGGAGGCATCTCAGAATGAAATGAAGAAGGGTGACGAGGGCTAGGGAGGAGAACTGACATGGGAGAAGAGGGGAGGGGAGGTTAGGGGCGGGGTGGGAATCAAGAGGATGAAGGGAGAGAGGTCGGGGGGAGGGGGCAAGGGGTATATAAGTTCTAACCCTAAATTAACCTTGTTGCTTTTGTTTCCTAACCTCTTGATCCTACGAAGAGTGCCTTCCCTAGTCCAATGCTTGAAAACCTTGACCATGATTGGGGAATGTGTAGTGTTTCCTCTATTTCATTCATTATACTTCTTTGTGCATTCAACTGGTAGGTCAAATTTGCTTGCTTATCCGCTTCCTAGTTATTCTCTCTTAAGACGTCAAAAAATGACACCAAATCAAAGAGAGGAATTATACCTTGGGATCTCTTAATGACTTGGTTTTAATTCATATTGTTTGTTGATGAATTATATTTCATATGTTTTATTATCAACATTGAGTCTCCTAAGACTCGGATCTTGCTGATGCCCTTTTTTTAGCCAGAGAAAGTCTGAAGAAAAAGCAATAAGCCTCATCTTGATTTCTTGTCTTCCTTCCCAGGCCCCAAGCATATATGTCTTTGATGTTTCCTTTAGGATTAATGAGAATCCCTCCCCCTCCTACCACACCATCATTCTATCAAGTTAACAACCATTTAAGTTATCAATAGAAATTCAACATATACAATAATTAAAGTTTCATATTAAATTATGTGCATTTGTGTGTTTGCATTGTTAGGTCTAGTGTTGAACCATCTCTCTAATACCACTCTGTAGCCACCTCCCTTACACCCTTTAAAACTTAAAGGGTTGAGGAAGGTATTACCTAGTTGACCTTATCCCCACACTCTATTATGGAGATGGGGTTATCAAAAGCTTCTATTTTCAAGTCTTTGGGATTTAATTATGATACCACCATGATGGCTAGCTTGTTAGGGGTTTTTCAATGATATAAAATTTAACTTAATTTGACCTCTAGGTCAAAATTTATAAGTGCTAGATTTTTTGGCCTGTCAGTAGACGCTATGTAGCGCCCACATGTCCGTAGCGGGGCTCGTTGACCCACATCATCTCAACACCTCCATATTATGCGTCTTCCCCTTTGGCTCCCTCTCCTCCAAACCCAGGTTGAGGCCCAAGGGTCGAGATTCAATGATATCTCAAAATCGAGGTTCATTGCCTCTTTATGATCAAGCACTTTGGTTGATGGTTGAGGTTTTTTATTGACACATCGACATGATGCCTTTACACAAGTTAACTTCCATGAATCCCTTGAAGTTCCAAGGGTTTGATAGCATGATTCGATAAACAAGGTTCCACCCTCATCCTGCTATCCTCTTTTTTGTGCCTACTGATTATGCTCCCACCTCAGTCGAATACAACTAGTAATGTAGGCCCCTCAATGGTGGCATCAAATGTGGAGATGCTTGGCTCTTCATGAATATCAATCATAGAATAGATTTCGGTGGTTTGATGCTAATCCCAGCTTTGGCCCCACCATTTCTAATTAAACATCAACTATGTGGGGACCTTTAGTTGATATAAACCATTCATCTTAACCGGTGATGGGTTTCACCCAACTAACTTGTGTGAGGTTTAACACCCATTGCTTCAGTGAAACAAAGATTCTACTCTCAATATCTTTGGGCCAATCAAAATAACTTTTCTCCTACCGTAAAGAAATCTAATCTACTTTATGCTTATTGTAAAGAGATCTAACCATGGAGATTCACCCCCTTTTATCATAGAGATTCTTAATCTATAAATAAGCATTATTGTAATACCATAGACTAATACCATGACTTACCAATATCATATGCCCAAAAATCCATAACTCATTTTATATCACACTTATTCATATGACATTTTTTCATTAATGAATTTAATTAAAAGTACAAAAAAAACATAACTACTTCAGAAATAAATCTCATCTTTTCATTTGTGTATACTACTATACATATTCTAAAGTATTATATGGAGCTTAAATTATTACAATCAACCTAATAATTGATAATTAAATTAAAAAAACCATATTCTAAAATTCAAATACCTATAGGCAAAATTAATATTAATAAAGATATTTAAAATAAAGTTATAATTTAGATGATTTTAATGATTTTTTTTCAATGTTGGCAATGTGATATGTAGAGTAATTTTATTTTATAAAGTTGTGTGGAGGATGTTTAATTTTGTTCAACATTTCGAGTGGACACTCCACCCATCATCATAGACCTAAGAAATTTGATTGATTACAAACGAGCATTGTGAATCCTTTAATAGGAAAAATCTTACAAAATTAGTAGTTAAAGAATACTATTAGAATAATAAAATAAATTAACTCATAAACAATAATAATAATATAATAATAAAATAGTTGTCCAAAGACATATATATATATATATATATATATATATATATAAAGAATATGACAAATGAAATGATTTAGTATATAATGAATTATTTATTTAATTAAAAGAAAGAGAAATAAAATATAGAAATTAGGAGGGTTAGGAGGAAATTAAAGGAGGGTAAATAATAGAACATGTAAAGTTATATATCTATATCTATATCTATATATATATATATATATATATATATATATATATATATATATATATCCATCCTTGTCTTTTAATTTAATGTGTTTCACCATTTCCTCTTATTTTCCTCTTAACTCTACAATTTTTTATATTTTATTTTATTAATTTTTAATGGCTAATTCACAACGCTTTTTTGTAACTAATCAAATTTTTGAGGTGCTAATGATAGAGTGGAGTGTCCACCCAACCAAATTTTTTAGGTCCATGATGATGGGTGGAGTGTCCACTTAAACTTTGGACAAGATTAAATATTCTCCACACAGTTTTATTGAAAAAATTGCTCTCATTATGAATAGTTGTGGAAATATACACTCTCTCAATGTGAGATGTATGGTGAGGTAAGTGTTTTTATCTAAGAATATTTTTAACCATGGATATTCATCCTTGCTTTAACATGACTATGCTTAAATTTAAATACGCTTTGTTACAATACCATGGCTTATTAATACCACATGCTCAAAAAAGTCACAACACATTTTCATATGACATTATTTTAATGAATCACTTTAATTAACAAGGTATAAAGGGTATAAATACTTTTGATATTAATATCAACCTTTGATTTGTGACTACTAATAATATTCTAGATATTTAATGGCCCCTTACTTCAAGGTTAAGATCCTTAACCCTAGAAACTAACCCCGTTACTTCAGGGTTAACATCCTTAACCCTGTAAACTAAGTACTAACCCACACTAACCCCCTTACTTCAGGGTTAAGATCCATAACCCTGTAAACTAAGCATCAACCATCAACCTTAACCCTGTAAACCAAGCATCAACCATCTCTTTAACCTTAACCCCGTAAACTAAGCATCAACCATCACTTTAGGATGGAAATTCCTAATATGTAAATAGGTATTGTTACAATACCATGGCTTATCAATACTATGTGCCCAAAATTCCATAACTCACCTCATATGGCATGTTTTTTAATTGATCAATTTAATTGTAACTACAAAAATGACATAACTACTTTGGAGATAAATCTCTACCATTTATTAGTATATAGTACTATGAATATTCTAGAATATTTCATGAATGTTAAATCCCTACCATTCACCTAATAATTATTCATAATGAAATTAAAATTATGAAATCCCTATTCCAAAATTGACATACATATCTAAGTAATTATTGATAATTAAATTACAATCATGTAATTCTCATTTGAGAATAGGCACACCTATTAGGGTAATTACTAAGGTATCCATATAAATTAAACAGATAGTAAAAGTGGATACAAATTAAAACACCTACCTCATAATACATATCTCATTGTCTTTCACAAATAATTTTAGTTTTTTACTATAAAACTAAAAATAATTTAACATTCTCATGAATTTAATGTGCCTATGGATATGACATGCCTTATGGCTACCTCTCCCCTATGCATTGTACCACCTCAAGAAAAAATTATGGGACCTTTCCTCCCAAAGAGGGAGGAAAAGGCCCCTTGGCACAATTCTTGTATACATGTCTATGTGAATTGGGATCATTTCAGTATACTCCTCATCCTTGGATACTAGTTTGAGCTTTGTCTCATCCATCATTACCTCCTCCGATTGTTGCTCTTTCCCACCATGCACCATTCTAAGGTGGGTTTCCTTCCATCTTCTTCGCTGACTTTCCCCCTACCATGACAATCTTTTCCGATGGTGAAGACCTAGTCTCGAGTACGTTGTTGTTGCAACCTACCTAGAAAGTTTTAATGGCCTCTCACTTTCATGATCATCCTATGCAGCTCCCCTCCCATCTCTGTCCTATTCTCTATGGCATCTTTCTACCACCAATATCCATGACTCGTCCATGCCTCGTCAATGAGCTCATTCTCAGAATCAAAGTGGAGGTCATAGTGCTTCAGGGTCTAGGGCATGCTTACAAGAAGAGTCTTCATCCTGTAGCTTCCATGCTAACACACCTCCAAAACCTCAACAGGAAATCCCTCTTGTCGAAGGTCACACTAGATATAGAAGTCATGGTTGGCATAACCTCTTTTGTTTGATAGATAGGAAATTAGTGATGCGATAAAAATCACAATATATTGATTTATACTAGCATGTTAGGTTGTTGCTAAAAAAAATTATGGTTGATACGATATAATCCCATGTCGATGTCATGCATAAACTCAATGGGCTTAGAAATCTTATGCTTGACGTGGAAGGTTGACCTGCCAGAGAGGGGATCACTGCTTGACTCTCTAATTCCACACCCATGCAAGGTTGAGAAATAGACAATTAACCTTGAATCAAGGTTGAGAAAAAGCCAATTAACCTTGAATTACATAATATCATTGACCATAGCAATTACACAATCGCAAGGGATTTCGTTTGGACCTAACAATTCCATACAGTGAGTTCAAGTCCTATATATATGTCAGGATTGTTTGCCATTTCTTCACATTGAGTTGAAATGCCTCATAGATCTATAGGCCTATTAGATAATGGAGGCCTCACCAGAATCTGAACTAGAAGAGAGAGAGCACATCCTCTAATATTCAATCTCCAGTGATCCATCTCACATATTTCGAGTGGGGAAGAGGAGGTGCTCTCTCTCTTCTTGTTCAGGTGTTTCTAGTGACATGCACAACCCCAAATAGTTTAGGCAACTTTTCCATTAATTTATGTACCTGGTAATTTCCGAAAATGTTACATGTAACAATGGTATATTGTATTCTTTTTATCGCATTAAAATCTTGTTCGTTGACTGTCTAAATGACTTATTAGTCCCTGCCATCTACCAATGGCCAGGGACTATAGTAATAAAAAATGATGTAGTTAACATTAGTTGACCTACTTGCTCGTTCCTGTTTATTGAGTATAACTAAAGTTTTTTAGTCCATAGTGATTTACGGTATTATTTGGCCTCTTCCCAAGGCAAAGGCACTAGAAGCATATATTAACTTGCATTTGTCTAGTTCTTTCTCATTCATTTTTCGGAGTTGTTGATTAATGCTAACATTAATCTAGCAGTATGAAATGCTAGCTCCTGGATATTGTTTATACGAGACTGATGGGCTTTCTTTGAAGTTGTCAACAACAGTGTCTCTGAATTTTCCACATGTTGCAATGTGTCTACTCTGCATCCTATTGTGGTGTCTATGGAACAGATGTTCTGCATGCTGCTGTGGTGTCTACGGAACAAATGAAGATCATAGTTAGAGTTGGACCTCATTATGGTATGTCTACGGAACAGATGAAGATCATAGTTAGATTTGGACCTCATTCTAGTAGAGACCTCGGGTATGCCAGTGGGCACTGAGTTGGCAGGGGCAATTAAAACTAGCTTTCTGTTGGACCTTCGGGTCTCACCAACAGACTCTAATTCAGGTTCCCGCTTGCTCTTCGACCAATTTCGATGGAGAAGGATTTTCACCTTCTTCACACGGCCAGAAATAAGGTACGAGATAGCGTCTTATATAAGACATCTTCCATGAATTTCAAGACTGTGACTTGGATCGAATTTCCGCATCTCAACTTTCGATAGAGAAAGATATATAGGGACCGAGGTTCAATCGGATGAAACAAAGGCAGTGTAAGGACACAGGTTTCGTCCGATGAAACAAAATAAATTGAATTTAAAGTCTCACCTGTATTTCAAGAGGTAGTGTTTAAGGTCCATTTAGTTTGAGGTCCATTTGGATTCTCTTCGTGGTAGGATCTACTATCTTTCATCTTTCATCTGGTGGTTGATGTGGCTGAAAGAAGGCATGCCAACAGAAAATATCTAGAATACCCTCTGTTGACACATTTTGTGATTCTCTACTACGAGAGAAAGATAAGCTCTCGCATCTTGAAGTTATCAGTGTTGCACGTAGCCCTTATTCACCTTCATTGTACTCATATCTCTTACCACCAAGTCCATCTCCTTTTTCATGACTGAACCCTGCAGTTATAAAGAATAATTCACTATGCAAAAATAATCAATTCATAAGCTCGTGAAAGAAATTCAGGGAAACTCTCCTTCTCTTTCTTCAACAGATTAAAAGCTGATATACATTAAATTCTTATGATGGAATCTATGGTAGGATTGCTTTCTTGACTGTTCTACACTGCAATTCATACTGTACTCTCCTCTTCCACAGACGTCCAAATGGCTACATGAGATGTCTATAGCGAAATGCACCATTACAAAATATTACTACAAAATATGTTGTAAACCATCAAAGAAGGGGGTAGTGAATGAACCTTTTTCTAAAGACTTTCATCAGTTAAAAGCATGGCTGCCATTTGGGCAACACCGTATTTGCCATCTTTGTGGGTTTTTTTATCATAATTCTCCACCACCTTGCTGTAAGTGACTGAAACCATGAGCGAGCAACGAGGCAGATCGATCATGGCGCAACGTCCGGACGACACGACTATGTGAGTTGAATAAATGAATATGAAAGATGCTTTACATGATGGTTTAAGTGAGCTTAGACCTTAGAGCGCATGTAAGGTGACACTTGGTATTCATGCAGTAGCATGAAGTCCAGCTGCATGAACTTTTATATATTTATATATTCTAATTGTCATATTATTCTATTTAATAATTTTTAATATAACTTCCAACTATTTGCTATTTCTTTTTATTACCATCTGCTAGCATGTTTATTACCACGTCCAACATTGTTCTCTACCATTGGGGCGCAGGCCAGTTGCATCCCTTGGTAATTCCATAAAGATGAAAGAAGTTGAAGCCAAACCTCTAGTAGATAGAGAGGCTCTGAAAGCTAGGGTTAAGCTAGTGAGGTTAGCTCGGTATGCAAATTTTTTACTAATGATATTTATTAAGAGTCAAATAATTGCTTGTTGCCTAAGATCAATTATATTAGCAAATGCTTCATTGTGTGTTTCTATGTTATTTGTGGTTATGCTGTTTATATTGTTATTGTTTACCTGATGCAGAAAAATTATCTACCATGTATATACTTTTATGGATGATAGATTTGTCTTTTCTTAAACATATTATTAGGTTCTGATTGATCCCTTTTCATTCACCAGCCTTTGGGCAAAGGGCTGTTGCAAAGACTTCTATTAAACCTGTGCGCACATGGTGCTACAAGGGAAATTTTAGTTCATCTATTGTTAGACAGGCTGAGACTAGAAGCAGAAGGCTTATCAACAGACACAAATGATGCTCCATCTCAGAGACTTTATGGGTGCCAATGGAATGTGGTTTATGCATGCTCTCAAATCTCAGATGGTATTTCTTTTTTGGTTGATATGGTTAATTGAGCCAGCATAAGGATCTGGGATCCCCTCCAAGGCAATCCCCTCACCATCTATACAATTCATAGGAGCTTCAACTATTGCGAACCTCTTTGAGCAAGCATGCAAAAGACATGCACAAATGTGCTTACTTGGAACCGGAAAGCTGATTAGCAGAGAAATGAAAGTCAGCGAAGATGGCAGGAGTTTTGAAAAGCTACATCTAGGAGATTATGAGTGATTATGAGTGGTTAAGTTATGGGCAAGCACATGAGCGTGTTTGTAACTTTGCATCAGGTTTGGTAGAACTTGGGCTTTTAAATTTGAGCTTATTATACAATTTGCAGGGATTGACCTATTTCAAGTTCTAACTAGCATGTAGTTCATATGCCTATAAAACAGTAAGCAGTATTTGCAAGTATATGCAACGAAATTGTTTGAGAGTTAATTACTCTATTGGTCCTTTGCAAGTTGGTTTGGTAATGTGTTCTCTGTGGTTGATAATTTCTGTTATCCAGCGATATGCCAAAATCTTGCAAAGGGCATTGACGAGAAAGATTGGTTTTCACTTAGATATAAAATCTATATGTTTGCTATATGGGTTAGGGTTGTCAGTCTTCTGGTAAATTTTTTGCTGAGAGTTCTTGAGGAATGAAGACTCAATAGATTATCTTTAATAACCAAACGGGTAGGCATTTTGTAGACTGTACAGTTTTTGTCAGTACTAATGCAGAAATTAAACCCATTTTTCCATCTAGTAAAACCCAGATGCTTGCCAACTTCTCTCTCCACTGTTTCTTTCAGATGATTTTTCACTGTAGTCTTCTGTTTATTTAGGTATTCAAATCATTTCTGTTATCCAGTGATATGCCAAAATGTTGCTGAGAATGGGCATTGAGGAGAAAGATTGGTTTTCACTTACATATAAAATCTATATGTTTGCTATATGGGTTAGGGTTGTCAGTCTTCTGGTAATTTTTTTGCTGAGAGTTCTTGAGGAATGAAAAATCAATAGATTATCTTTAATAACCAAACGGGTACGCATTTTGTAAATTGTACAGTTTGTGTCGGTACTGATGCAGAAATTAAACACATTTTTCCATCCAGTACAACCCAGATGCTTGCCAACTTCTCTCTCCACCGTGTCTTTTAGATGAAATTTCAATGTAGTCTTCTGTTTATTTAAGTATTGAACTCCATTGTTCTTTGTGCTCGATCATTTCTGTTATCCAACGATATGCCAAAATGTTGCTAAGAATGGGCATTGAGGAGAAAGATTGGTTTTCACTTATATATAGAATCTATATATTTGCTATATCGTTTAGGGTTGTCAGTCTTCTGGTAATTTTTTCGCTGAGAGTTCTTGAGGAATGAAGAGTCAATGGATTATCTTTAATAGCCAAACGGGTACGCATTTTGTAAATTGTACAGTTTCTGTCGGTACTGATGCAGAAATTAAACCCATTTTTCCATCCAGTAAAACCCAGATGCTCGCCAACTTCTCTCTCCACCATGTCTTTTAGATGAATTTTCACTGTAGTCTTCTGTTTATTTGAGTATTGAACTCTATTTTTCTCTTTTCTACTTGATAAAATCTTGGCAGGAGTTTAGATATTACCCCAGATTAGTCCACCATTAACATGAATTTTGACTGTAGTCATTGAAAAAATTGGCATTATCTTGGAAAATACCCCAGATTGGACCATTTTTAATCTCCCTGTGTACTTAATTAAAGATAGTTGAACATGGTACTAGTCTGATGAAAAAATATTCAGGAATCCAAACTATTTGAGTTTCCAGTTTTTAGTATTTACATAATCCATCATACATAAATACTCGAATTTTACTTCCACTCCCGTCCTATTTTTGCTTTGCCCATGGGCCTGAACAAGTGACTAATGAATTAACTGAGCATGTACTCTAGGGAGGATTTGTTCTTGAAAATGTATTATTCTCTCTGGACATTTTTGTCTTTTGAAAGTTTTTTTATTAGTCATTCGAACAAGTTAAAGGCCATGCCCTACATATTTGTCGAGAGAAAAACAAGAAACTAGTCCCTACAGGTCCCTTTGGTGGGATCATTAGGATGGCCCTATATTTGCAGCAAATAGATCAGTATTTGTATCTTGACCATTTTTCCATATTTTTACCCCTCCCCTCTGAGCATTCTATATCATTTCTAAGTGTGCTGAAGGTGGAGTTTCTTTGGACAATCAAGTAACTCATAATACCTGGACTTATAGTAATAACATGTAGTACTGACCACCAACATGTAGTACTGACCACCAATGCTAAACATCTGTCATGCTTTACGATTTCCGAAGTTATGAACCTCAGCAGTGTACCACCTGCGTTCTTTTATGCCTGGATTTGAAAATTTAAATCCTTCAGTTGTTAGGGATACTAATGACCTTCCAGTTTTGTTTCATTTAACTGCAGCATTCTTATATGTTTTGCACTCAAGGCAGGGACTTGCCGCTCAGCAGCCCTCCTTGTTTGAAATTATGTCTGAAGCAGCGCTCACGTCATCGTATAAAGAATTTGTGCACTTTTTTCATTGTTAATCTGCGTAACTGCCAACAAGTTCTCCGTATTCTTTGTGTACGACACTATCGCCCATGAAAACTGCTACAGCACGATTTCTTCCCTAAAAGCACAACGTTTTCATTAATTTATGTATCCGGTAAGCTTCAATGATGATACATGTTACAATGGTATATATCGCATTAACATTTTGTTGGTTGACTGACTAAATAACTTATTCAGAAATTGGAGCACACAAGCGGAGCGAAGCGGAGGAATTTTGCATTTCTTTTTTAAATGGGACACGTCGGTTTTATAACGGCTGGAAGTGTATGATTTTCCTGGATATGTTACTTGAGATCGTTTACGACTGCATGTGATTAGAAAGGGTTATACGAGAAGATATGACTGCAGATTTCTAAACTCCTCAGCACGTCTTAATTTCTTGTGTTTCGGCTGTGTGATTAATCAATAGGTGTCGCGTGAGTGTTGCTCGTACAGGAGCCATCAATACTCTGCATAAGAGTTTATATATCTCTAAATTATGTTTGTTATTACTGTTTATAAGTTGTATGTTATAAAAAATATACTCTCGTTCGTTTAATTTTTTTTAGTTCAAATTATTATCGTATGATTATAATTTTAATTATTCTACTTTTTAATTCCAAATGTGGACCCATAACCCACAGGTTCGTGAGTTGTGTAAAGAAGCAGTTTTGATGAATCAAAGTAGTATCACAGGATAGAGAGATTTTGCATAGAGGTGCAAATATGTTGAAGATTGGTGAGTTTGTGCTCTTTATATTGTCATAAAGGTAGCAACAGAAGAAAGTGAGAAGATTGTAGTAGCCTAGAGCCAAGAGAGCTCAAATTGTTCCAAAGAAGAGAGAACCAGAGAGATCTCGAAAGACTGAGCTTAGAGGAGAGAAGCTTGGTGAGGTATCACGTAACAGGGAGCACTTGTTAGTGTAGAGGTTTTGTTGCAGCTCACAGAAAGATCATAAAGGAAAATCCATAGAGGAGGTGGGTAGGATTGCTAAGGGATGAAGGGGGCATATGTGTAAGAGCTCATAAAAACTTTTGTACTTCAGGAGTTTCATGCAGGGGCATCAATGACCCAAGTCAAAATCGAATTTTGGAACCTTCCAAAGGAGAATGTGTGGAATGAGGATGATATTTCCTCCAAATCTGATTGAGTTTGTTTGTAATTTGTTATTTTACGCAGATTTTGAGGGATGTGAGTGAAGATAGGGATTGATTGGATCTCACTTGATCCAATCTGTATTGTGTTACTCTATTTAACTGTAAGTGTGAGTGCATAGAAGAAGAGGCTGATGCAATGTAATACCAGGGTGAGTGTGTGGTCTGGTCCATCGAGGCCATATAGTTGTAATCGAGCTCGAAATATTAATGAAATCGATGTGTTTTTTCTATGTATTATTTGTGTGGATTTATTGAAATAAGTTTAAGGTTTAAACATATATTCTGCATGAGGATATTTGTAAGGCAGCAGAGTGGGGTGAGATCTTAGTGTGGTAGTTGTCATGAAGCATGGCCATCCATTTCCAATTTCGTTGCATAACGGAAAATTTCGTCCAATCGTAGACCCATAACCCATAGGTCCGCGAGTTGTGTAAAGATGCTGCTTTGCTGCATCAGTTAGGAAAATATTAAAATAAATTTCCATCCATGTTGAGTGGTGATCTACTGTATGATGTGGGGTAAGATGTATTTTGATGTTACTGTATATCTATTATCATGGTGATCTACCCATTGGCCGTTGTGCATTGCAGTTAATGATAAAAGGATGTTGAACCTAACGTTATCTAGATGTGCTAGAACATGTATGTTAATATGGAATGGAAATTCACCCAAAAGATAGACTTTGGTGTAGAGATGAAGTGAAAAATATGAGGGACTTCGAATAATAGAGAGACAATGATAGAAAAAATGGATAAACTAATGAAGGATGTATTCTGAATTACTCTGCAAAAGTTAGCCATGTGCATTTTATTTGATGTAAAGGTGAAGTTGGATTTCCTTTAAACATAGATGTTATAAATATAGGAATTTTTCTTGTTTCAGAGCTCTAGATAGAAACAATGGAAGCCATGATTGTTATATTATAAATGTATCTCTTTCAAGTTGTGAAATCAAGAGGATATTATCTAAGTACTCCTATTATTTTGTAATTTGAGTTAACAACTATATGCATCAAGAACCATATAAGTTGTGCAAAATGTTGATTTTGGGGATAATCTAATGTTAGCATAAAATAACTTGTATAGCATACAACATGTTAAAAGAAATCCCTCTAATTAAGATAACCAATAATGAGTTGATTATGTAAGATATTTTTGAAGCTGAGTTTTCTTTTACCAATTGTATGTCATTATGGATGCACTAGTTAATATTTTCATATATGACTGAAAAAAATCTATGTTTTCATTATGTCCAATTGGGAAATAACAATAAAAATCCAAGAATTATGTCCCATATATTATAGCATAATTAATAGTGGATATGTTGGAGTGTTACTAATGAGTTGAATCAATGTTGGCAAAGGATACATAGAAATATAATGTATATATCATGTTAGAATGCAATGGAAATAATCACATGATGTATTTGAATAGCATAATACACATATAAATACATGACCCATGACATTTCGATTCATATTGCAATAGGTGTTTTGGAATCTTGATGATTTTTCCTATTCATTTGTGACTCTTCATATTACTTACCATGTGAATATTGTTGGAAACTAAGGAAATCTTCAGAGGAGGGGTGAACTAGTATTTCAAATTTTTTAACAAATATTTACCCAAAAATCACAATCAACAATACAGAATTTCACCAATAACATAACATTTAAACACAAAGAGTTTATATGGAAACACATGCAAGATAAAAATATAAATTATTTTTTATTATGATGTAAATGAAAACACCAACATCATATTAAATCAAGTTATGTAGGCCACAACCTACTAGAACTCCAATCCCCTTTTCTTTGCATGTACCAACTTACTAGAAGCACTGACTCCCAATGTTTACTGACACCAAGCTATTGAAGGAATTCCCCCCTGTTATTTACAAGGACCAACTTGAAGGGGGTTCCAACCCCTTGATATAAAAGAACTTACTTGCTCTACCTATTATATCCACCTTTTATTCATTTTGAAGCTCAAATCCATAAGGTATTTACAGAAAAGATTGTTGAACCAATTGTATAGCCATCATATCTACCAATGTTACTTTTCTCTAATGTTCAAATCCTTCATAGGTCTATCCTAAAACCCAACCCCTTACTAGTTCTTCATATATGAACTTCCCTTTTGGCCCAAATGTGATCACAACATGTGGATCTACTCTACATCTCTCCTCCTCAAGCTCATATTTGATCTCAACATTTAGGTATTTTCTTTTCCTTCTCTGCATTAAACTTTCTTCCTTTAAATAATAGACCCTATATATCTAGGTATTTATTCCATTGATCCTTAATCAAATCCTTACACCTCTTTTGCAAGTATGTTTAACATCTCTTCACTTCTACATTGTACATATATGCCTTCACTCTAACAAATACACTCAATTTTGCATAAATATCTCTTTGATCTAAAGCTCTCTTCTCACACGAAACCTCAAATATCTATATTGCATTGATTTCAACCTTGGTGCTCACATTTGTTGCAATTTACACATTGTATCTTCACCATAATTTCACAACATAACTCTCTACATCTTGAATCTACTATATCATGCAGACATCATATTTTCCATTCTCAACATTATTGTAGCTCTATATCTAGAATGATATGTATATTTATCCATTACTCAATGCTCATTTATTCATTCCACACATGTCAGTTTCTCTATGGTGTATTCACCACCTCTCTCTCTCTCTCTCTCTCCCCCCTCTCTCTGTTTTTCCTCAATTCTCAATCAACCTATGCCACCTTGAATCATGTTATATACACTTCATTAATAGATTTTTCAATAAGAAGAGTTTAGTTATTCAAAAGAATTTGGCACTTGAACACCAATATTTTGTTTTGTAGCCCTTCCTAGAGAGCTCCTAGATGCATGTAACCCTCAGCAAGAAACACAATCTTAGACCATAAGGTGATTTAAGTAAATTAACAAAACAATTAAGAAACATAAATATTTCATAGATGCATCAAGCTATTCGATTGATATTAATGGTTGAAATATCATTGTGGCCCCCCCTATCTATCCGAAAATTAACATAGGGGGGTGATCCATGATCTGTCACATATGTTACTTAAATCCCCCGATCCCCTCTGGATGCACTAAACAAAATCTAGAAACTAGTTCGATCTAATGAAGAGGACTATACTTCAGGGCCCCCATTTTTTTTTGAGTTTCAATGAGGTGGTTCCATAATTTTTCATATATGCCCCCAATCTAGCATGCTACATCACTTTGCCTATCCCACTATACTACCACTGATGAATATACATTACCAATTTGTTGAACACTATGGAGCCTTACATAACAAAATATGGTGCAAATATCGAGGTTTTGCTAACTTAACTACACAAACTTTTTCCATCTGTCATTTCATGTCATTTCCATGTGTCACTCAAAAGGGTGCCACTTAGCCACCCAAATTGTCCAAATCAACCTACCAAATGTCATGCTCATAGAGTGCCACATCATCACCTTTGTTACATAACTACCACCAATTGCCACTTAGTTTCTACCTCATGTTACCACCTATTGCATCAAAAAGTGTGTGAAGGGTTCCTGCTTACTACTCAACACTCTTTACTACTTATGTATACTTCAATGGACCTAGAAGTTAGATAATCACTTGTGTGCTTAAACGTATCCCATTGTGACTAGGAGCCTTAGTGGCCATCATTTGGCTCCCATCTAAATGAGTGACCACTAATTGGACTAGAAGTTTGATAAGTTCTTAGGTGGTTATACCTAGCTCCCTATAATAGCCCTATGTTTAGTTTCCATGTAAACAAAATAAGCCAAGGTCATGGGACACATATTCCAAGTTGAATGGAGGGAAAAACATTAAAGTGAACATCACTTGTGGTTAATTAATGCATATGGAAATTGGCATTGGCATTGGCAAAGACAAAATGAATTAAATGATAATTTAATATGACAAATAAAAGACAATAGGATAAAAGGGAGACGAAGAGACACAAATATGCATGAATGGGAAAATGAAGGAAATTGAAGGAAAAAGAAAGGAAAAGTAGACAAAAGGAGAGGGAGAACATTCTATGCCTCTCTTAGTCACTCTTACACTCTTACACACTTAGAGAATTCGAGCATTCACTTGGACATTAAGGCATTATCACTTGGACTTGGAGAGAGAAAGCACTTGAACAGAAGAAAACAAGAAAATGAATTCATGGGAAACAAAAGAGAAGGTTGCAAAAGCAGCTACAATAGGAGAACATTGTAGGTAACAAGTTGCATTTGTGATTTCACTGTTGAGATTTCAATGTATGGTACATGAATTTGGTTATTTGGTTTCTTTTCTATCATTGGAATGGGATTTCCCTGGATCGATAGTGGTTTCATCCTTGCCTTTCCATTTCCTAAATAGCCATGTTCTAGTGGTTACATGTTGTGATTAAGCTTTGGATGGTTGGTAGAGTTTAGATCCTTGTAAGGTGGTCTCAGAAAAATTCCCAAGGGTCAATGGTGAAGATGGGCTTTCACCTTGGAACTATTGTCGAATGGGTGAAGATAAGAAATTTCCTTTGGGTATGGTGAATAAAGTCAGAGGCATCCAAGCTTGTTTGGCGTAGTTATTTCTGGACCGGTTTAGGTGAAATCACTGTCGTTGAAGGTTGAGGTGGTTTGGCCTTTGAAATCCCTAATTGAGTTTATTTTGGTTTAACTCATATGATCCCACATTCATGCTTGGAATATGGCACAAGGGTGATTGGATGAAAGAGAGATTTGTTTCAACCCAATCTATGGTTGGGTGGCATGTGGAAGTATCTGGTTTTGGTTGACTTTATGCATATGTTATTATGTGTTATTCCTTATTAAGATCAATGAACACTTGTATTGGTTATTGCGTTGATTTTATGACTAGTTTGTCATGGATTTATTTTGGTTAAATTTTGGTTATAGGCATGATATGTTCTTGTTATGTAATGTGCTTTTGTTATGGAACTTACTTATGGTTTTATAAGTCATTGAATGGTATATGAATGCATGAGCTAAGAAGCATTTTTGTAGCTAGTTTGACAAGGCATTGAGCCTTCTTGATGCGTATCTGATGAAGTTAAGAACATAGTGAAAATATATACATTCATGACCTATAGTTACCATGTTTACCATGTGTCTGATGAAATGTTTATCATGTGTTTGAAAATTTTTAAGTGAGACCTAGCCTTAGTGTTCATTATACTGACTTATTATCATCTTAGATTGAATTCTAGAAATGCATGGGTTATTCTTGGTAGCTGACCTATAGCTACCCTAAAAATCTAAAATTGGGTTGCTGGTTGCACCCTATGAACTGAGAGATATTGATTTCTATGGCATGGAGGAAGTAAGAATTTTTTTTCTTAGAGGAAGTTTATGTTTTTCTTCGAGATTCTATTTAGTTATTTTTTTGTTTTGGCTCAAACTATGTAATTCCCAAAGGCTGCCCATTTTGTTTCTTGTTAGTCGTTTCCCCATGGTTGGGCAGCTATATATTTGGTATTCTCACGTCTTGGATAGTTAGCTAAAGTTGATTTTGTTAATCTTTTACTCTATACTTTAACCTCTTTGATTTGCTATTCAAAGTAACACATAAGAGATAGTAATACTAACATATCTTATGTAAATATTTGATATCTTAATGTAAAACTTGGTTTCCAAGTGGATAGGAAAAAAAGAGTGATAGTCACATATTAAATTTAAATATTAGTATATTAAATATTTGATATTATTATTAATATACCAATTATAATAAAAAGGTGATATATTTTTAATTGATATTTATCTTTGATTTTGTGTGTAAAACAAAATATTATAAAAATACTTTACTCACATACAAAATATATATATTATATTTTAAAATAAAACTAATAAAAATAAATAAATTATAGATTTTAAAAATGTCAGCCTATTTTTAGGAAAATGTAGTTCTTGGAGTATAAGCTTCGAGTAGATTTTGTTGCTTCTTGGAAAAATGTAATCCTTTAGGATAATATTGAATTACATTATCTGTGATTAATTACCATTTCATAACTATGCTAAGTTTTCTAATACTTTTGGTTCCATAGCTATGTTAAGATAAGTTTTCTAATACGGATATAATAACTAAATTAGAATAACTTTTGTTACAGATTAAAATGTATCTCTAGTGAAGGTTTTCAGATCCATCTATTTGAAAAAAGTAATTTTATCACGCAGAAATGTTAAAACTGCGACTGGATTCTTAGGTTAACTTTCAGATGCAGCGGATCATGATTGATTTAGTTGACCCGAAAATTCAATGTGTCTCCGGGGGAGAAAATTTGAGAGCCTCCATGAACACATTTTGTCGGTGCCCTCCCCAAATTATGTGTAAAGCAGCGCTGACGTCATCGTTGAAAGAATTTGTGCACTTTTTTCATTGTTAATCTGCGTAACTGCCAACAAGTTCTCCATTATTCTTTGTGTATTACACTATGGCCCAGAAATTTCATCACATATAATGAATTAAGTCCAATTGGCTGAACACGCCGACTTGCAACCAAAATTTTTGAATTAAACAATCATTGACCATAGCAATTACACAATCGAAGATATGACTGCAGATTTCTGTGTGATTAATTAATAGGTGTCGCGTGAGTGCTGCTCTCACAGGAGCCATCAATGCTCTGCATAACAGTTTATATGCACTACTCATTGCGTCCACATATATCCCTAAATTATGTTTGTTATTACTTTTTATAAGTTGGAAGTTATAAAAAAATTTACTTTCGTTCTTTTAATTATTCTAATTCAAAATATTATTGTACGATTATAATTTTAATTATTTTATTTTTTAATCTAAATTATTATTGTATGTTTAGAACTTAAAGTTGTTTTTTTCTATTAATTAATGTTGTGTTTTTCTGTTAATTAATGGAATTTTGAAGTGTTAACTGCCTTGTCGTATTTTCAGTTTTGTGTTTAATTTTTCACATTTACTTGGTATAAAATTACAATAGAAATGATTAAATAAATAAAATTATGTATATTTTTTAAATAACAAAATTTCAAATACCAATTATCAAAGAATAAATTATTTAAATTATTATATAACAATAAGATATATTTCTACATAATTAACACAATTATATACATTAAATGGTGGTTAAATGCCATAAACATCAGTTCATTGTAAATATCAAAATACTTATTTTATCATACATCTCATTGTAAATATCAAAATATTTATTTTATCATACATCTCAAGTTGTTAAAATTTAAAAAATAACTAAATCATAACTTTGTTTTAAAATACTATTGTTATTATTATTATTAAAAGAATTAATATATTTACATTTAAAAAACGTGTAACAAGATTCTTAATTATAGAGAGTCACCCCCACTTTATCATAGACATAATACCATAACTTATCAATATCACATGTCCAAAAAATCATTACTCGTTTCATATGATACATGAGTATATATAGGACCAAATAAACGTTTTAACTATAAAAACTTATTTTTTTTCTTGATATATACATATAATCTTTAAATCATATATAACATATACATAATTGACATTAAAATATTTTACCTAACATGTACATTTTATGAGAAAATTAAAATGGTTTTTATATTATTAATATATTTTCAAGTATATGCCAATATTAATTGTATTAGAATATTATATTGATAACCCACATTCAATAAATTTTTATATACAACATTAAAATATTTTATTTTAACATATTTTTTGCTATATATAGATAATATGAAATTGATTAACATAAATCTACTAATAGTTTATTTAAATTATTTGTTGAAATAATTTTGAAACGTATAAGGTTTAAACATCTCACTCACACATTTTTTTTTACTTTTAATTACTTTACAACATATTCATTTTTTATGACATTATTTTTCTATTTAGTACATAATTTATTTATTTTCATTTTATTTTAAAAGGGCACTTAGACATCTCCTCATACTGGGTTGTGGAATGAGCCTCCCCTCTTAATTATAAAACCCATATTCCTAAATAAGCATGATTATCAATACAACTATTAAACTAATTTTACTATAATATATAATTATAGAGTCTCTTCAATAAAATATATACATACACGGAAAATACATATAAATAATTCAACTTTGTTACTTATTATTTTCCATGTGTTAGTGAAAAGTTACAACAATATGACTTATATTACACATCTAACCATCAAATTATCATCCTTATTAATTTATTTTTATTAAAATAAAAATAAATAAACATATTTACTTCTAAAATACATAGATTTATATATTTTAAACGAACAAAAATATTTATCACAAGTCATTTCCATTGATGACCCATTCATTAATTAACTTAAGGAAAAGTATACTTCTACAAATGTAATAAATATTTTAAGTTAATAATTTTTTTTTAAATATACATAATGTCATTAAATAAATAAATTAAATAGTTATATAGGAAAGTTGTATAATTAAATTTGGAAGGCACAAGTTGTTTGAGATATCAATAAAAAAAAAAAAATAAAGGGAAAAACTTTGAATGACAGGTCGAGAAAACTATAAATAACAAAGAAAAAACCTAAAAGGATAAATGTTAGAAGAGTTTCTCTACATTTATTTATTTAGTTAAAAGTTTTTTTATAATTTACAAAGACTCCATTCAAATTAATTCCTCAAATTAAGTGTCTAAAACTAATTGTGACCGATTTTGATGTTACTAATAGATATTGAGTTTCTATCATTATGGCAATCTACCCATTGGTCGTTGTGCGTTGCTGTTAATGATGGAAGGATGTTGAATCTAGTGTTATGTTGATATCTTAGAACATGTATGTTGACATACAATGTCAGGAATTCAATAAAATGATAGACTTTGGTGCATAGATGAAGTAAAAATATGAAGGACGTCGAATAATAGAGACAAAGATAGACGACATGGATAGAGTAAATAATGAAGTATTTTGAATTACTCTACCAAAGTTAGT
Organism: Pinus tabuliformis; assembly: GCA_031772625.1. Taxonomy (NCBI): domain Eukaryota; kingdom Viridiplantae; phylum Streptophyta; class Pinopsida; order Pinales; family Pinaceae; genus Pinus; species Pinus tabuliformis. The sequence continues at coordinate 1,362,163,624 of CM062804.1, read as the reverse complement.
GATGTGCATTTTATTTGATGTAAGGGTTAAGTTGGATTTCTTTTAAATATGGATAGTAGAACTATAGGATTTTGTCATGTTCCATAGATCTACATAAAAACATTGGAAGCCATGATTGTTATATTAAAGAAGTATATCTTTCAAGTTGTCAAATCCAGAGGATGTTATCTATGTTCTCGTATTATTTTGTATTTTGAGTTTGCAACTATCTACATCAAGAACAACATAAGTTGTGCAAAATGTTGATTGAGGGGATCATCCAATGTTAGCATAAAAAAAAACTTGTATAACATACAACATGTTAAAAAAATCCTTTTAATTGGGATAATCAATAATGAGTGTACTGTCTAAGATATTTATTAAACAATGTTTTCTTTTACCAATAGGTCATTATGGATGCAGTTGTTAATATTTTCATATATGACAAGAAAAAAATATATGTTTGCATTATGTCTAAATGAGAAATAGAAATGGGTTTTCTATATTTGTTGGATTAAGCTAGTGGTGGGAGACGGTGAGTGAGCAGCAAGGGTTTCAGCAAGTTGCAGAGGTTGATCCTAATGGAGGGCCGCAGAGGAGGGAGCTCCACTCCCTCCTATAAGGACGTCGTAGCCAGTAGAGGTAAGTCAGCTTTGGAAAAAAATGTTAGAGGATCTGCGGAGGAAGGGAATAAGAATAATGAAAAAGAAACAGATGGGACCAAGACCAAGGAAAACAGTAGCACAAAAGACAAGGAGAAAGAAGACAAAAGTCAGAGAGATAAAAAAGAAAAGGGACCTTGCAAACCCAAAGTAGAGATCACCCCTAGAGTAGTTTTAAATGATCCTACTCTGTAGACACATAGGGAACACGTCAAGACTTACACTATCATCTGTAAATTCATGGGAGTATGGCCGACTGAAAAATCTTTATAGACGTGGATCAAATATCACTGGAAACCAAAAGGAAGCATTGACCTACATCTTGGGTCAAAGGGATTCTTTACCGTGGTGTTCACAAACATCGAAGATAAAGATAGAATATTCGAAGGAGGACCCTACTTTTGTGTAGCAGCTGGCCTCTATATGCAGCCTTGGAAGATGAACTTTGTCCCAAAGCGAGAAACTTTCACTTTGGTACGAGTGTGGGTAAAGCTCTATTCCCTACCTCTGGATTACTAGAAAACTGAATCGCTAGCTACCATAGGCAATAAACTAGGTCATTTTATCAAAGCTTCTAAAGCCACAAGAAGGGGGAAATATACTTCCTTTGCAAGAATATGTGTGGAAATGGATCTATCAGGAGCTCTCCCAGATGAAGTTATCTTGGAAGTTTTTGATGAGGAATGGGTGCAAATAGTAGACTACGAGCATATCTCATTTAGATGTCATAGATGCCATGTGTAGGAATTTACAGGGTAAGTTCCTCAGAAAGAATACCAAAAGGACACCGCTCACAACCAGATCACAGATCAATACACCAGTATTTTTGACATGGTTAAAACCCTCAAAGAGGGAAACAGTCCACGGCCTGTCCCAACGTGGGTACTACAGGCAATTTATTAATCAAAGAATGAAAATTTACATAAGCTTCTCTCATGCATGGATTACCCGAACAATGACCCTCCATGCGCTTTAAATAGAACTCATGGACCAATCGGGTGTCAAGCCACGGATCAAGTGTCGGTAATACCGAGGTGAGAGTGAACCGTCGGATCACTACATATCGTGACCGTCGGATTGTAAGTTACAAAATGTACAACGGTAAAGAAGGACACTTTACCTAACTCTATACCTAACTCTATACTAGACCAAGTTGAACTTAACTATATCCTATGTGTCAGAATATCCTAACATCCCCCCTTAAGAACAACTTGGGATAGGATTGAAGGATTTACAAATATGACACAATAGGAGAAGGAAGGAGGCACTAGAGCCTATCCCCCCTTAGTGACAACTTCCTGAACTCCAAGCATTTATCGAAGTTTAGTGAACTTCGCCTCTGTGAGAGCCTTTGTGAAGATGTCTGCAACCTGATCATCTGTTGAACAATATTGCACTTCAAGAACATGGTCATGAATGAGCTTTCTGATGAAGTGCATGTGTAGTTCAATGTGTTTGCTGCGCTGATGCTGGACTGGATCTTTGCATAGCTGAATGGCACTTTGATTATCACACCAAAGTGTGGTTGGATGCTGCTGCTCAAAGCCAAACTCTGATAGGATATGACGAAGCCACAAGGCTTCCTTACTAGCTTCCACGGCACCACGATACTCTGCTTCTACTGACGAAAGAGAAATGGAAACCTGTTTCTTACAAGCCCATGTAATAGGTCCTGAACCAAGAGTGAAGACATAACCGGCAGTAGACTTCCGATCATCAGGGTCACCAGCCCAATCAGAATCAGTGAAACCAACTAATAGAGGAGCTGCTTTGGCACTGTAATGAATCCCAAATTGTACTGTACCTCGAACATAACGAAGTATTCTTTTGGCTGCTTTCCAATGACTTTCACGGGGGTTTTGCATAAAACGAGCAACAAGGCCAACAGCAAAGGAAAGATCAGGACGAGTGTGGGTTAAATACAAGAGTTTTCCTACAAGTTGACGGTATAAGGTAGCATCAACTTGAGGAGAAGTACAAGAGACTGAAAGTTTGACTCCAGACTGAAAGGGAGAAGGGGCTGGCTTACAGTCTTCCATGTGAAAATGACGAAGAATATCACAAGCATACTTGGACTGGGAAAGGGAAATACCCTCCTTGGATTGCAAGACTTGAAGACCGAGAAAATAGTGTAAGTGTCCTAAGTCTGTCATTTCAAATTTCCTTTTGAGGCTAGACTTCACATGGTTTATAAGGTTGGGATCACTACCAGTAAGGATAAGATCATCAACATAAAGAACAAGGATGATAAGAGAGTTGCCCACTTTCTTGGTGTAGACAGTAAATTTGTCAGAATGACACCTAGAAAAGCCAGATTCTAAAAGAAAGCTATCCATTTTGGCATACCAAGCCCGAGGAGCTTGCTTGAGACCATAAAGGGATTTCTTAAGTCGACAGACAAGGCTGGAGTCTGTTTGTATGAAGCCAATGGGTTGTTCCATATAGATTTCTTCCTGCAAGTCCCCATGCAAGAAGGCAGATTTAACATCCATCTGATGGACTTCCCATTTTAAAGAGGCAGCAAAGGAAAGAACAAGGCGGATAGAGTTCATTTTGGCAACAGGGGAGAAGGTTTCAGTGTAGTCAATTCCTTCAACCTGTGAGAAACCCTTAGCAACAAGACGAGCTTTATGTTTATCAACTTTCCCATCTGGTCCATACTTGGTTCTGTAAACCCATTTACATCTAACAAGTTTGCGTCCCTTTGGTAGAGGAACAAGATCCCATGTATCATTTGTCATCAATGAATGATATTCTTCATTCATAGCTGCTTCCCAATGTGGATGGCCTGAAGCTTCTGCAAAAGTGTCAGGATCATGATTTACTGGAACCTGAGCCAGTAAAGAAGAGGCTCTTTCAAACTGAGAACGTGTACGTCGCTGATCTGTAGGATCACCGGCAAGATCACCTGCTGCATCCCGAGTAGCACGGACCCATCTTGGAAGTTGAGGATCCTGAGAAGGTGGGGGAGGATTATCATCCTCACTTTCATCATCTGAAGAAGAAATGTTTTCAAAAGTAGAAGAGATAGGAGGAGGTGGCACATCCGTCGGACTAGGCTCGCAGGCCGATTTATTTCCATCAAATTTTACATCTCTTCTAATGATAACATTTTTGGACTTAAATGGAATAAGTCTATAACCTTTTACATCTTCAGAATATCCAACAAAAGTACATTTCTCACTCTTAGGTTCTAAAGCTTTATGCTTTTCATCTGGAATATGGGCCCATGCTTCACTTCCAAAAACACGAAAGTGACTTACATCTGGTTTAATGGAACTCCAAGCTTCTTCTGGAGTGATATTATGTAGAACCTTAGTAGGAGTGCGATTGATTATATAATTTGCACAATTAATTGCTTCGGCCCAAAAACTAAGACTGAGTCCTTTAGATTGCAGCATACAATTAGCCATTTCCTTTAAGGTGCGATTTTTCCTTTCAGCTACACCATTTCGTTGTGGAGTGTATGGAACAGTATGTTGCATTTGAATTCCATTGTCGGTGCAAAAGTTGATGAATGTGTTTTTAACATATTCTCCACCATTATCAGTTCTTAGCTTAAGAATTTGATGTCCAGATTGTTTTTCAACAAAGGCTTTGAAGGCCAAAAATGTGTTAAATACTTCGCTCTTGAGTTTTAAGAAGTATACCCAAGTGCGTCTGGAGAAATCATCAATGAAAGTTAAGAAATACTTGCAGCCAGAGAATGAAGCAACAGGAAGTGGACCACATAAATCACTGTGCACAAGCTGTAAAGGGGCTGAGGCGTGCCAAGAGGCACGTTTGTCAAAACTGTCCCGATGATGTTTTCTGAGTACACATCCGGAACAAACACCATCTCTGTAAGATACCATAGGAAGACCTGTCACCATATTTTCTTTACATAGATGCTGAAGGGAGCGATAGTTTAAGTGACCAAATTGCTCATGCCAAAGTTTGCTCACTTCATCATTATGAGCAACAAATACTGAGGTGAGAGTGAACCGTCGGATCACTACATATCGTGACCGTCGGATTGTAAGTTACAAAATGTACAACGGTAAAGAAGGACACTTTACCTAACTCTATACCTAACTCTATACTAGACCAAGTTGAACTTAACTATATCCTATGTGTCGGAATATCCTAACATCCCCCCTTAAGAACAACTTGGGATAGGATTGAAGGATTTACAAATATGACACAATAGGAGAAGGAAGGAGGCACTAGAGCCTATACCATGAACATGGATACTTATTCAGAGACTACCCTCTCAGTAAAGCAGACAACAAGAGCAAGGCTAATATGATGAAGGACATAGAAAGCTTTCAAAAAGTGGTAAATAGAGGAAAAGGCGGTAAAAAGGGGCAAAGGAACAACATAATGAGGGGCAAAAGAGCAGTCAGAAAAAGTTTCAAGTACTGGTAGAGAATGAAGAAGTCACAAAAGAAGACCAATCTATGGAAGAAGGTACTAATGAAAAGAAGAATGAAGAAGAAGGCAACCAAACACAAGATATTGTCAATCTGAAAGAGACTATGATGAATGAAGCAGAACTGGAGATGGATCAGGAAATGACCCAGAGTGAAATAGATTTGGAGGACCATGAGCTACAGGAGGTCCTTGAAAAGGAACACCTAGATCTGGAAGGGTTCTTGATGCAGCGAACCACGAGAAGGATAGATTCATTGCCTAAAGAAGAATGCAATAGAGTATAGTAGTTGTTTTTATGGAAAACTCAGGAGAGGGGGTTGGATAAAGGAAAAACCATTGACAAGCAAGATCACAAAGGTGTGAAAACAATGAAATGAACTCAAAGTTTAGCTACTAGAAATCCAGGAAAGAAGAGGGATAGAAAAATGTAGAATGAGCTCTTGATGGAGTGTGGAAAAGTAATGATAGATTCAAGTAAGATGAAAGATCTAACCAGCTAATGCTTTACAAATCTTTAATAATGAAGTTCACATTTTGGAATATCAGAGGTTTAGGTAGTGAAAGAAAAAAAATATTACTTAGTAATAGGAGGAAACAAGTAGCACCGAATGTGATCTTCATCCAGGAAACTAAATGTTCCATTCAAAAAATAAAAGAGATTCATAGCAAATGGTTCAATAGATTTGAGTTTCTAGAAGTCAAAGTAGAGAATACAGTAGGAGGCATTCTCACGCTTTGGAACCCATAAAAAATTGACATTATAGACGTAGTGGCAGCTAGGGATTATCTTTCAGTGGTCATACAACCAGTGGGAGATAAGGAAGTCTACCTGGTCACGAATGTGTATGGTCCCCAAGGATGGATGGTAAACTCAAGCTTCTAGATTCCCTATAGGATCTCAGGGAAAGACATGCAAGAATCCCTTGGATCTTGGGGGGTGATTTCAGTACGATCAAATCATTGTCGAAGAAAAAAGGGGGTACCAAAATTCTAAATAAAGACTCTTGTACTTTCCAAACCTTCATAGACAATATGAAGATAGTGGATATTGTTATGAGTAATGGTACCTTTACTTGGAACAATAAATGAGGAGGAGAGTGTCAGGTGGCCTCCAAATTAGATAGATTCATAATCTTAGAGGATCTTATGCTCAAGGACAAGGAAATAGTTGCAAGAGTGCTCCCCTTTGGAGGCTCGGATCACTGGCCAGTGCATCTAGAAATTCAGGGCAATGGTACCCCCAGGAATAGACCTTTCAGATTTGAAAACATTTGGCTGCTCTCCTACCCAGATTTCATCAACAACATAGCCATCTGGTGGGCAGATGAGTTGAATATTCAGGGCACAAGAATGTTCCTACTTCATAAAAGACTAAAACATATCAAACTCAGGCTCAAGGAGTGGAACAAGAAGAAGTATGGTAATATTTTTGAAAAATCTTTTGAGGGAAAAATGTAGGAACTCAACCAAACCCTTATCATGGAGGGTTTTGATAAAGATAGAAGTGATCAGGCAACCGAATATCATCAAGAATGGGAGAACTTATGTAAACAAGAGGAGATTTTTTGGAGGCAAAAATCTAGAGTGCAATGGCTAAAAGAAGGAGAACGTAATACTAGATTTTTCCACAGATCCACTATGGCGAACAGAGCTCACAACAGGATTTCTTCTATCAAGGACGAGGGAGGTAATCTTCTCAATTCTCATGAGGAAATAGAAGCAGTACTCGTTCAGTACTTTCATGGTATTGCACAGGAAACCTGTTTCGATAGAGGTCATTCCATTAGGATTATATCAAAACATATTCCTAAGCTGGTTTCTAGAGAGGACAATTTCAACCTTAATAGACCAGTGTCGGAAGAGGAGGTTGGTGAGGTCCTAAAAGAAATGCAAAATGGTAAGGCACCAGGTCTGGATGGATTCAATGTTGATTTCTTTAAAGCTTGCTGGAATATAGTAAAACAAGACATTCTGAATGTAGTGGAAGACTCCAGGAGGGACAAAACCATACTGAAGGCGCTTAATACCACCTTTATCTCCCTGATCCCTAAACAGGAATTGGCTCAAACTCCTGATAGGTTTAGAACCATTGCCTTGTGTAATGTTATCTACAAGATTATTTCCAAAGTTGTGGCCAATAGACTCAAGCCTCTTCTTCCTACCTTGGTGTTGGTTGAACAATCTGGATGTGTGGAAGGTAGGAAAATCCTTGACAACATCATTCAAGCTCATGAGGTGGTACACTCACTAAAAAACAATAGGAAAGCTGGAATGATCATGCAATTGGATATAGAAAAAGCTTATGATAAGTTGAATTGGACCTATATCAGAAAAATTCTCATTACTTTTGGGTTTGATCACAACTAGATCAGATGGGTAATGGCCCTAGTTACTTCTCCCAGTTTTTCTATTTTTGTTAATGGATCTCCCTCAGATACTTTTATTCCTTCTAGAGGCCTCAGGCAGGGAGATCCACTCTCTCCCTTTCTCTTTATTCTCATGATGGAAGGGCTGGGTTGATCTATCAAGCATGCAAAAGTAGTTGGTAAAGTCAAAGGTCTCCAACTTTCTGATGAGAGTCAGGCCTTAACTCATCAACAATTTGTTGATGATACCATGCTACAGGGTATCCCCACGGTCAAAGAAGCTCTAGCTTATAAGAAAATCCTGAGAGACTTTGCCATGGCTTCAGGTATGGAAGTTAATCTCTCCAAATCTAAGATTTTTTTCTTTAATACTCACATTGCTATTCAGAGAAATATTTCCAGAATTTTGGGCTTTCAAAGGGAGATCCTCCCTTCAAAATATTTGGGAGTTCCTCTAATGGCCAAACCTTTACAAAAGAGCATTTGGGAGCCAGTGATTAACAAATTGCAGGATAAAATTAGAAAATGGACTATTAGATCTTTGAATTTGGCTGGTAAGTTGGTGATAACCAAGGATGTCCTACAATCAATCCCAGACTTCATGCTATTAGCTCTCCCAGCTCCTAAAGGAGTCCTGCAGCAATTCAGAAACATGGAAAGAGACTTTCTTTGGGGAAAGGGGGAAGAAAGAAAGAAATGGGCCTTGGTAGCATGGGAAAAGATCTGCAAACCTAAAAGTTATGGAGGGCTTGGATTGGATGATCCTAATATTCTAAGCAAGGTTTTAGGAGCTAAATTATGGTGGCGATGGGTAAAAGACCCAGAGGCTTAGTTGGCAATGATATGGAAAGAAAAATATGTTGGCACTTGGAAAAACAATGATCTAATAAGAATGTCAGGATATAGAAAGGGCTCTCACATTTGGAATAAGGCCTGGGATAACCGAGGCTTAGTCCAAAGAAATAACTTCTAGGAAATCAGAGAGGGAAACCTTTCCCTATTCTGGGAGGATAGATGGCAACAAGAACTTATATTGTTAAAAGAAGACTTTAGGGATCTCAAGGAAGATACAGACACCAAAGGGTTATCTAAAGTAAAAGATTTTTGGGATCAAACCAATAGTATTGGAAAATGGAGAACCTGGAGGAACTTTGATTTTAGGGATGATAGCCCCCTGAAGGCTAAAGCAGAGACTCTAAAAAAAATGTTATAACAAAGGAAGATTTTGATGTCAGAGGGGCAAGACTAGCTAAGATGGTGCAACAATAATGAGGGCACCTTTAATCTTAAGGAAGCAAAACTCATTCTCCTTGACCTTAACTCACTAGCTCCAGATAATATTTGGCAAGACTTATGGAGACATCAAGGCTGGATGAAAATTAAACTCTTCATGTGGCTAGTTCAGCATAAGAAAATCCTGACCTGGGATAATATCAGGAAGAGGGGTGTCCTGGGGCCTTCCAGATGTGAGCTCTGTGAAGCCCAAGAGGAAACCATGGAACACCTTCTCAACAATTGCATTTTCACCTCCAGTTTATGGGATTATTTTGCCTTCATTTTCCAACAGACTAATAGGGACAAAGTGAGTATCATCAATACTCCAAACAAATGCAGAAGAAACTTTTCAGATAACGAAGTTCTTAGCTCAGCATGGGACATCATGCCAAGATTCACTATTTGGAATCTCTGGAAAGAAAGGAACAATAGAATCTTCAATAATGAAAAGAGGCCATCCCAATGCCTTTTTGAGCAGATCATAAAACAACTCAAGGAAACGGTCGACACTATTGTGTGAAATCTCCCTAAGAACCCACCTTCAGTTGCTGATTTGAGAATTCTCAATAAGTTGGGTTTGCAGGGACTTATTCCTAAGGGACTGGATAGGAAATTTATCTCCCTGGATTCAGTGCAAGATTTTTGGCATCCTCCTCCCAAGGGATTTTTGAAATTCAACATTGATGGGGCTTCAAAAGGCAACACAAGCACCGCGGCTTATAGAGGGGTGTCAAGAGATGAGAATGGAAGTGTCCTTTTCATCATCTACTATCATTTAGGAAGAGCCACCAATAACATGACAGAATTGATGGCTATGGAGTAGTGTTTAGATTTCCTGGAATAAGATAATAGACAAAATGTGATTGTTGAAGCTAATTCTATGTTAATCAACAAATCGGTTAAGAGGATCGGCTGGGGAACAAGGCTGGAAAAAGTCTCTAGGAATTGGCCGTTGATCCAGGGCTTTCAATGGATTCAACATCACCTCCAAAGCCTTCGTACAGTTAGCTTTAAACATGTACGAAGATCGGGTAATAAATTGGCAGATCTTCTGGCCAATCAAGGTGTGATTAGCATAGAGAATAGGGTTGGATTGAGCTACAAGAGCTGCCTCAGAGTAGGTTAAAAGAAAACTGTCATGACCTGGCAGATGAAGATAGGTTCATGTTTCGGAGTAGGGCCATGGAGTCAGAGTCCAGTTGTTTCAGGTGCTTTATGTTTCTCATTTTTTCCACTATCAGGTTTTTAGTGGGCTGCTGGCCATTTTCGACCATTGTTTCCTCGGTAAGCACTGTTTTAGCGAATCCAAGGGATAGCCAGTCAGGTGGCTCTGGTTCTTCAAAGAAAGGCAGGTTGGCAAGAGTTTCATCTTTCCTAGATTCTGGTAGTGATGACGCTTCGAAAGGTTGGTACTCGGGCACTCTTGGCAGCCTCAATACTAGGGGTTTTTCGTCCGTGATTGTTTTACCCGGTCGGGGGTGGTTTTTAGGTGATCACGGGCCTCACAAGTGGGAAATGGTATTTTCGATTTTGAAGCAATCCCATACAGCGGGCACCCTCATCACACAATAATGTTTGGTGATATTGGCCTATGCGATATGATCCTCAGCCGTCAGATCAAGTGAAGTGGATCGACAACTGGGATTGATCGAGCAGCTTGATGGTCTCGATGGCGGGAAGAGTTAAGGCACTCTTTTTTTTGCAGGATGAAAATTTTTCCAGGCAGGATACTTACTGTTATGGTGGGTCTCACAAATATGACATTCGTTTATTCCGTTGCTTTAGTTCCGATGCCGATTTCAACTTTATTTTGGCCTATACGAATTTAGAGGTTTGATGTTTTGGGGAAGAAGCTTCTCCCTCAAGCCCATGCTCTGTTTGGTTTTTGGGTCTCTTCCTTGGGCCACAATTCCTTGTGGACTGATGTAATTTTTGTATTTTATTAATGAAATAGAAGGTCTGACTCTTGCATTAGCAAAAAGAAAGAGAAATAGCAATGAAGCTCCAAGAATTATGTCCCATCTCATATAACATAATGAAGAGTGGATATTTTAGAGTGTTACTAATGAGTGGAATCAATGTTGGAAAAGGAGAGATAGAAATATAATGCACATATCATGTTACAATGAAATGGACATAATCATATGATGTATTTGAATAATATAATACACATATAAATACATGATCCATAACCTTTCTATTCATCTTGCAAGAGGTATTTTGGAATCTTGATGATTTTTCATATTCATTTGTGACTCTTCATATTACTTATCATGTGAATATTGTTGGAAACTATGGAAATATTGAGAATAGGGGTGAACAAGTATTTCAATAATTTTAACAATTATTTACCCAAACAATCACAAGCAACAATATGGAAATGCTCCGATAACATAACATTTAAACAAAAAAAGTTTACATGGAAACCCATGCAAGATAAAAATATAAATTCTTTTTTATTTTGATGTAAATGCAAGCACCAACTTCATATTACATCAAGTTATGTAGGCCACAACCTAATAGAAACTCCAATCCACTTTTCTTTGAAAGCACCAACTCCCACTTTTTTCTAGAACCAAGTTGTTGAAGGCATTGATCCCTTGTTTTTTGCAAACGCCAATCTTAAGGAGGTTCCAACCCCCTAATATAAAAGAAGCTACTTTCTCTACCCATTATATCTATTACCAGAAAAACTAGTGTCTATTCAGAACTGTTAGTCCCAGTAAGATGGGTAGCTATCTTAGAAATAAACAAACTAAAGTTACTTGTATTTTCCTTTACGAGAGATAGATGAGAAAGAAGCAGAGAGTACCAACCTCAGTCTTTCGCTTGGCTCCTTGCTTGTTTCCTTTCCCCTTTGATAGAATCTCGCCACTACTTCCTTACTTGTCCTGCTTCAAAGAGCACTTGTAGAATCACAGCAACATAATACCATCAAAGCATAGAGATCTATCACTATAAACAATATAGGATCAGATATATATTGACCATACAAATGCATATATCAACACAATATTCAAAGATACACAAGAATATAGAGGAAAACTCAAATAGCATTATTGATAAAAGTAGTAGAAGAGAGGATTACAACCTCTTGGTCTGACCCGATGCCATCCTCCCAGCTTGGAAGCCCTCTTCACCTCATACAAAGCAAGATCACCCAACAATGTCTTCAAAGAGAAACCAACAACACTTCTTTGCAAATTACCAAATTCCAACCCTCAGCCCCTGGATCTCTAAGATGAGGGATTCATATATAGATATTTGCAGAGGTGTGAATCAGCTTTGGGTTTTATATTAGTGTTATTCCACTGATAGCTCTTGGTTCCACTTAGAGATTTCATTGATCTCTTACTCATCCTTGAGAAAATTCTGAGAGGCAAGTGTCATATGAGAAGTTTCTAGAAGATTCCTTGATCATCCACTTAGCAAACTGTCTCTGTCATTTGTCTATTCTCGCTCATCGCACCCAACAGAAGACCTTATTAGTATGCATCGCACCTCCTGTGTGTACAACGTGAGATGCATCGCACCCTGGCCATGGAGCAAGTGAGATGATCTAGTTTTGACCAGTTCTGAGCAGTTTTTCAGGGAGAACTTGTGGGAAATGATGTAATCAGCTGACCTTGCTCCTTTAGGGTATGAAACAACACTTTTAGGGACTTAGAAGCTCTTGGTTTATGGACATATGTGATTGGGGTTGTAGTGCCCAAATATGTATATAACAATTGCCCCCTAAAGCAGGAGGTTATAAATCTTTTTGATGTCGGGTGAAATGCTTTATAATGAGGATCTGAGGTTTTTCAAACTAGAAGGTGACCTGTAATAAGATACAACACAATACATTATCTTCATAATATTTTCATGATCTAGCTAAGGTGGGTATTCCCATGCTCAGCTTGATAAATTCATTTTCATGTACATAGGATAGACAACCGTCTGTGTGCGGACTGATGATTCTGGTAGAGCCATCATCACTTAGTTTGGATGATTATCTGTGTAGCAATGATGTACATTTGATGTATTTATTTTCCTGAATATATCGTAGCTCAGATGGATGAAACTAGATCTGGGGTCTTCAAAACTCATTCAATCTTCGCCCGAAAGTACAAGTCGATCCATGTGAAAAGATGTTCTGATGTCGAACATGGAAAGACATCACCTGATTACCAGCCAATGATGTAAGCTGTTAACAGGCATGAGAGGAATCACCAATGATGATGATGACGCTCAAGGTATTGTAGTACAATTTATGTGGTGTGAATACATGAGTCGATGTCGAACACCATGCAAAATCGTTCGGTCGAAGGCCATTAATGTAAACCTATCGCCGGAAGTGAGAAACTTGCCATTGAGGCATGCAAGCTTCAAAGTACTGAAAGGGTTGTTCCTAGGTCAGCTTCTTGGATAATGAGTTGATGTCAACAAGAATTGACCCATCATAGGAGGGCATTAATGAATCCCACATATACGACACGGAATGGAGCAAATGATTTTGTGGAGGTGAAAATGATCTGATGATACGAGGTTCAGGGTGGCAGTCACGAAAGAATGAAGTGTCAAGGTATTGCAGTGGATGAGACACAAGCTGGGTTGGTGAATTCTCTGAGTAACTTCTCTTGAACATATTGGCGACACTGAAATAGATTGGTAGCATTAACCCCAAAAATGGATGGTACGGTGGACCAATGGTGATATGACCAGTGAACGGAATAACCTAACCCGACTCAATCATGGTGATGGAGTGAAAGTGTCATGTTCAAGAGCGACCTGCTACCAATAAAGTTTCTTCAAGTTTTCTTCCCAATTCTCCCCAGTCATTTCTGATCAGTACGTCTTTATTTTTGTCAAGCTTGATGAGGATAACATATGCTTGTTCTATAATTTTCCCTTCGGGCAAACCCGTCACCATGTTTTAACGAGCCTAGCGACAGTGAAACTCGCTCTTGTCTGAATGGACAACTTTGTCGCTATTGTTTTAATGAGTTTAATGACAAGGATAAATTGGTCCTTTTCAATTTTAGAGAGTCTGAAAAAAGACAGAAAGGAAACTCCAATTTTCCTTTTTCGTAGTATAATCCCTTAAGTCTGAAAAAGTATAAAACAATGCGAAAGGGATGACTTTTCGATAGTTTTAATGAGCCGAAAAAGACAAACGCTTGATCGTTTTGTGTAATAATCCCTCAAGTCCAAAAAGATTAAAATCTAGAGGAGGGATGGCACTTCCAATCACTTTAACGAGCTGGAGAGGACAATTGCTCGGCAATATTTTCATACTTTACGAGTTAGATGAAAAGGGCTTAAAGGAGACTCATTTTTGAGGAACGAGTGATATTTCAGGTAGCAGCTGGTTCCAAGTGAGGGTTGGAACTTTCCAATCATGGCAGTGTTAAGAAGATGGCTAACAGAATCACTCGTTGCAATTGTTCCTCAAAAGGGGTAAACAATCAAATGGAGGCATATGATCAGCTAAAACAGAGTGGAGGTGATAGTAAGAACATGACCAAGGCTCAAAAGCTAATGATAATGTGATTGCAATGGTTATTTACTGAAGGTGGGTTCATTTTTTAATCAGCTTAAACTCTGGTTGAACATATGCTCATTGCTAGGTTTATTTTTTAATGAGCTTGAACTTTGTGTAAAACTGCTCATTGCTAGGTTTATTTTTTAACGAGCTTGAACTTCGTGTAAAACTGCTCATGGCCTAGTTCATTTTTTAATGAGCTTGAACCATGTGACAACATATGCTCAAATTCGGTTTCATGTTTACACAAGCTTGAAATGAGAAAATATGCTTGTTATAAGTTCACATGCCCCCAGCATAGTGACGCAAATCGAGATGCATGCCCCCCAAGCTTCATTGCATTCAACGAGGTGGTTGGAATGAAGGTTTACCTTTGAGATCTTTGAAAGACTCGACTTGGATTTTATGAGATCGTAATCAAAGACTCGATTTGGAAAGGGAGTTGTTTCAATTTTTAATGAGGTTGACACAGTAAAAGAACTATCCTCATAATCCACCGCATTTATAGTATTTGATAGAAAATAAAAAACTAAAGGATGATTAAGGTTGCTGGAATAATCTTTGTGGTGATCCGGAAGATGGGAACGATGGTGGTAATCTTCAAATGGTGCCTCTCCTATCATCATTGCCTGAATGATTCCTTCATCTGTAGGATGTACATGCGAGCAAGGATCTGAAGAGGTGCCATATTCCTTAGACCTATCTATCCAAACACTCAATGAGCGTTGATTTGGGTTTGCCCCCCAGGCCAAGAAAATTGATTGCTAGAATATTTCTAAAATGGCGATGATCCATGCTGAAAAAATGTTCGGGAATCTTCTGAATCTTTTAGATATAGAAGATATCATATTGCAGGTTTCCACTGTGGCCACTTCCGCCAGATTACTCTAAGGTGGTAGGGCAAAAGTACCCATCAATGTAGGGTATTTTAGCAGGCCTACTTTGATATTTTGAAGCGAATGAGAGCTTCCATGGATCATCGGGATGCTTCCTGTAACTTGTGAACTGTTGGGGAGAAAGTTTTACTAGTCAACGATTGTAATTCCTCCTTGAAAAGGAAATGAAATCTTTCTGAAGTACGTTGACATAGCAGCCGCCATAACATAAATCCAAGGCCTTCCCAGTAGGATGTTATAATCGAGATTTCCATCGATAACTTCAACATCAATTTCTACTATTTCCCCCCTAGTTCAACTTGTAAGTTACTCAAAATCCCATATGGAGTGTATGTTCGTCCATCGAATGCTTTTAACATCGTTGACGATTGTGACAAGGGTGGTGATCCTAAAGTTTTCCAGCAACTCATTGACATAATACATGTAGATGCCCCCTCATCAATAATTGTTCGATGAACAATTTTGTTGAGGGCTTTCACTTGAATGAGGAAAGCGAGTTGAGCTGGTAACTGAGGTTCATATCCTTTATGATTAAAGGCCACAAGATTGGAATCTGCTGGGTCAATCCCACCTATTGTTGATAATAGAGCTTGCTTTTGGGAGGGGCAATTTTGCAGTACTTCAAGTGTCGACATAGTGGATGGCGATTGGGCCAGGTCCTCTACTATATTATAATTCTGTGCTACTCTAGCACGAGGATTAAATGTTGATTTGTGTACTACTCCCTTTGGCGGCTTTATCATTAGCTCAGGAATGATGGGTGGCACAACTTCGGTTGAAGTTGTTGTCGAACTACTAGGTTGATCAGTAGCCTTGTTGTTCGATAGCTGTGGATTCCCGTAATCTTTATTCCTTGTCGATATCAAAGCATCATTTTGTTGTTTTGAAATGGACAACATAAGCACTTGGGATGGGGAAGCATTGTCGCTAGCAACCAGATTGGTTCCTGGGTTCGGAAATGGGTCAGTCAATACTGCTGAAGTTCTTGAATTCTTAAAGATTTTCTTAACTTCAGCTTTATATGGACAATCTCTTGTCCAATGGTCCTCATCGCATATGAGGCATGGTTGACTAGGTTTATTTTGCCCAGAAGGGTTTACAGAAGATTTTTGAGGAGACGAATCATCCTGTTTCTTATTTTTTCTCTTCCCTTTCTTCTTGCCCCCTGGCTGCTTCGGTTCTTTGCCTTTGTTGGTTGACATGGCATTAACCTCCGAGGCTAGAAGTTCTTCATTTGCATTTTGACCAGAAACCTTAAGGGATTTCTTAGATGTAGCCTTTGTGGATTTTGTGCTGGTCATACCTATCATGCCATTGCCAGCATGAGAGTCTTTTTTTGATTTAGGAGGAGGAGGAATGGAAAATTCTGGTCTGGGAGCATCAGGGATTTTGTCATAGAGTGTGCTAGACTGAGTATAGATCAAGTCTAGATATTGCACACGAGAAATGACTTGCTCTTCAGTGACGACTCCTCCCTTTGCCACATCTTCTATAATAGAAGGTAACAATGACTCGATAAACCATTCAGCTAGTATCTAGTCAGGAACATATGTTTTTACCATTCTACGACGATGTCACAACTCATGAATATGATCAGATATGTGAGTGGTCATTGTCTGCTTGAAATTGGTAAGAAGCTCTGTTCCTATTTTGTACCTTATTGGTAACTGAAAATGGGTTAAAAAGGCGGTGGCAAGGGCACCGAAGTTATCAAACGAAGCTCTAGGCAATTTGATGTACCATTTTGCTGCCGAACCAGTTAATGTTCACTGAAAAAGGCGAAGCCTAGTCGAATCTTCATTTAGAGTGTTGGAGGAACACCATAGATGAAAGGTCATCACATGATTCAATGGATCTTCACTCGGATTTCCATTAAAATTAGGAATATCTGACGGAAGTTTATGAGGAATTGGCAGCCACCAAGGGGCATAAGCGATTGGATCGTTCATTAGCTGATTTAGATTTGGTAACTCTAAAGTCACCATGAAGGGAAACTGTTGATTCAGGTTCGGCGAAGCGTACCCAAGATAAGATGGGATCGCCTGAGCAGTGGGTCTTTTCATACCAGCATAATGCATTTGATGCTGATAACTTTGATAAGGTTGCTGGGCATAACCAATTTGGGATGATTGATGATAACTATTTTGAATATACGGCTGCCCATTACCTGCAAAGCTTTGTTGCTCAGGTCCTTGGTAAGCTTGTTGGAATTGCGGTTGTTGATGTCGCACCAGCCATGGTTGTGAAACCATTTGCTGTTACCCAATACTAGATGTTTGACCAAGATGAGGGGTAATAGTACCCGTTTGAGCCTGAGTCGCTTTAGTTAAGGAGCCCCTAATTGACGATTGCGGTTGCGTTGTGGAGACAAGAGGTTGTTGTACTATGACCTGGGAAACTTGAGGCTGGCATACAACATGCAATGCTTGTACTTGCGACACTATCACAATAGCTGGTGTAGTGGGGATATTCGACATAGGTAGACTCGGTTGCATTGAGTATACAACTCTTGGTTGTTGAGGCAGTATTGGCACCCAACCACTGGATGTGATTCCAATTTGACCTGAATTCGGTTGTGAACTCTCATATGGTTGTTTTCCCGGAGGGAACAATGAAAGGGTATAGTGCCCCCCATATGGCCGCAATCTAGTGCTCGAAGGAATGATCAGTATTTGGAGACTAGACTATCCAAATTGATACTGTTATGAAGGATCAATTTGTTGAGATTCAACATAAGAAATTCCAGATATTATTCCGGATGAACGAACGGGAACAGACCATACTGTCGAAACGGTCCATGGGTGGACTCCCCCTAGCGGTTGAGAGTTAGTTGGGATAGATGGTATACTAGCGAACATTGTCGGAGTGGTGGTAGGAGGTTTTGCTACCGTTGTATTGGATGACACAGTCCTAGATGTCGATGGTTGTGCAGACATATCAAGTCTATCCAAAAGAATTCCCAACGATTCTACAGGAACTTGCAATGAAGGAGTTCCAACTTCTGAAGTAGAAGGATATAGGTGGATCCCATTTCCAAAATGCGATGGAGTACGAGATGGAAGATCCTCCGTAATCTCTTCTATAGCAATCAATCCAGGTGGAAGAGGCAGATCGTCAGGTTCGAAAATATTTCTGGTGCCAAAGAAGGTATAGATTCTGCAGTGACGGATGCTGGAGGGGTAACACCTTTCAAATCAACCCTAGATGGAGCTGGTTTAGGAATAGAAGTGCTTACTGTTACACTAGGATTAGTTCTAATGTCCTCTTGTAACTGTGGAACTTCTTCTGTAGAGGCATGGATACCATAAACGGTTGGAGTAACTGGAGTCTTAGAGGATGTTGAAACACAAGTTTCAAACAAACTAGGAGACTTTGATCCAGTTAAACGAGTTCGCTTGGCTCGAAATGGTTTCATTTCTGGAGTCAAAGACGGTTGACTCGTCAGTCTCCATGAACGACGAGGTTTTGATTGACTTTCTTCCATGATTGCAGATTATTTGATCAACTCAAAATAAGAGGGGAAAATGTTATTCTGAATTAAATGAATTTTAGACGCTTTGACACAACTTTCTTTTTCAATTTTTAAGAGTCGAGAAAAAGGTAAAGATGACTCTAGTTGCCTACAATTTTTAATGAGTCTAAAGTGACAAGTGCTCAGATGGACCTTTTCCTTTAAGGAGTCTGAAAAGGAATGAAAGAGACTACTCTAGAAATCTAGATAGAGGGATTACCAAACCAATTGTAAAACTTCAGAATACTTTTTACGGTACGGCAGTCAATCTTCCCGAATCCTGTGTTCAGTGCATTGTGATCGATAGGGTAGCAGACACAGCTTCCTAAGGATAAAGGATATATCCTATTGTGGTCTCCCAATATATACTCGACAGTACATGGGAGCACAAGTCCATACTGGAACTTGTCATCTCAAAGAGGAGGAATCACCAAGCTATGACGAAAGTGACAATTACCAGGCTTTAAACGTTAGAATATGTCTCTAGCCTAGACTTCTAGATGTTGTGCGTTAGGTTCCAAAGCGTTTTTATGTTCATTGAATTTATTTTACAGTTGATATTTCTTAAGAAGTTTTCCTTTAAGGTTCACTGCGTGATGTAGATATATAACTCCTAAATATGCAATCTATGATGATAAATAGTTGTTTACTCTTCTTTTTGCAATGAAAATCCTAGCTACTACAGAAAGGGAAACAAAATCCTTTCAACATAGAGCAGAAAGGACACACTAGATGCATTGTCCTAAATCAAAATCAACAAGCAGTCTAAATGCAAATGCACCTGCATGTATTTGTTTTCCGCTTTCTTAATGTGTGAATGACAAAAAGAATGTTTGGTACAAATCTTAATTATATCTTCTTTCAAAGCGACAGTACTAATGATTTTCTTTTCAAAAAATGAAAGGGAGACAAGATGACACTTTGCGATTTTGAATTGAAAACTGCTTTCGACACTTGAAATACTATTAATTCAGATCAAATACAAGAGTAACAATGTAATCAACTATCAAAAAGAGAAGGATTCTTTTCCTTGACTAAAAATGACACTTGCGACACTTTCAAATCAAAAGACGACAGTTCGATTAAGCTACTATTTTGTAAATGAGAAATGTGAATGGCAGAAAATACATAAAAACATTCAAAAATCTTTGTACAATGGAGGTTAGATGATGCAAAGGAAGGAGGTTTCAACAGTGGTCTATTGATCACAGACAGTAAAACTCTTGAATAAAGCTGAAGACAGTGAAGAAAAAACCAAAATCTGGAGGCAGAAACAGTCTTATCTGATCATCGCACCTGTAACAAAAGGAAATAGGGATGCATCTCACTTGCTGCACATGGGAGGTGTGATGCATCCAGATTGCCAAGAAGAGAAGGTGGAATGGTCCAGGGATGAGACTTTAACTTGGTTTTTGGTCACAGTTTGTAGTTTAGTTTAGGGATTTAGGCCGAGCTAATGATAGTCAGTAAACACAAAGTATAGGGGCTGATCTAATGAGGTTACATGAGCTACCTCTAGGGCACTTAGGATGTTTGCAAGTCAATTGTTCAGTTCATAAATAAACCCAGAGATTGACTGAAGCAACATTGATCTACTTTGCACTTGCATAGCAAATGCAGTTCGAAGGCTAGCTGGCTTAACTTCAGGCTCCATCTGTGGTTTATGAATCAAACAAATAGAGACAAGCAATCAAACTAATTGCTCCCCAGTGGAGTCGCCATTTTTCTATCGGGAAAACTAGTTTCTATTCAGAACTACTAGTCCCACTAAGACGGGTAGCTATCTTAGAAACAAACAAACTAAAGCTACTTGTATTTTCCTTTACAAGAGATAGATGCGAAAGAAGCAAAGAGTACCAACCTCAGTCTTTCGCTTGGCTCATTGCTTGTTTCCTTTCCCCTTTAACAGAATCTCGCCACTGCTTCCTTACTTGTCCCGCTTCAAAGAGCACCTCTAGAATCACAGCAACATAAGACCATCAAAGCATAGAGATCTGTCACTGTAAACAATATAGGATCAGATATATATTTACCATACAAATGCATCTATCAACACAATATTCAGAGATACACAAGAATATGGAGGAAAACTCAAATAGCTTTATTCATAAAAGTAATAGAATAGAGGATTACAACCACTTGGTCTGACCCAACACCATCCTCCCAGCTTGAAAGCCCTCTTCACCTCATACGAAGCAAGATCACCCAACAATGTCTTCAAAGAGAAATCAACAGCACTTCTTTGCAAATTACCAAATTCCAACCCTCAGCCCTTGGATATCTAAGATGAGGGATCCATATATAGATATTTGCAAAGGTGTGAGTCAGCTTTGGGTTTTTGATTAGTGTCATTCCACTGATAATTCTTGGTTCCACTTGGATATTTCATTGATCTCTTACTCATCCGTGGGTGATTTCTGAGAGGCAAGTGTCATATGAGAAGTTTCTAGAAGATTCCTTGATCATCCACTTAGCAAATTCTCTCTACTATTTGTCTATTCTCACTCATCGCACCCTATAGAAGGCCTTTTCAGTATGCATCGCACCTCCATGTGTACAAGGTGAGATGCATCATACCCTGGCCATGGAGCAGGTGAGATGATCCAGTTTTGACTAGTTCTGAGCAGTTTTTCAGGGAGAACTTCTGGGAAATGATGTAATCAGTTGACCTTGCTCCTTTAGGTTATGAAACAACACTTTTAGGGACTTAGAATCCCTTGGTTTATGGACATATGTGATTGGGGTTGCAGTGCCCAAATATGTCTATAATAATATCCCTTTTTTATTCATTTTGAAATTGAAATCGATAAGATCTTTACAGCAAAAATTGTTGAACAAATTGTAGAGCCCTCATTACTATGAATCTTACTTTGCTCTAACATTCAACTCTTTCTAAGACCTATTCTAAAACCCAGCTCCTTACTCGTTCTTCATATATGAACTTCACTTTTGGCCGAAATTTTATCACAACATGTAGATCTACTCTACATATATTTTCCTCAAGCTCAGATTTGATCATAACACTTAGATTTTATCTCTTTTCTTTTCTCTATCTGCATTAAACCTTATTCCTTTAAATAATAGACTCGATATCTCTAGGTATTTTATTCAATTGATCCTTAATCAAATCCCTAAACCTATTTTTCAATTATTCTTAGCATCTCTTCACTTCTGCATTGTACATATATGCCTTCTCTTTAAAAAATCCATTTTATTTGGCATAAATATATCTTTTATCTCAAGCTCTCTTCTAACACAAAGCCTCATATCTCTATATTGCATTGATTTCAACCTTGGTGCTCATATTTGTTTCCATTTGAACACTACATCTCGATCATGCTTTCACAACATAATTCTCTACATCTTGAATCTACTATATCATAAACACATTGGATTTTCCATTCTCAAAATTATTGTAGCTTCATATCAATAGTGACACATATATTTATCCATTAGTCAATGATAATTTATTCATTCCACACATGTTTCTTGCTCATTTATTCATATTTATTCATATTTCTTGTTCATTTACTCATTTCTTCAGTTATTCATATTTGTTTCCATTTGCACACTTCATCTCCATCATGCTTTCACAACATAATTCTCTGTATCTCGAATCTACTATATCATACAAACATAAGATTTTCCATTCTCAACATTATTCTAGCTCCATATTTGTAGTGATGCATATGTTTATCCATTACTCAATGATCATTTATTCATTCCATACTTGTTTCTTTCTCTATAGTGTATTCACCATCTCTCTCTCTCTCTCTCTCAACTAACTTATGTCACCTTGAATCTTATTATATACACTGTATTAATAGATTCTCTCCCTCTCTCTCTCTCTCTCTCTATCTCTATCTCTCTCTCTCACTCACTCTCTCTCTCTCCCTCAATTTTACATAATTTCTCAATCAACCAATGTCACCTTGAATCATATTATATACACCACATCAATAGATTTTTCATCAAGAAGACTTTAATTCTTCAAAAGAATTTGGCACCTCAACACCAATATTTTGTTTCGAAACTCGTTTCCATTTGCACACTGCATCTTCATCATGCTTTCACAACATAATTATCTGCTTCTCAAATATACTATATCGTACACACATTAGATTTTCCATGCTCAACATTATTGTAGCTCCATATTTGCCATGATACGCATATTTATCCCTTGCTCAATGATCATTTATTCATTCCACACATGCTTCTTGCTCTATGGTGTATTCACCATCTCTCTCTCTCTCTCTCTCTCTCTCTCTCTCTCTCTCTCTCTCTCTCTAGTGTATCTCCATATATGTAGTGATATGTATATTTATCCATTCCTCAATTTTATTCATTCCACACGGGTTACTTTCTCTATTCATTTACTCTCTCTCTCTCTCTCTCTCTCTCTCTCTCTCTCTCTCCTAGTTTTGAATCAGTTCCTAATCAACATATGTCACCTTCAATCATGTTATATAAATTTCATCAATATGTTTTTCATTAAGAAGACTTTTATTCTTCAAAATAATTTGGAACTTGAACATTGTTATGCAACCAACTCACTGAAAAGATAAATGAGTGACTACACTGTTATGTAACCAACTCACCAAAAGTATAGATAAATGACTTAGAAATTATCCTCTTCGAGGGGGAAACCTCATTTACATTACATAAATGAAAAAATCTTGGATGATTCAAATTATAAGACCTCCTTCATATATATAAGAGTCTAAGGGGTCACAATATAATTAGAGCCTACATAACAATAATAATGTAAGGGCACAAATGGGAGGCTACACTAATAACAATAAGGGGAATATACTAGTATTATAGGGACCTAACGTGCCCCTCTCCTTAAAAAAAATTGTTTTCCTCAACACTTGAGTAGTTTCAGATGATTTTGTATAAAATTCTCATCCTCCCATGTGGAATCTTCAACAAGTAAGTTCTTCCACTCAATGAGATGCTTTGAAATTAATTGATTTCGTAGTTGTTGGGTACCATTTTCCATGACTACTTTAGGCTCAATTATGATTTTTCCTTATTTCTCAAGTTATGACAACATTGTTTGAATTGCCAGCTTGTCACTGATATCCTTCTTTAAGCGTGAAACATGGAAAGTTGGGTGTACTCACGAAGATGTAAGCAACTCCAATTTCTATGCCATGGTACCAATCTTTTGCAACACATTGTAAGGACCATAGTACTTGGGTGATAATTTATTATCCTTTTTATCTTTCTTGAGGGAAATTTGTTTGTATGGTTGTAGCCGTAAAAATACCCAGTCACCTACATCAAAACTTATTTCATTGCGATGTTGATATGCCTATTATTTCATTTGGTTTTGCACCAGAGTGAGGTTATCTTTTAAGAGTTGGAGAACTTTTTGTTAATGATTGATGTGATATTTCGCTACTTGAACCATAAAATTTTCTCTTAAATATGATGTGATGGATGATGGATGATATCCGTAAAGTTTCATATATGGGTTCATGTTTACTACAGTATGGAAGGAAGTGTTATACCACCATTCGACTAGAGGTAACCACTTGACCCATTGTGTTTGTTTATTCGATACAAATAAATGAAGATATCCTTCCAAACATTTGTTCATTATCTCATTTTTCTCGTCAGATTGATGATGATAAGATGAACTAGGATCTAGTTGAGTACCAAGACAAGAAAATAATTCCATCCAAAATTTTCCAGTGAAAATGGAACCTCTGTCACTTACAATATTATTTTGGTTTCCATATAGATTTTGAATTGTTTCCTTAAATTAAGTAGCAATTGTATTGGCTTTAAGAGGATGAGATAATTCACAAAAGTTTGCATACTTGTTAAAGTCTATCAACTACCACCATGATGAAAATCTTTCCTTCAGACTTGGGTAAACCATGATAAAATCCATTGAGACCTCCTCCCAACGCTGACATGGAATGGCTAAACGTTATAAGAGACCCAGGGTCCTAATTATCTCAACTTTATTTTGATGGAAAACCAAACATTCTACCCCAAACTTCTGAATACCATATTTAATTCCATCCCAAAAAAAAATCCTTCTTGACCCTTTCGTAAGTTTAAAAAAATCCTAAGTGCCCTCCTAAGGGTGGAGGTATGCAATTGCAAAACAATTTGTTTCTTGAGCTGGGAATTATTACAAATATGTAAGCAATCTTTGTACCATAATGAATCATTTTTCAAGCTAAATGTATCGGATGTACTAAGATCTCGCTGCAACTTTTGAATGAGTACCCACAACTCTTCGTCATTTTTCGATTCATCCCTTGCTTCGGTTATCCAATCAAGTTGGGTAATAGAAATGGCATAAAGCAATGCTTCCACATCTTCATTCTTTATTCAGAGTGCATTTGCAACAACATTTTCCTTCCCTTTTTTATAGATGATTTGAAAGTCATAAACTAACATCTTTGTGACCCATTTTTACTACTCTTCTGAAGATAATATTTGTTCCAAAAATTATTTAAGACTATCATGATCCAGTTTTATGTTGAAGTGTCTTCCCATTAGGTAAGGTCTCCATTGCTTTAGTGCATGAAGTATTGTCAACATTTCTGTCTCATAAATAAGTTTGTGTAAATAATTTCCTTTGATTGGATGGCTTTCAAAAGCAATGGGTCTTCCTTCTTGCATTAAAACGGTACCAATTCCATTTCCCAAGGCATCACATTCCACAATAAAGGTTTTTTTAAAGTCAAGCATAGTTACGATCGGTGCATGGCACATTGCCTCTTTAAGATGTTCAAAGATCTTAGTCACTTCTGGAGTCCAAGAAAATGCATCTTTCTTCAGTATTTTTGTTATAGGTGTTGTTATTCTCCCATAATTCTTAACAAACTTGCGATAATACCCTCTCAACCTGAGAAATCCCTAAATATCATTTACGGTTTTTAGGATTTTTCATTCCTTAATGGCTTTAATTTTCTTAGGGTCTACCTTACCATCCCGATCAGATACAATAGGACCCAAATATTCCACCTCCTTTACTCCAAAGAATCATTTGGAGGCTTTTGCATATAATTGTTTTTTCTCCAATAATTTGAGTACCTTGTCAACATGTTGAACATGATCCTTCTAGGACTTGTCGTAGATTAGTATACATTCAAAAAATACTAATAGAAATTTTCCAAGGGAGGGTTTGAAAATGGAATTCATCAAATCTTGAAATGTCAAAGGTGTATTAGTAAGACCAAATGAATTTTGAATGTTGTTTTCAAAATATCTCAGTATTCATTATAATTTGATCATATCCTAAATGAATATCCAACTTGGTGAAGTAAATTTCCCCATGTAATTCATCCAACAATTCATTAGTGACAAGAATGGGAAATTTATCTTTAATAGTGAGCTTGTTGAGCTCCATATAATCTGGACACAAACATTATCATCCATCCTTCTTGTGCAACAATATTACTAGAGTAGATAAAGAACTTTGACTAGGTTGAATTATAATACCCTCTAGCTTTTCTACAACCATACATTCAATTTCACTCTTTTGAGCATAGGAATATCTATAAGATGTGATCTTTGGAGGAACAGTTATTGGAATCAAATGAATAGTATGATCAAGATCACATATAGGTGGTAGGCATTTGGGAGTGTTAGATACTTTAGAATGATTGTCTAAGACATTTTGGAGATCTAGAGAAATTGATAATTTTGATGTTTGAACCTCTATAGAGCATAATTGTGAAATTACACCTCGTTGTTCTTTTTTTAAGAATATTTTTCATGTCATTTGAGACAATTATCTTTCTTGTTTTCCCTATTATACCCCTTAATTCAACATCCTTTCCTTCCCAAAAAAATTGAAGAAACATTCTTGAAAATTAAAAGTTATTATCCCCAAAGATTGTAACCATTGGACGCCTAGTACAACATCAACATCACCCATTGGAATGGAAAGCATTGGACTATTCAATACACATTCCCCCATGGTTAGGTTGATATTATGGCACTTTCCATAGAAATTTATAGTTCCTCCATTTGCAACCATCACTTGATGCTCAGGTGCTGGATATAGGAAGTAATTAAATTCTTTGGCTCTCTTACAATGAGTAAAATTATGAGTACTACCTGAATCAATCAGCGCTATTACATTTTTCTTCTTGATATATCCTTTTATGTTGAGAGTTTGAGGAGTGGTAATTCTTGCCAATTCATTGGAAGATATGGTTGGATTCATTTCTTCTTTCTTTGGGATTGGTTCCTAGTGTATATACTCCTCTTTTGATGTTTCTTATTCCTTTTGCTTCCTCCTCTTCACAATCTATGTAGAATAATTTCTTCTCAGCACACATATGTCCTTTAGTGTATTTTCTATCACAACTATTAGAAAGCCCTTTGGCTCTTTTTCCATCCAATTTTTGTGGATTCAACCTTGTAGGTTATGGAAGGTTAGTAGCAGCAATTCTTCCATATTTATAGTTGTGAGTAGTAGACTTCCTTGTTTCCATAATTTTGGTTTCAACTTTTCTTGCCACCTTAAATGCCTTCTCAAATGAATCATGTTCCGAAAGGCGAACCTCATGTTAAATGTGTTACTTCCAACTTCCTATGAATACATCAATCATATTCTCCTTTGGAATATTAGTCACCCTAATATTCAATTTTTGGAAGTCCTCGATGTGATCCACCATTGAACCTTTTTGTTTGATATTTATCAATTGGGTAAAGAAGGTGTTTCTCTTCGTATCCTCATAATGTGCTATCATTTCCTCTGTAAAAATTCACCAAGTGAAAAATGGTTTAGGATAAAAAATTCGTCGATACCATATAAATTTATTGGGTTCTAAATATAAATATGCAATGTGTACCTTTCGTGTGTGTTTCACATCATTTAGATCAGAATATTTCCCCATTTGTAGTATCCATGTTACTGGATCCTTGCCATCAAACTTCCTCATATATATCTTTGGGATGTGGTGGTTCTTAAACCTCACATTGGAGTCTCTAAAAACATAATTCATATTCCTTTTTTCCTCATCATGATTTTCATGGATCACCTTGTCACCACAAGGAAGCCTTTCTTGCAACAACCTTGGCAAGCCTTCCTTCAAACATTCCATGTTTGCTTTCAAACCATCCATCTTAGCTTCCATGCCATACTTCAAACCTTCCAAGTCTAATTTTAAACCCTCCATTTCCCCTTTTAAGTCATCCATGTCCCCTTTTAGTTCATCTTTGGTTGTACTTTGTGAGAGTGAAATTTGTTTCACTTGGTCTAGTAATTTTGATATATCATGTTGCAAATCTTCCTCTTCATGTGTCATAGTAGAGATTTTTTAGGGCTTAATGGGTGTAGATTTATTTTGTTTGGGAGGAATTTTATAACCCAATACTAGTATCTATGCTTCAATATGCCCCTTGAATCACTTCAAACTGATTTTTCAAACAAAAGTTATGTGAAATTTAAACAATTAAACACCTTTTTCTTGCTTTTTAGGAGCTCGATATTGAATCTGTTATATCACTGTAATTTAAAATCTCCAAGTTCTAAAATTTTTTCCTCTAGTATTCCAACCCAACAATTCAGACTGACATTAGATTCTGCAAGAAAGATCTATTCCTGACCTCCCACGATGACTTGATTCTAGACTAGTTTAGTAGAGTGAACTTGTACAGAGTACCACATGTCACTATTTCGACCTTCAGGCCTAAAAATGATATACAAGAAACTAGCATCTATGCACTTTCTATCACATTTTACAAAATTCCAATCCGATGCTCGGGGAGAAAGTTATGACAATTTTCCCTAGGTCATGTATTTGTGATTGAATTCTGGAGCCTACAAAAACCCTAACTTCCTCAAATCATATTTTTGAAAAATATAGTGAACCAGGCTATGAAAGATTTACATGAATTTCACCAATATTTTGGCTCCATATGGTCAAAATCTTAGTTTCTTAAGCATCATAGAAAAAACATTAGAGTGAAAATTCCAAGATGGCCTATTTGAAGAAGTGAAACCCTAGAATCCAAATTATTTGTATATGAAACTGCTTGAGGATTATGATAAATTGCAAGCGATTATATTAAAGTTTTAAACCTCTTATGTCAAATTCATAAACACACAAACATGAATTACAAGTTTAGTTTTGGCATAAAATAGCAAACAACATCTCCATAATAGCAAACACAACACATCAAAATCATGAAGGAGTTCACCCGTCCTCAGATACATCTCCTAGTCCATCTTCCAATGGTTGGGCCTCTTTCATTATGCTCAAAAAATGGTGTTGGCATCAAGTGAAATTGCTCAAATCGCTTCAACAACTCCAATGGCTTCAAAATTGTAAAAATACCCTATCTAGCCTCTTTCTGCTTCGAAAAACCCAAAAACTAAGAATGCTATGATCTACCCAAGTTTTTCTACTATTCGTTATACAAAACACACATTTGCAGATCATCCGACAATTCTTCCCCAAAAATCACTAATGGAGCAACCATTTGGCTAACATCCGACACACTTTGTGGCCTGATTAAATTCGCCATTAGCCCAATATTCTGAAAATCTCGATCACGTGTCGCCCATGCGACCACGTTGGGGGACGAGTTTTGGGGCCTCTATCTCGCCTTTGTCTCCTCCACACCCTCAGTCACATTGGGGTCATATGACCCTGGGATGGGTCCCTCTCCAAATGTGCACCCATGAACATTTAAATAATGTTTTTTTACTAATAATTTATAAAGAACATTCATAGTCTATTGGTAAGAGCCCCGGTTAGTGTGGATGAGGTGATGGTTTCAAACCTCGACACTATTTCTCAGCCTTAAAAAAAGTAATTCCATTACTGATATGCCACGAGGTAGATTCCTATTGGGCCACTTGGCACCCATTCATTGGGTCACTTCAAACAGTATTCGGCCAATACAAATCCTCCATTTCGTAGCTAGCAGAATTATGCTAAGTGTCAATAAGTCATAGGCCAATAGTGAATCGTCAACATACCATGTCAATAGGTACAGTCAGATGTACGGACTGTTAACTAGAAATCCTGCAACTGCCTCTTTGAAATTTTAGTTGTTTCCACAAATGAAAAGATCATGATTCCAAGAGCATACTACATTCATTTTTTGCTAAATGAATTCCATCGAATTCAGATCAATGAGGTCCATGTATTCATTTTGGTTTCTTTCCATTTCGACAACTTTGAATTTTGAGCATATTTTTTATCCAATGGATCACTCCTCTCCACTAGAATATTTTTCACCCTAAAATGTCTTTATTATTGAACAATTAGATGAGGGTACAACCCCCTCATCCTTCCAGTCTCAACCCACTAGAATTTTCCTGAATTCAACAATTTGAGCTTTTCACGAAAATTGATCTTTTTGCTTGATTCTGGAAACCTTGTCTTACTGTTGTAGATACCATCTTGCTGCAATTTCCCATAATTTGGAGAACAATAAAATTTCCTTAAAGGAACAAACATACTCCTTCCTCAATTTTCAATCGAAGGAAACTTAGAAAACTTCAAATTCTTCTCACCTTGTACATTGTCAACATGATGCTGGTTAGCTTTTCTTGCCTTGCGCTTGGCTAGACTCTTGACCAAATGTGATCGCCATTGCCATGCACCATATTTTTTTGAAGACAATAAATTCTAACACCCACAAGAATAACTTGTGGAACCAATTCCCTCTTTGTCAAATTTCTTTGGCACTTTCTCTTTGACCCTTGCACTCACTAGCACGAACATATTGTTCCCATCATTGTTCAACAATGTTGTATGCTGTTGCAATTTTTCGCTTCTTGTTTACCACTTTTAAGAGGAAACATATTAGATCCCTAAAAAAAAATTCACGACCATCAGAAAATTTAATGAAATTGTATATTTCATTTGATGTGTCTCTTTGAAAGGTGTCATTCACAACATCTTGATGCTTGAACATTAACAAAGAATTTTTTTGACTTGTATTCAAAATTTTATTTATTTGTCTAGCATGCATAAGAGACAAACTCATCTTCTTTCTATGCACTCTAACTATATGCTCAACCCCATTCTTGAACAAGTGATACTTATTCTCATGGCAATCAAATATTTCTCTCATGTCATAAAGGTATGGGCTTCCCAAAACAATACCAGAAATCTCAAGTAGAACTACATCAAGCTCAAGTTTATCAAGAAAGTTTGCAGTGGTTGAAAATATAAGTTTGCACTTCCTTGTCACCTGAAAATTTTCATTGTTACATATCCACCCTAAAGGACAAGGTCTTGGATGTGGAATGGTTTCTATATTTAACTTCTTTACTAAGTCTTCAGAAATAAGGTTTGCTTGTGACCCACTATCAAATAGTGTGTCAATTTTGGTATTCTTTGAAACAACTCTAATGTGGAAAGGTTCAATTATTATTTCATCATTTTGAGCATCATTGGAACAACTTGAAGAACTAGTGTTTGCTATGTTCTTACCTTCCAAACCCATCACTATAATCTTGGTTTCATCTCTAGAATCAGAACCTAAATGATGTTCTATAATTGCAGTTGTTTTTTCCTTCTCTTTGTTTTTAAGCTTGCTAGGTCTAATCTCTGGATGATGTTTCCAACAATGGTATTCATCATGGCCATCTTTCAAACAATGTTTGCATGTGATTTTTTCTTTTTTCCATCATAATGGAAGAATTCTTATTCCCTTTCCCCTTAAAATTAGCTTTCCCCTTTTCTCCATATTCAAAGGAATCCTCACTTTTCTCATTAGAAATATATTTCCCTCTTTCTTATAGCTGTGTGCCTTGTACACAAAATTCTTCTAAATTTGTGGGATTAAACATGAGAATAACGTGGCTTAGGTAACTATAAAAACCTCCAATATATTTTAACAAAGTTTCTTGAGATGTCAAATCTACACTTAATATTAGTGCTATTCTCTTAAAATCTTGACTATATTTTATCACACTTTGTCCTTTTCCTTGCCTAAAATTTTTTCAATACATTATAGATTTATGCATGTATACTAAAGGATATAATTATCTTCTCAATGCAACAACAAAATTATTCCAAGAGGTTAAGACCTTACCATGCTTTTCAATGTCCTCTTGTGTTTTGGCTTCCAACCAAATAAGAGTTGCACTCTCCAAACTTAATGAGGCACGCTGAATCTTGGTGCCGTTATCCTTGATCCTTTGTACCCTACAATATACTTCAAGGTAACATACCCAATTATATAGTCTTTTAGCATTTACCTCTCCATCATACATAGGAAAATCAAACCTTATGTCAAGTTTCAAAAATGGAGTTTTACCATGTCCCCTTGGAGAATGTGGAGGTGTTTGTGAAGGGTTTGTTGTGGAAGATGAAGATGGTGAAGATGGTAGTGATGATGGAGGTGAAGAGAATGGTGGTGTCAAATGTGGTTTTTCAACATTCCCTTTTGGAGGCTTGTCCCCATCTCCTCCATTTCCTCCTAAAGAACCCTCTACCTTTGGAGGCTTAGAGATCTCACCTTGCAATCTTATGTTTCTCTCTTCATAGAGAAATTTCACCATTTGGGTCATGTCAAAAAACACTTTTCTCAAAACTTTTGCATCCTCGGACAATTATCAAGCCCTTCTTCATGTGACATGCTTATTGAAGCTTTAGGTACAATTTGAGGTGAAATTTGTGGTGGATATTGTGTCAAATGTGTTCTCCTTATCCTTGTCCCAACTTGAGGACCTGAAACAATAATATTTCCCTCTCCTCTCTTGAGCTTCAACCTTGTAAGAATCAGAAACACTTGCCAACAAATTAAACCCTCACAACAAAAAAGAACATCAGCTCTGATACCAAACTGATTTGTACGAAACTGCTTGAGGATTATGATAAATTGCAAGTGACTAAATTAAATTTTTAAGCCTCTTATTTCAAATTCATAAACACATAAACATGAATGAAAAGTCTAGTTTTTGCACAAAATACATCACCATAACAACAATCACAACGTAAAAAAAATGATGAAGGAGTTCACCCCTCCTGGGCTACATCTCTTGATCCAACTTCCAATGGTTGGGATTCTTTCATCATGTTTAGAAAAGTGTGTTTACATCAGGTTATAGTGCTCCAATGGCTTCAGAATTGTCAAAAACCATTGGATAGCCTCTTTCTATTCCCAAAAAGACCAAAAATGGAGAAATTTATTGTCTCCCCAAGTTTTTTTCCTATTCACTCTAAAAAATGCACATGTCTCCAAACCATCCTACAATTTTACCCCAAAAATAGCTAACAGAGAAAGAATTTGGCTAATAGTTAGCATAATTTGTGGCCTCCTTAAATTCACCATTAGCCCCTTATTCCGAAAATCTTAGTCACGTAGCACCCATGTGACCATGTTGGGGGCCTAGATTTCGTGCCTTTGTCTAGCCTTTGTCTCCTCCGTGCCCTCCATCACATCGGGGTCATATGACCCTCAACTAGCTCCCTCCCCAAATGTGCACCCATGAACATTTAAATAATGTTTTTTGACTAATAATTAACAAAGAACATTGGTGGTTTGTTGGTAAGAGCCCTGGTTAGTGTGGATGAGATCACAATTTCAAATCCCAGTGTCACTTCTCAGCCTTAACGAAATTTTAGACCATTACCGAGATGCAATGTGGCGGTTTCCCATTGGGCCCCATGGAACCCATTCATTGGGCCACTTCAAACACCATTCAACCAATACAAATCCTTCATTTGACAACGAAAATAATTGTTCCAAGTGTCAGGAATTCATAGGCCAATGGTGAACTATCACCATACCATGTCAGCAGGTCTAGTCATCTGTATGGACCACTGGCTGGTAATCTTGCAGCTACCTTTTTGAAATTTTAGTTATTTCTACATATGAACAGATAGTGTTTCCCGGAGCATACTTCATCTGTTTTTCATCAAACGAATTGCGCTGGATTCAAAATGATGAGATATACGTAGTCATTCAAGTTTCGATCCATTTCGACAAATTTCAACTTTGAGCATATTTTTGATCCTTCGAATCACCAAAGCTCTAATACCTAATGTTATGCAACCAACTCACAAAAAATATAGATCAACACCTTAAAAATTATCCTCTCCGAGGGGCAACCTCATTTACATTACATAAATGAGCATTTCTTCGATGATGCATATGATAAGACTTCCTTGGTATATATAAGAGTCTAAGGGGTCACAATATAATTAGAGCCTACATAACAATAATAATGTAAGGGCACAACAATAACAATAATGGGATTTTATGGGGCACAACAATAACAACATTGGGGATACATGGGGATACACTAATAACAATATGGAGAATACACTAGTATTATAGGTACCAAACAAACACCACTAATTTATTTCATAGCCCTTCCTAGATAGCTCCCAGATGCATGTAACGATCAACTACAACCATAATCTTAAACCAAAGGATATTTAAGTAGATAAATTCACAAAACCATTAAGAAACATAAATATTTTGTATGTACAACGAGCTCTTTGATTAAGATTGACCGTAAAAACTTCATTTCAGCCCCTCTATATATCCAAAAATTAACATAAGGTGGTGATCCATTATATATCAAATATGTTACTTAAATCCCCCTTATCTCCTATGAACGTACTAAACAAAATCCATATACTGGTTTCATCTAACGAAGAGGACAATACTTCTTGGCCTCCCTTCCTTCTGAGTTTCAACAAGGGGGGTCCATAATTTTTAATATATCACCCCCATCTAACATGACACCACATCACTTAGCATATCCCACTAAATTGCCACTATTGCATATACACGATCAATTTGTTTAACATTATGGAGCCTTACATACCTAAGTCTGGTTCAAATCCTGAGGTTTTTCTACCTCACCTACACATCGAATTTCTTCCATATGTCATTTCATGTCATTTCCATGTGTCACTTAGAAGGGTGCCACTCGAACACCCAAATAGGCTAAATCCACCTACTAGAGGTCAAGCTCATACATTGCCACATCATCACCTTTGTTACATAACTACCACCCATTGCCACTTAGCTACTACCTGATGCTACCACATGTCACATCAAAAAGTGTGTGAAGGGTTGTTGCCTACTGCTCAACACTCTTCACTACTTATGTAAACTTGATTGGACATGGTAGTTAGATTAGAAATTGTGTGCTTAAACCTAGCCCATTGTGACTAGGAGCCTCACTGGCCATCATTTGGTATCCACTTAAATGAGTGATCACTAATTGGACTAGTAGTTTGATAAGTTCTTAAGTGCTTATACCTAGCCCCTTATGACCAAGGTCTATGACTAGGAGTCTCATCAGTCATCAATCACTCCTTGTGATGCATTCCATTAAGTGAACACCAATTGGATTGGTTGTTAGAGAGCTTCTTGGGTGTTGAATTTCGGTCCCTTGTGACTAGGGGTTGTGATTGTGGGTTTACCTCCTTACCACCTTCTGGTCACCACTCATAGCCAATTCCTTACCATGTCCCCTAGCCTGCTCAATTCCCAAGTCATTAGAGTCAACCAATCAAGATGTAACACCTATCATCTCCTCTACATGGCTTCCACATCATCGTTGATCTGAAAAAATCCACTATCAAGTTTATCTCTTAAGTAAATTTCTTTTAGAGATTCAAGAGGCCTAGATACCTGGATATGTTTTTTAGTATGGAATCATAACCAAAGTTGAACTATGACCCAACAACCTTCAAAATAAATATGGATTTAGGTCTTTGATTAAGTGGTTTCTTTGTGTAATGCTTAGATACCTGTATTCTTGGATATCTCTTCCTCTGGGGAACTTTTCTTAATGGAACCTTTCTCTGGATAATTTAATTGAATTAATATATCTCTTGTGCATTTAGATATATCTAGATATCTAGTTATCCAAATGATCTGCCTTTTCTTAAGAACTGCAGCAGTCGTAGACACATGAAGTCCGAGATATTTGAACTCTGAAATAAGCTTGGATGTATATAAAATCCATCTTTTTCTTCTAAGTGGCAACTTGGTTTCACCCTAGATTGCTAAGATGGCTAAATTCCTTTAATCCTTATCTAATTGCCAAATACTACCTTCACTTCAAACAACATTTTCTCTTCATTACGTGGGAGTTTGACCCCATGCCATATAGCATTGGAAAGGTCCCTTAGAGTGTTATCCAAACAAAAAAATTTCATGTGGTTTTGAGAAAGTTACTTATAGATAAAATTCCTTTAAGTATAGGTTATTAGGCTATGCATGTAGTAGCCAACAAACACAAACAAACATTAATATCAACATCAAAGAGCTCCCCCTAAAATCTATTCACTTGACATCAATGACTATAGTTGACATTAATGACAACCAATTGTTAACTTTCTTAACAATCTCCCCTTTTGGAATTGATTGAAACACCACCAAACATTGCATGTCACTTATGGCAACACCACGACTTGACAACTCTCCCCCTATCAAGTTGCTGAAGAGATTTTTATTTTTTTTCTCACTCTCCATTATTGTTATTTTTTCACTCTCAAATGATACTATTTTATCACTAACCCCCTTTTCTTCTGAGAAGCTAATGGTTGATCTCCATATTCAAAATCTCTTATCACTTTTCCATTTTATCCCAAATTTTCCCCCCTCCCCCTTTAACATCAATGGAAAGGGCTTCTAGCAACTAGAGCTACATGATCCACCCACTCTTCCTTATGATGCCTCATTGATGCATGGGATTTCAGAGGCCAATGTTTGATTAACCTTCTGATTTGATCATTATCCCCTTAAAAGGGATTTAGTGATAACCCTGGACATAACAGGTTATTGATATGAATTGTTTCTCAACATACTTGGTGTTGCCTCTAAGATCAACATATACCAATTGAAAACAAAAATAGATAGACTTAGGAAACATGCAAACTTTCCATTTCATAGTGCACTATAATACACTATTCTATCCCTAAACTTGGGCTTTTCCTATTGATTTAATTCTTTTTCTAACATATAATTTAAATTAGTTGCAGTACTATATAAATCCACACTTAAAGTTGATCCAAGGTCAAATATTCTCTTGCATAAATGGTTGATCCAAATACCAAGAGCTCTCCCTTTTTATACCAATTGACTAGGATTAATTTCAATTATTGCTCAACTGAACCAAAGCATACAAATGATTGCTCCAAGAGATAAATTCTTTCATTGCCTTAACATGAAAGGCTACATATATTCATTACCATTGATCCTAATTGTTTCAATCACTTATATAAATGAAATAAGACATAATACATAGGATTTGAAAACTTTTCACTTCATTTTTTCTTTAGCACCCAACTCCCCCTAAACACATGCTATTTTTGATCTTATAGCTCCCCCTGAGGTTATTCACTATTCTTTTCTCTGACCTCTTGACATATAAGTATCCTTGACAACAATTTTCATTTGCATTCTTTCCTTTTTCCTGTTAGACTAAGGACTTGTCTTTACTTTTCACACCATCTTTACTTCAATGCACTTGTTCATATTTATTTCTAGTAAAATGAACTTTACTTACTTCCCCTAATATGTATCTAGTGGTGTTTTCAACTCACAACCCTTTTCTTGTAGCTCATCCTTAATGATTTCTATCATCTTTACGTGACTTGAGCTGCAGATGTCCCTCACTCATCTTTTATTGATATGCTAAGAGAGTTAATATTGGCATACGCCAAACTTATGATTTACCTTTATTAAGGTCATATGCATTGCTTGAGTTCTTGGTTTTTGTTTCTACTAGTATACCAAATTATTCCTTCATTATTTTACATCCTTTAGACAAGAATGTGACTTCATGTCTATGATCAACAATTTGAACTATACTTAAAACATTGTTCTTTAAACCTTCAACAAACATCACATATTTATCCTTAATTCTCCAATTGTTAAGACCAAATAGTCCTTTACCCATTATTCTCGCTGATGTATTGTCTCCAGGAATTACACTAGCACCTGTGACTTCTTTTAGTGTGTTAATTTTTTTTTGCCTCCTATCATTTGATTTTTAACTTCTACAGTCTATATGCCATTGGTCCTTTTTATCTAGACTACATGGAGCTAAATTGCATTTCTCATTTATTTCTTGTTTCTTTTTCCATATCCTTATGGTTTCTTCTTTCTTGTTTCACTTTGGAGGATTTATTGAGCTACTACTAAAATAATTTTCTTGGTGTCCAATATTATCATACTTGAAGGATTCTTAGTCATACATTAAGGGAGAAAAAGAGTTGTAATTTTTAATACCAGCTTCATGAGAGTTACTTGATTTCTTCCTTTCCTAGCTCTATGAGGGGATCCTTCTTCAAGAATTTGTTGTCTTACCGATTGTTCTTCCAACCATATTCTAATGATCCTTATGATAAATATAACATCTCTATTGATTTATTATGCTATTTACCATGCATTCTTTATTGTTGATATTAATATATCATTGATAGTCCTTAGCTTTATTTTTATCCCTATTTGTAGTATACTTATCTCTTTTCATGTGCATCAAATACCCCTTCTCAATATCCCATGGATTTCCTTGATGTCGAGGATAGAGTGAAAATCCACATTCATACAATTATAACATTCAATGCAGGTGATCAATGGAGAAAAATAATTATTTCCTCTAAGACTTCTCTTATGGATATCATCAAATTGGTTGTCCATAACTCTTAAGGATTGTTAAAGCTCATTTCTAACATAATTATCTCTTAGACAAACTTTACAACGGACAAATTTATGATCAAAATTTGTACATGAGAAACGATTATCATAAAAAATATTTTAGTACCTCAGGACAATTTGCAATTAAGGATATGGTTTGTTGATTCCATGATGGATTTATCTTTGAGAGATATATAACGTTGATTTCATGTTTGAGATATAACTCTCGGCATCTCAGATTTTCTATATAAGAGAAGCTTCAAATTTTCCATTCTCAACGTTACTACAACTCTACATCTTAAATGATTTATATATTTAGCAATTACTTAAGACTCATCTCTTTGTTCCATGCATGCTACCTATTCTATGGTGTATTCACGAATACTCTCTCTCTTTCTTTTGCATCCATGCTTAATCAACCTATGTCACTTTAAACCTTGTTATATTTGTTTCCTAAATAGACTTTTCATTGAGAAACTTCAATTCTTCAAAATAGTTTGGCACCTAAAAACTAATCTTCTATTTCATAGCCTTGTTTGCTAGCTCCTAATGCATGTAACCACCATACATAACCATAGTATTCGACCATAAAGTGCTTTAATTAGAGTAATTAACCCAATAATTAAATAGAAGAATCCTTCCATAGGCATGTCACTTGGAAATTTAATTCTTACTTGTCTAAGTTGTGACTCTTTCTATGTAGAGGAGTTTGTTCCTATTCCTTAGGCAGTGTTAAGATCTAGATGTTTCCTAGATTGGTGTGTGGTTGAGATATTCTCTCAACCAAGTGATTGTGTGTCCAAGTTAGTTTACCTATCTTGAGACAACACTTCATGTATATATGTAATTGTATTTGATCAATGAATCAAGTGTGCATCATCTAATTTTATCTTGGTATCAAAAGTCGTATGGGCCTGGGCCTTGGCCCTCCTAGGTTGAAGGAAATAAAGAGTTTGATGAGCATTTATTTGTTTGTTTTTCGTTTGTTTTCCCATCTTGTGTTGCTGCTGTGTGGCTAGAGACGATGTGTGTTTCATGAGTATGTTTGCGGTGTATGGACCTGTTTGCTGACTGAGGAGATCTGTGATTGCATTCTTGGAAAAGGATCGATGGTGCCTACCTACAGTTCCTGCCACAATGTCGATGCTTGCATGAACCTTTAAACACTAAGACCAACTTTCTTGAAGTGATCTTGTGATTGGTTTTTGTGAACTAGATCAGCCAGCGGTGATTGTGGTGTGTTATGTGTGTTAAGCTGTTGGAGTCATGGATCTGTTGTGTTGGTTGGGGAAACCATTTGAAGAGCGTTGAGCTACTGGAGCCGTGGATCCATTGTGTTGCTTGGTGCAACCATTTGAAGTTTTGTGGACCAAGATAATTTTATGATGTTTATAAAATCTTTGTTGGTGTTACGTATATCTGTGCGGAGGTTAGAAGAAGGTGTTCTATGATGTAGAAGGTGCCACTGAACCTGCCTGTAATCGTTGAGGACGATCCATAGAAAAGTTGTTAACCAACGGGTTACTTTGGAATGACTGATGGGAGCTAGTGACTGTGTGAATGGCGTCGTATGTCACCATGAGAGACTCAACATGCGGAGAGGACCTTTACGTAGCACATAGCTGCATATAGAAAGAGACAACATTGCACGGTTTTAGACCGCATATGTTTAAACTCTCTTTCTGGATTTTCAAGGTTATGATTGAAGTGGAGGTGTCAGAAGTAGAGAATGTTGTGATTGAAGAGTGGCTTCGAGATTTCAAAATCGACTCGACTATGAACTCTCTTCTCCACATTTTTTCGATTTTATTCAAGGTGAGACAAACGAGGAAGCCCGACAAGCTGAAGGATCATTTGAAACTGCAACCACCTATGCAACATCAACATATGTGGAAAAAATTAAGTAAAGATAATCATCTCAAGATGAGATGAAATGCAATCTCTACGCATCTTGGAAAGAAATTGTTTTTCGTTTTCTAAGGTGAGACGATTTCAACACTAGTTTTTTTGTTTTTTTTTAAGTGGACTAGAAACTATCTGTGTAGAAAACATATGCTGAAAAAGTGCCTGCATCGTGTTTGCGGGAGTAGACTCACTGCTGGAATGAGTCACATGAGGAGTTGCGAAGCGTTAAGCATTCAACCACTTGGTAGTTTGAGCATCTTTGCAGTTTTGAGGGTTATTTCACTATTTTGACCCTTTTTTGGGGGTTTCGAAAGATAAATAAGTCCACTCTAATTAACTCAATGTAATTTATTAAAATGATTATGATTTCATGCTTAGAAACTCCAAAGAAGAATAAATAGTGGTGTTTATAAATGTTTTGGAATTAGAAGT
Organism: Pinus tabuliformis; assembly: GCA_031772625.1. NCBI lineage: Eukaryota > Viridiplantae > Streptophyta > Pinopsida > Pinales > Pinaceae > Pinus > Pinus tabuliformis. The sequence goes on along the minus strand of CM062804.1, from coordinate 1,362,123,053 downwards.
ATTTACATTGAGCTTAGCTACCTCAATCGAGTGGTTTTGTTAGAATTAGTTACTCTAACAAATTGCAAAGTTGAATCCAAGACAACAATTAAAACAGGAAAACAAAGAGGATGCCAAGACACTTTGTGGTGGATAATAAGGTTGAAGTGCAGCAAATATTGATTTTATGCAACAACGACAATCGAAATTAGGTGATGATGGATAAAAAAGTCAAATTTTGTGTGAGTTTGTGGGATAGACTGACTAGCATGTTGTATTATGAGTCACACATTTTATTAGTAAGCAAGTCTAGAATCGTTTGTAGTGGTCTTTGTAAAGTATGTACCTAGTAACTCCAAGAGTTGGAGTGTGTAAACGATAAGCCCGATGAGGTAGGTTTGTGCTAAGCCAAAAACCTCGTGTGAGAATGAGGTCGATAGGGATTCCTGTAGGCATGGTTTAGGATGAGCCGAAAACACCCTTGGCATGGTTAAGGGTGAGCCGAGAAAACCCTGGGCTTGGTTGAGTTGGGTATTATGGCAAGCCTTGGTGGCTACAGTATGAGCCTTGGTGACTGAATTGATCCTTGTGGTTGTGTTGAGCCCTACTGGTTGAGAGCCCTTGTGTGAATGTTTGAGGGTAATCTGGTAAAACCCAGAGCATGGTTATGGGTAATCTGATAAAACCCATGGTGATGATAATGATGGAGGGGGATTTGCAAGTACAGGTACATGTATGCAGATAATGGTTTACAGAACCATGTATACGAAGGACATCTTAGTATACTGACAATTGCAGCAGTTGGGAACCCATGCATTCTGGTGGATATTTGTTCCTTTATATGGACGTTGACATATTATTTTTTCATGTTTGACGACAACTAGACTTTGCATATTGAGATTGAAACAAGTAGTCATTAAGGGGCTGACATGGAAATTTAATTCCTACTTGTCTCAGCTGTGACTCTTTCTATGTAAAGGAGCCTGTTCCTATTCTTTAGGAATTGTTAAGATCGAAATGTTTCCTAGATTGGTGTGTGGTTGAGGTATTCTCTCAACCAAGTTATTGTGTGTCCAAAATAATTTACATATCTTGAGACAACACTTCATATATATATATATATATATATATATATATATATATATAATTGTATTTGATCAATAAATGAATAAGTTTGCATCATCAAATTTTATCTAACCTCTTCAATTAATATCCATGGTCGAAGCTTTAGCTTCATTGTGGGCCCCCTCTCTATCCGACAATTAACGAAGTGGTGGGCGAGGTAGTTTGAGATTTGTCACATATGTGACTTGAATCCCAGCTAGCTCCTCCATGTGTGCCAAAAGAAATTAGTAGATTAGTCTGATCTGACAATGAGGACAATAATTCAGCTACCCCTTCCTTTCTGGGTTTTAATTAGGGGGGATTTGCGATTCTTCATATGTGCCCCCGAGTCTAGCATAATATGACATCACCTAGATATGATAGATCCTTTTAACATTGTGGAGCCTTATAGACCTCACCCTAGTGCAAATATTGAGGTTCTGCCACCTCACTTACTTACAATGTTAGCGTTTTGCCACATGTCATGCCACGTCCTACCATCTGTCACTCAAAAGGTGCCTCTTGACCATCTAAAAAGAAAAATATTCCTATCACGTATCGTGCTCATAAAGTTCCACGTCATCACCTTTGCTACATCACTATCACAAGTTTCAACTTCACTACCACCTCATGCTGCTACCTGGAACCTCAAAAAGCATGCCAAAGTTTGCTACCTACCGCTCACCACTCTATGCTACTTTTGTGCACTTTATTGGACTTGAAGGTATGATAACCGATTGAGGTTTTATGCCAATCCCCCTTTGACCACTGCTCATTGCTTGCCACCCATTCCATTGAGTGAACACCATTTGGATTGGTAGTTCAACAAGTGCTTGGGTGCTTATACCCAACCCTCTGTGAATTGGTGTTATGAAAGAGAACCTCACTAGCCACTACTCGCTATCCATTCATTGAGAGAAAACCAATTCATCTAACAACCTAATAGGTGACTAAAGGTTGTGATTATGGGCTTACCACTATACTCCCTGCCGCTCACCACTCCCAGCCAATTTCCTTGCCACATGGGCTATCCAGCTCAGCTACCAAGTCAACATAGTAAAAAAATCAAGATATACTACCTTTCATGTCTTCCACGTGGTTGCCACATCACCAATGGCCTAACAAAATCCAGTCAGTCAGTTTATTAAGTAATTCTTTTTTATAACTCCAAGAGGACTAGATACATGGATACATTGTTTAGTGTAGAACCATGACCAATGTGGAATTGTGATACAATAACCTTCAAAATAAATTTGCATCTGAGTCTTAGGTTAAATGGTTGCCTTATGCAACCCTTAGAGACCTGGATGCCAAAATATCTCTTTCTAAGCAGAAATTTTCTGAATGGAATCTTAACCTGGCTATTTTGAATTGAATCCAAATATATCCTATGCATTCAGATAAGTCCAGATATTTGGTTATCTAGATGATCCACCTTTTATTAATGATCACAACTATATATTGAATCATTGGCCACACACTAATAAATTGATTAAGAAGAGAATTAAGTTCCTGCTCTCAATTGAACATCTTCATGTCGTTTCGAAAAAATCGGTGACAGAACTTTTGGTGGAATATTATGCAGAGAATTAAGTTGCTGCTCTCAATTAAACTTCCTCATGCCATTTCGAAAAACTCAGTAAGAGAACTTTTGGTGGAATATTGTTGACAAAAACGCTTGGTCGAATATGCGGCAAACAAGCGCATCGGTAAGGGTAGTTATTACAACAGGTAGGATTGAAACATTAATCACATAGAATTGTCACAGATACCTCGATCTACTTTAATGTTACCAGAGTTCCACCCACAGGCACTTTTATGCATCAAAACCATGTCTATCCCACGGGACATCCACGACTACGAAGTGGACTTTAGAAATAGGGTTTGTAGACATCGTATGGAACTATGTGAAACACTGGTGCTCGAATGATGGTCAGCTTGTTTGAAATGCCACATCTAACCCTTATCCCTACATTCATAACTAAACTCTAATCATATACAACTATCTCAAATAAAATCAAATGAGGGTTTACTAACATAAGTGAACAGTGGGAGAAAGAAAGAACCAAAAATTTAAAACTTAGAAGAATTATGTTGAGCCCATTCACATTTACACGTGTTGCAAAGGTGTGAGACATGCCCCTTTCAGATCTTGAAAATGTTTTATCTCCTCCACCAAGTGTCATTATAGTAGCCATGTCCAAAATAGTTGCACTGTATTATATCCATTCTGCCACAATGTAATTTAGAGCCATTCACATTGTAAGAAGCCACCTCGAGTACAACAAGAATAGAGTAAATTGTAAAATGTTGTTGTCCATGGGGAAAAAACAAATCACAGTGGCGTCTGAGATTACCGTGACAGAAGGCTTGTTAGTCATGTTAGCGATTTATCTAGATATTTGGTTATCTTAATGTGTTGACATACAAACAAAATTATTAGTTAAATATGGAATGAATATAGTAATTCATCACCTTGGTCCGTGAGCACTAAACATAATCATACAAAGCTTTTCACAAAGTCAGAATCCATGTTAGTTATCTATCCCAAACATACTAATATAAAGCTTTCTACAAAATCAAAACTCATGCTAGTTATCTATGTTAGAGCAATAATACATATATGTCATTATTCTATCAAGTTAATAACCATTTAAGATATAAATGGAAATTCAACATATACAATAATTAAATTTTGTGCATTTGTGTGTGAACCTCCTCATGTCTAATATTAAATTATTTCTCTAATACCACTCTGTACCCACCTCCCTTCCATCACTTAAAACTTCAAAGGTTGAGGAAGTTATTACCTAATTGACCTTCCCCATGCTCTATTAAGGAGATGGGTTATCAAAAGCTTCATTTTTCAATTCTTTGGAATTTAAATCTGATACCACCATGATGGCTAGAATGGCTAGCTTGTCAAGAGAATTTTGATGATATAAAATTTACCTTAATTTAAGGTCTAGATCAAAAATTATAATTGTTAGAAGTTTTGGCCTATCAATAAATGCCATGTAACACCAACATATCCATAGTGGAGCCCATTGACTCACATCATCTAAACACCTCCATATTAGGGGTCTTCCCCTTCAACTCCCTCTCCTCCAAACTCAGGTTGAGGCCAAGGCTCGAGATTCAGTGAGATCTCGAAATTGAGGTTCATTGCGTCTTTGTAATCGAGCACTTTCGGTTGATGATTGAGTTTTGTTATCGACCCATCGACATCATGCCTTTACACAAGTTAGATTCCATGAAACTCCTGAAGTTCCAATGGTTTGATAGCATGGTTTGATAAACAAGGTTCCACCCTCATCCCACTCTCCTCCTTTTTGTGCCTACTCATTATGATTCCACCTCGACTGAGTACAACAAGTAATGTAGCCCCTTGATGGTGTCTTAAAATGTGGAGACAGGGGGGTCGTAATGAATATCAACCATAGAACAAAGGTCGGTGGTTTGGTGCTAATCCCAGCTATGGCCACATCATTTCTCATTAAACATCAACTATGTGGGTATCCCTCTATTGATCTCAACCATTGATCTTAACTGGAATGGTTTTCACCCAACTAACTTGTGTGAGGTTTATATGTTTTGGTCAATGAAAATAACTTTTCTCCTATTGTAATGAAATCTAATTGGCTTTATGCTTACTCTAAAGAGATCTAGTCATGGAGATTCACCCCCTTTTATCATACAGAGTCTTAATATATAAATAAGCATTATTATAATACCATAGGCTAATAGGATGGCTTACCAACATCACATGGCCAAAAAGCCATAAATCATTTTATATGACACTTGTTTATATGACATTTTTTAATTAATGTTTTTAATTAAAAGGACAAAAAAGACATAACTACTTTGGAAAATAGTTTAGAGTATTCTATGGAGGTTAAATTCTTACAATCAACCTAATAATTGATAATTAAATTAAAATTTCAAAAGCCATATTCTAAAATTCAAATGCATATAGTCATAATTAATATTAATAAAAATATTTAAAATAAAGTTATAATTTAGATCATTTCGATGATTTTTAATTCTCTTGAGGATGTTTAATTATGTTCAACATTTCTAATGGATACTCCACCCATCATTAGGGACCTCAAAATTTGATTGATTACAAATGAACATTGTGAATCCTTTAATAGAAAAAATCTTATAAAGTTAACAATCAAAGAATACTATTAAGATAATAAAATAAATTAACACATAAACAATAATAATAATATAATGGTTGAAAAATAATAATATAATAACAAAAAGATATATATATATAGATATAGAAAGAATATATCAAGTCAAATGATTTTGTATATAATGAATTAATAAAGAGAGATAAAATATAGAAATTAAGAGGGTGAGGAAATGATAGAACAAGGGTGAATAATAAAATAGGTAAAGTTATCTATATATATATATATATATACACACTTACTTACTTACTTACTTTTGTTCTTTAATTTAAATGTCATTCACTCTTTTTTCTTATTTTCCTTGTTAACTTTATAAATATCTATATTTAATTTTTCTTTCCTTTAATTACTTAAATAATTCATTATATGTCAAATAATTTAATTTGAGCCCGCAGAGGTTTGGTCTCGTGGCCATCGGATGATCTAGTAAGTCATCCATGCCACTGTGTAGGTCACAAGTTCGAGTCTCGTCTTAACCGAGGGCCATTCTTGCGTGCTGGACGGTTCCTCCTAGAGGTTATAGTGGCAGCTGGTGGGATTCGACCGCATGTAATGTGAGTACGATACCACCGTTGTTGCCGATTCCGCTAGTAAAAAAAAAAAAAAATTGACATATTTTTCCTAACATCTTATTATTATTATTATTATTCTTCGTAGGTTAATTTATTGGATTATTTTAGTATTTTTTAATGGCTAATTCACAATGCTCATTTCTAATCAATCAAATTTTTGAGGTCCATGATGATGGGTGGAGTGTCTACCGAATCAAATTTCTAAGATCCATGACGATGGGTGGGGTGTCCACTCTAAAGTTGGACGAGATTAAACATCCTCCACACAATTTTATGTGAAAAATTTGCTCTCAATATGAATAGATGTGGAAATATACACTCTCTCAATGTGAGATGTATCATGAGGTAAGTGCTTTAATATAACAATATTTTTAACCATGGATATTTATCTTTGTTTTAACGTGAAAATTCTTAACTTTAAATATGTTTTGTTACAATAAAATGACTTATTAATATCACATGTGCAAAAATGTCATAACTCATGTTCATATGACATTATTTTAATGAATCACTTTAATTAAAAGGGTAGAAAGGGTATAACTTCTTTTGAGATAAATATGAACCTTTGATTTGTGACTACTACTAAGAATATTTTAGAATATTCATGGCAGTTAAACCCTTACATCATGTTACATCTCATGTTGCTAATATTAAAAAAAAATCATTAAAAATAACTAAATTATAATTTTATTTTAAATTATTATTAATCATAAAAATAATTAATATATAAGTTAGACATATATACATTTAAAAAAACATGGAACAAGATCCTTAACCCTAAACTAACCATCACTTTACCATGGAAATTCCTAATATGTAAATAGGCATTGTTAAATCCCTACCATTCACCTAATAATTATTCATAATTAAATTAAAATTATGAAATCCCTATTCCAAAATAGACACACATATTTGTGTAATTATTGATAATTAAATTACAATTACATAATTCTTATTGGAGAATAGGCATGCCTATTAGGGTAATTACTAGGGTATCCATATAAATTAAATGGATGGTAAAAGTGGATACAAATTAAAACACTTACCTCATAATACATCTCACGTTATTTTTGACCAAATAATTTTAGTTTTTTACTATAAAACTAAAAAATAATTTATCTTGCCCCGTTAATTTAATGTGCCTATGGATATGGCATGCGTTATGACTACCTCTCCCCTATGCATGCTACCACCTCAAGAAAAATTTATGGGACCTTGCTTCCCAAGGAGGGAGGAAAAGGCCCCTTGGCACAGTTCTTGTATACATGTCTATAATTTGGATCACTTCAATATACTCCTCATCCTTGGATACTAGCTTGAGCTCTGTCTCATCCTCCATTGCCTCCTCTGATTGCTGCCTTTTCACACCATGATAAGGTGGGTTTGCTTCCATGTTCTTTGCTTACTTCCCCCATACCCATGCACCATGATAAGGTGGGTTTTCTTCCATATTCTTTGCTTACTTTCCCCCCTACCCTGACAACCTTTTCTGATGGTGAAGGCCTAGTCCTGAGCCGAGCACTTGTTGTTGCAGATTACCTAGAAAGTTTCAATGGCCTCTCACTTTCATGGCCATCTTATGCAACTCCCCTCCCATCTCTATCTCTATGGCATCTTGCTACCACTAGTATCCATGACTCGTTAATAAGCTTGTTGTCAGAATCGAAGTGGAGGTCATGGTGCTTCATGGAGCTCTAGGGTATGCTTATAAGAAGAGTCTTCATCCTGTAGCTTCCATGCTAACACACCGCCAAACTTTTAGCAGGAAACCCATCTTGTGGAAGGTCACACTAGATTTGGAATTCATGGTTGGCATAGCCTCTTTTGTTTAAGAAATAGGAAATTAACAACACCACCAAAATCACTATCTGCATAGTGTTGATTTATACTAGCATGTTAGGTTGTTGCTCGATCTCATGCATAAAAGCGATGGGCTTAGAGATCTTATGATTGATGTGGAAGGTTGACATGCTAGGCTCAAGAGGGAATCACTCCTTAGACTGTCTAATTCCACAGCCATGCAAAGTTGAGAAATAGACAATTAACCTTGAAACCTCAATGTCATCCTTATGTTTAGTTTATGTGCATTTTATCTTTTTAGTTCTTGCTCTTCTTGCTTGCTCCTTTGTGATGTCCATATATTTTCTTAGAGCTTTTGTTTTGTTTATTTTTCTTGTTACCTCAAACTATGACGTTCCCAAAAACTTCCTCTTCTTTTTTTCTTGCTGATGATTTCTCATGGTGGAGCAACAATATCTTTTAACATTCTCAAGTATTTGCCTCTATTACTTTCTTCCGTCATTTCAAGAGTAACAAGCAGAAGACAGTAACATATCTTATGTAAATATTTGATTTAATAATAATAACAATAATTAAAAATATAATAATAATATGATATATTTTTAAATAATATTTATCTTTTATTTTGGATGTAAAATAAAATATGATAAAAATACTTTCGTTGATTTTCAAGGGAATGAAGCTTTTGGTCTATAAGTTTAAACTGATTTTGTTGGGGGAAGAGCTAGTATGCAAAAAATGTAATCCCTTATCCTTTTCCATTTATCTTGAATAACTTAAGTTAGCTTACATTAAATGTTATTAATGAGTATTCTAGTGTTGGTTCATTAACTATGTTAGGCTAAGTGTTAGGATAAGTTTTTATTACTGATATAATAACTAAATTGTAACGACGCTTTCGAGATTCATTTATGTGAAGAAAGTAAATCTATATTAATGATTATTCTGGTGTTGGTTTGATAACTATGTTAGCATAAGTGTTAGGAGAAGTTTTCAATACTAATATAATAACTAAATTGTAACAAAGCTTTTGAGATCCATCTATGTGGCAAAAGTAAATATATCCACGCACAAATGTTAAAACTGCGACTGGATTCTTAAGTTAACTTTAAGATGCAGCAGATCATGATTGATTTAGCTGACCGCAAATTCAGTATGTCCTGAGGGCAGAAAATTTGAGAGACACCATGAACACATTTTGTCGGTGCCCTCTCCAAATTAGGTGTGAAGCAGCGTTCACGTCATCGTTGAAATAATTTGTGCACTTTTTCCATTGTTAATCTGCGTAACTGCCAATAAGTTCACCATTATTCTTTGTGTACGACACTATTGCTCAAAAACTTCATCACAAACATTGAATTAAGTCGCAAGATAGAAACTCCAATTGGCTGAACACGCCGACTTGCTGTTGAAATTGTAATTTCAACCACTGTAACAGTTGAACCGTGCAGCATTTAATTCCCGAAAACAACCAGACTTCATCGCACCGCCTTTCATCGGTTGGTGGTATTCTCTAGACGGGACGTGATAAAACATAGGGCTGACATGCGTCCATAGTACTTTTCCAAAAACCACTTTTTATCGGGAGGTAACGTTCGTTTGGTTTGATCGAGCGATAACCGTTCGATTAAAATGAAGGTTTGAAGCCGTTGATGGAAGTCAAAGATGCATACTGAACATGAAGTTCGCGTGAAATTTTTGTTTTGACCGTCGGTTCTGTCAGCAAAGAAATTAAATGAAATTTAATGGTGATTGGCAGATTGTAGGTAGAAGTTTTAATTATATTGTTTTTTTTTACTTACGGAAGTATGGCATAGTAAACGCATGTAAGTTTTTTTTATTTTGTTGCATATGTAATGTAATATGTTTTTTTTGAGGTTGACTTTTTGTAATGCAAGGGAAGATACGCACAGCAGTGCGAAGCAAAACAAAACCAGAGCAGCTCGCGAATGAAAAATAGGTTTTTCACACAGCAGTGTGAATATGAAAAATGCAGTAGCATGAATATATTTTTTTTGTTGAAGAAACGAAATGTAACGGTAGCAGCACATGTAAAAGAAATTTTTCTTTACAGCAGTAAATGTAAGATTTTGTTTTTACACAGCAGTGAATGTAACTTTCTGTAGTTGAACTCTGTTTTTACAGCAGTGAATGTAAAAGAGATTTTTACACACAGCAGTGTAAAATCTCAGGAGGAGACAGAGTAATTTTTGTTGAAATGTTCTTGGTGAATCCCTCTGAGAGAGAGGAAGAAATTTGTAACTGAAGTTGTCTTTGATTAATGAATACAAGTTTTATTTTGTATGAGAAAAAACTCTGTCTGCTCATAATTTTTTAAAAGTTTCCCTGTGCTAAGATCCTGTGGAGAAAAACAGAGCATTGTCTCTGTGTTCAGTTTATTTGTTTTGGAATTTACCAGAAAATTCCCAACAGTGGTATCAAAGCTTGTCCAGGCTCTTTGAAGGTATCAAAGAAGCTGAAGGAAGGTTCCTTTTGCTGCAGCAGCTTCTCCAGCAGAGTGAAGTCTCAGGCAAAAAATCCAAGTATTTCTCAAAGTTTTTTTTTTGTGTTGCTGTTGAAGACACTTAGTGATTTTAAATACATAGTCAGATATTTGAAGCATAGCTGAGAGAGTGCAAAGATGGCTGGAACCAGCACTAGCATGGGTATTTTTAATACTCAACTCCCACAGTTTAATGGGAAAAACTATGACTATTGGGCAATAACCATGAGAGCCCTGTTTGCTTCTCAAGATTTATGGGAAATAGTTGAAGATGGTTTTAAAGAACCAGCAGATGAAAATGAGTTTAATAATCTAACTCGGGCAAAGAAAGATCTATTGAAGAGCTACAAGAAGAAGGATTCAAAATCCCTCATAATTTTGTATCAAGCAGTGCATGAGAGTGTTTCCAAGGATAGCAGCGGCCAAAACATCCAAAGAAGCATGGCAAACTCTCCAGACAGCCTATCAAGGCATGGAGAAAGTGAAGATAGCAAAACTACAGTTGCTGAGAAGAGATTTTGAGAACCTGTACATGAAGGAATCAGACAATATTGACTCATTCTTCACACATGTGATCGGTCTGATCATACAAATAAGGACTCATGGATAAGTTCTTGAAGAAAGGAGGATTGTAGAGAAACTATTGAGGGTCCTACCCTCAAAGTTCAATGTGATTGTCACCACCATAGAAGAGACAAAGGATCTCACAAACTTTTCAGTTGATGAACTTCATGCATCACTGATAACACATGAGCAAAGGTTGAGTAGAAATGAAAACTCATCTCTAGAGCATGCCTTCAAGACCCAGATGCCCTTTGGAAGAGGAAGAGGTCAAGGCAGAGGAAACAAGAAAGGAAGAGGCAGAAGCCAAAACAGAGGTGGAAGAAACAGTCCAGCAAATGCTCAAGGAAGAGGCAGCAATCCAAATCAGAACAAGAGCTAACGCAGCAGCCAACAAAGTGGAAAACATCATGCTTAAGGACAAAGGTATGAAAAACCCAATGTCCAATGTTATTATTGTAAAAAATATGGCATTATGCCAATGAATGTAGGAAGAAGCAGCACGATATGAATAATAGATCTAGTGCAAATATCACTAGAGAAAATATCAGCCAAAATAATGTGCTCTTAGCTTGTAACATGGTTGAAAAAAACAGTGATGATATATGGTTTCTAGACTCCGGTTGCAGTAACCATATCACAGGAAACATAGCCTTTTTTTTTGCTTTAGATCAGAGTGTGAAGTCACAAGTCACACTTGGGACTCATAGTAAAATTTCTGTTATGGGAAAATGAGAAGTAAAAATATTTACAAAGAAAGGTGAAAAGAAAACCATAGCAGATATCTATTATGTTCCTGGAACGAAGTGTAACCTCTTAAGTATTGGACAACTTGTTCAAAAAGGTTACAATGTTTTCTTTAAGAATGATGTATGCACCATCATGGATAGAGCACCCAGCAAAAGATGTATTGCTGAAGTGAAGATGACGAGGAACAGGATGTTCCCTCTCAGAATAAGGGCAAATTTGAAAAACAAAGAAGTAATTGCAGTAGTTACCCAAGAAGCTTTCCAAAGCGTACCAAAGGATGAAAATTGGTTGTGGCAGTTGAGATTTGGACATCTCAACTTTGGAGATCTTAATTTGTCGAGTAGAAAAGGAATGGTAAGAGGATTACCATTGATAGAGAAACCGTACAGCATTTGTGAAGGTTGTATTTTGGGGAAACAACACAGAGAAAGTTTTCCATCAGGGAAAAGCATAAGGGCAAAGGCACCCTTAGAGATTGTCCACTCAGATTTATGTGGACCGATGCAAACTCCATCACTAGCAAGCAGCCAATATTTCCTAACATTCATTGATGATTTCACCAGAAAGACTTGGGTTTATTTCCTAAAGAACAAAAGTGAAGTGTTTGAAAAATTTCGCAATTTCAAAGCACTTGTAGAAAACCAAAGCGGGCTGCATATCAAAGTTTTAAGAACTGATAGAGAATGTGAGTATATCTCCAAGGAATTCCTACGGTTTTGTAGAGAAAATGGAATTCATAAGCAATTTACAGCTAGGTACACCCCGCAGCAAAGTGGAGTTTCTGAAAGGAAGAACAGGACAATCATGGACATGGTGAGGAGTATGTTAAAGGCAAAGCATTTGCCAAATGATTATTGGGCTGAAGTTGTACACTGTGCAGTATATATTTTGAATAGGTGTCCTACAAAAGCAGTGATGAACAAAGTGCTGGAAGAAGCATGGAGTGGGAGAAAGCAAGGAGTCACCCACATGAAGGTTTTTGGTTGTGTGGCTTATGCACACATTCCAGATCAGCTAAGGAAGAAGTTGGACAACAAAGGGGAGAAATGTATTTTCATTGGATACAGTGAGGAATCCAAAGCTTACAGGTTGTATATCCCATCTACCAAGAAGTTTTTTGTGAGTAGAGATGTTCAGTTCATTGAGGAGGAAGCTTGGGATGGAAGCATAGAGAAAACAGTGAATGTTAAAAACTGTTTGTCTCATGATGAATATGATGAGGAGATGGCTGAAATACATCCCCAAACAGTAGCGCCAACACAAGGACAGCAAGGGACACCCTTGAGGAGAAATGAAAGTGCTTCTCCAAGCACACCACAAGGAGGAAATTCAAGTGCGTCTTCAAGCACTTGTACACCAAATGAAAGAGGTAAGAAATTCAGAAATTTAAGTGACATTTATGATGAAGGTATGAATTCTTTGTTTGCTTTATATTGTCATGTTGATGACCCTATTCATTTCGAAGATGCAATTAAGGATAGGAAATGGATAGAAGCTATGGATGAGGAGATTAATGCCATAGAAAGAAATAAGAGCATAGTTGGCAGCGTAATGTATTTGACTGCAACTAGGCCATATATAATGTTTGCTGTTAGCTTAATTTCCAGATTTATGGAGAGGCCAAAAGAAGCATATTGGCAGGCAACAAAAAGAATTCTGAGGTATGTTAAAGGTACTAAAAGGTTTGGCATTTTATATACTATCTTAGAATGTTCAGATTTAATTAGATATACTGATAGTGATTGGGCTAGAAGTGTAGATGATCGGAAAAGCACATCCGGTTATGTCTTTCACATGGGTTCAGGAGCCATTTCATGGGCTTCTAAAAAGCAGCCTATTGTAGCATTGTCTACAGCAGAGGTAGAATATGTGGCAGCTACAGCAGCAGCATGTCAAGCAGTTTGGATGAGAAGAATGTTAAGGAGCTTAGGCCAAGAGCAGGCAAAAGGAATGGTGATTTTTTGTGACAATAGCTCAGCTATTGCATTATCCAAGAATTCGGTGTTTCATAAGAGAACGAAACACATTGACACAAGGTTTCATTACATCAGGGAATTGGTAAGCAATGGAGAAATTGTTTTAAAACATTGCAGGACTCAGGAGCAGGTTGTAGACATTCTGACAAAGCCATTGGACCAGAAAAGCTTTGAATTTTTGAGGAAGTGTTTGGGTATGACTGATAACCCAGCAATTGAAATTAAAGGGGAGTGTTGAAATTGTAATTTCAACCACTGTAACAGTTGAACCGTGCAACATTTAATTCCCGAAAACAGCCAGACTTCATCGCACCGCCTTTCATCGGTTGGTGGTATTCTCCGGAGGGGACGCGATAAAACACAGGGCTGACACGCGTCCATAGTACTTTTCCAAAAACCACTTTTTATCGGGAGGTAACATTCGTTTGGTTTGATCGAGCGATAGTCGTTCGATTAAAATGAAGGATTGAAGCCGTTGATTGAAGTCAAAGATGCATACAGGCCTGAACATGGAGTTCGCATGAAATTTTTGTTTTGACCGCCAGTTCTGTCAGCAAAGAAATTAAATGAAATTAATGGTGATTGGCAGATTGTAGGTAGAAGTTTTAATTATATTGTTTTTTTTACTTACGGAAGTATGGCGTAGTAAACGCATGTAAGTTTTTTTTATTTTGTTGCATATGTAATGCAAGGGAAGATAAGCACAGCAGTGCGAAGCAAAACAAAACCAAAGCAGCTCGCGAATGAAAAATAGGTTTTTGAATGAATATGAAAAATGCAGTAGCATGAAACAAAATGTAACCGGCAGCAGCACATGTAAAGGAAATTTTTCTTTACAGCAATAAATGTAAGATTTTGTTTTTACACAGCAGTGAATGTAACTTTGTGTAGTTGAACTCTGTTTTTACAGCAGTGAATGTAAAAGAGATTTTTACACACAACAGTGTAAAATCTTAGGAGGAGACAGAGTAATTTTTGTTGAAATGTTCTTGGTGAATCCCTCTTAGAGAGAGGAAGAAATTTGTAACTGAAGTTGTCTTTGATTAATGAATACAAGTTTTATTTTGTATGAGGAAAAACTATTTTTGGTCAGAATTTTTTAAAAGCTTCCATGTGCTAAGATCATGTGGAGAAAAACAGAGCATTGTCTCTGTGTTCAGTTTATTTGTTTTGGAATTTACCAAAAATTCCCAACACTTGCAACCGAAATTTTTGAATTAAACAATAATTGACCATCCCAGTTACACAATCGAAAGGGATTTCATTTCGACCTAAACAATTCCATACAATGAGTTGAAGTCCTATATATACGTGAGGCTCGTTTGTCATTTCCTCACATTGAATTGAAATGCCTTAAATATCTATAGGCCCTTTAGATAATGGAGTCCTCACCAGAATCTGAATCAGAAGAGAGAGCAAGTCCTCCGATATGCACAACCCCAAATCGTTTAGGAACTTTTTCATTAATTTATGTACCTGGTGAGCTTCAATAATATTACTGACTAAATAGTGTACTCTTTTTATCGCATTAACAGTTTGTTGGTTGACTGACTAAATAACTCACTCAGAAATTGGAGCACACAAGCAGAGCGAGGCGGAGGAATTTTTCATTTTTGTTAAATGGGACACGTCCGTTTTATAATGGCTGGAAGTGTATGATTTTCCTCGGCATGTAATTTGAGATGGTTTACGACTGCATGTGTTTAAAAATTCCCTTTTGGTGATTCATGATTTATATAATGGATGGTTGATCAGTCGCATTTCTTCTTCTGTTTTTATGTGGCATTGCAGAGGATAATCAGTGGAGACGTTAACGCTTATCACTAGATGCAGATGGGATGGAGGGTTCTACGAGAAGATAGGTGTCCTCTTGAGTGTTGCTCTAACAGGAGCCATCAGCCATCAGTTTATATGCACTACCCATTTCGTCCACCTATATTTTTTTATTATTTTTTGTAAGTTATAAAGTAGATTTTAGACTTTTTCTTTCTTTTCTCTTTTTGTTTTTAATTTAATGGAATTGATTAATCACATCAATGAGAATAAAAAATTACCTTTTTTTTAATTATTTTATTTTTATATTTCCTAAAAAAAATTATTTTATTTTTATGCTTGCTAAAAGACCGTCAAAATGATTTCACTCTGGATTAATTTGCAATTTTTTAGAAATTACTTTCAAATTTTATTAAAGTTTTTGTAAAATTAAATATTAAACTTATTTTTTGGAAATTGAAAATTAGAGAATTTTCTTTTATCTGAAAATAACATAAAGATTCATATGTAGATACCTTTCCAACCAGCTTGTGGGGTTCATCGTCAAGATAAGATGAAGAATCAGATCGGGGCAGCAAGCTAAATAGAGAGATAAATTCTTCCAACTAAAAATTTTAACCTTTGAAAGAATTTACGTGTATTTAACTTGCTGCCTTGATATGTCCCAATGATGAACAATACAAAATCATCTTGTCATGACCACGAACCACACTGGACCATAAATGCGACTTTATGTGACTTTCAACCAATTTTTTTTTCTCTAATACTAGATATGAATGACAAAAGCCTAAATTCGATCAAATTGAAAGTTATTGTTTGAAATTTTAAAATTTGAATTTTATATGGTTTAAAATGAAATTTTCATAATTAAAAATTGTTTAAAAATATTAAAAATAAGAAAAAACCTCTAATGGCCAAGTTTCATCATAAACTAATTAAAAAAAAAAAAAAATCTAAATTTATGGATTTTTACATAATTAACATTTTCTTTTCCAAAAAAAAATGGTTGCCATTATGTTTTGAGCTTTTTCTAACCATGCAAATTGGCCAATTTAAAAAACAAGAGCAACAAAATATATTGATTCTTCCTTCTTGATTTTTATTATTAAATGTACTTGGTTCAATCATTTTCCTCAATAATCCTTACCTCTATTATTTATTTTCACAATTCAATTGTAAATCATGATACAATATGGAAAATAAAATTTAATTCAACACTACAATAAATAAGGTTTTCTTTTAATCATTTTCTTAAAAAAAAAAAAAAATAGGAATCATTTGTGCAAATAATATTTTTATTTTTATATGCTAGATATTGTTATTTTCTATATTAGATATTTTATTACATATGAATTCTTTGTCACGGGATACTTCATATTAATTTGATTCTTTCGATAAATTTAGATGAGTATAAATTTAAGGTTAAATAAATAAATTGTTACAATAATTAGTTTTTAAGAAATTATTTATTTTATTGCAATGATTTTTCCCTACATTTCTTCATATTTTTCCCTTGCTAATTTTTATTATTGAATAGACTTGATTCAATCATTTTCCTTAATAAACCTTATCTATATTATATATTTTCACAATTCAGTTTTAAATCATGATGCGATATAAAAATAAAATGAAATTAAGTCAAAACTAAATTTTTATTTCAATATACTAGATATTGTGATTTTTTATAATAGACATTTTATTACAATTCTTTGCCACATGATTAATACGACATTGGATACTTCAAATCAATTTGAATTTTTTGATGTAGAAATACTACCATAGATTATCTATTTTCCCCTAAATCAGGATGCATATAAATTTTAAGTTAAATAAATAGATTATCTATTTTCCCCTAAATCAGGATGAGTATAAATTTTAAGTTAAATAAATAGTTTGATACAATAATTAGCTTTTAAAAAAATTATTTGTTTTATTTATATCATATATATACAGTATTTAATATAAATATAATAGACATTATAATTTCTCCTTGTTATTTGTTCTCATAAGCTAAATATGGAATAAAATGTGCACAAACACATTTCTATAAACTAAGTTTTGTAACAAAGATGATGTTGGGACCAAGGTTTCATCCAAAACTATCTATGCACCTATCTCTAATTTTCTCCAAGGTTTATCTAGTCCATTAATTACATTCGTTGCTATTCAAATGTGTTTCATCAAATTTGTTTCAGTATTAGATTTATGAATTTGTCCATGCATTGAATAATTGTTATCAATTACTTTTTGCATATTACGTAGGTACTAAGCGCTTGTTTTAATTCAAATTATTATTGTATGATTATCATTTTAATAATTTTATAATTTGAATTTAAAATATTATTGTGTATTTAAAACTTAAAGATGTTAACATATTGTTTTTCTCATTAATTAATGGATTTTTGAAGTGTTAACTACTTTGTCTTATTTTTAGTTCTATGTTTAATTTTTCACATCTAATTAATATAAAAACTATTATAGAAATGATCAAATAACAAATAAAATTATGTATATTATGCAACTAACAAAGTTTGAGATAACAATTATCAAATAATAAATTATGCAAATTATCAAATAACAATAATATATATTTAGACATAATTAACAAAATCATATACATTAAATGGTGGCGAAATACCATAAACATGAAAACATGATAAACATCAAAATACTTACTTTATTATACATCTCAAGTTGCTAAAATTTAAAAAATAATTAAACCATAATTCTATTTGAGCGAATATCATAACTTACCAATATCACATATCCAAAAAATCATTACTCATTTCATATGATACTTAAAAAAATAAAAAAAATTAATCAATAAAATAAAATACATAATTATCTTCAAAATATATCTCGATCTTTAATTTGTAAATACTATTAAAAATACTTTAAAATATTCCATAAACTTTAAATATTTACTATTTACCTAATAAATATTAAGAGATAAATTAAACTTATAAAACTTCTATTCCTAAATAAAGATACATATCTACACAATTATTAAACTAATTTTTTATGATTTACATTTATAAACTCTATGCAATAAAATATCCAACATTAATTAAACACAATATGCATTCACTATTGTTCATCGAAATACATATAAATAATTCAACTATGTTGCTTATTATTTCCGATGTGTTGGTGAAAAGTTATAACAATATGACATATATTACATATCTAACCATCAAATTATCATTTTTATCAATAATCCATTTATTAAATACTTTCTTAATTAAAATCAAAATAAGTAAACATATTTACATCTAAAATACATAATTTTATATATCTTAAACTACAAAAATATCTACCTTAAATTATATTTCATTCACTAAGTTTTATATTTCATTTAGTGACAAAGTTTTCATTTCTATTTATGACCCATTCATTAATTAACTTAAGGAAAAAAATACTTTTACAAATCCAATAACAAAGTTGTCATTTCTATTGATGACCCATTCATTAATTAACTAAGAAAAACATGTGCTTACTAATCTAATAAATATTTGTAGTTTTTTTTTTTTTTTCAAATATACATAATTTGATTAAATAAATAAATTAAATATTTATATATTTAGGTTGTATAATTAAATTTGGCGAGTGACAAGTTTTATGAGATATCAATATAAAATAAAGATAGAGAAGAACTTTGAAAGAATCGGTTGAGAAACGTACAAATAAAAATATAAAACATAAAAGGGATAAATTTTAGAAAAGATGATCTAGATTTATTTATTTAGTTAAAAGATTTTCTATAGTTTAGAAAGACTCCACTCAAACTAATTGTTTAAGTAAAATAAATAGCAAACGAAGTGTTTGTAGATTAAAGGATGGAAATAATTATAAATAATGTAAATCTACACTAGTAAAATCTTAAATAATTGATAAATGAGCCTAACTTAAGGAATGAAAGATGCAGTCATTTTTATTATAAATTTTTTTACACAGTGCATGGTAGCATTATTTTTTTAAGAGAGGCATGCTAATTGAAAGTGCACCATGTATGATATTACTCCATTTTGGTATAGCTCAAAATTGCCTTTACCTTCTTCGTTTTTTGTTTAGGGTGGATCTTAGGAAAATATTTAAATAAATTTCCATCCATATTGAGTGGTGATCTATTATAAGATATGGAGTAGGATAGATTTTGATGTTATTGCTAGATATTGAGCATTTATAATGATGGTTATCTATCTATTCGCCATTATGCATTGCAGTTAATGATGGAAGAATGTTGAACCTAGTGTTATGTGGGTGTGCTAGAACATGTATGTTGATATAGAATGTGAGAAATTCAACCATAAGAGAGACTTTGGTGTAGAGATGAAGTAAGCATATGAGGTACGTAGAAAAATAGAGATAACAATGATAGACAACATTGATAGACTAAAGAAGGATGTATTTTGAATTACTCTGCAAAAGTTAGCGATGTGCATTTTGTTTAATATAAAGGTTAAGTTGGATTTCCTTTAAACATAGATGGTAGAATTATAGGAATTTCACATGTCCCCTACATCTAGATAGATATTGGAAGCCATGATTGTTATATTATAAATGTATATCTTTCAAGTTTTCAAATAGAGAGGATGTTATCTAAGTACTCATATTGTTTTGTAATTTGAGTCTGTAACTATCTATGTTAAGCACCCATATAAGTTGTGCAAAATCTTGATTAAAGGGTTCATCCAATGCTAGCATAAAAGAACTTCTACATGATACAACATGTTAGAAAAAACCTTTAATTAGGATAATAAATAATGAGTGTATTATCTAAGATATTTGTGAAACCGTGTTTCCTTTTACTATTAGGTCATTATGGATGCACTAGTTAATATTTTCATAGATGACTAGAAAAATTCTATGTTTGTATTAATGTCCAAATGGGAAATAGAAATAAAACTCTAAGAATTATGTCCCATATCTTATAGCATAATGAAAAGTGGATATGTTGGAGTGTTACTAATGATTTGAATCAATTTGGACAAAGGAGGCATAGAAATATAATGAATATATCATGTTAGAATGCAATGGACATAATCGTATGATGCATTTGAATAATATAATACACATATAAATACATGACCCATTACCTTTCGATTCATCTTGTAAAACATCTTTCGAATCTTGATGATTATTCCTCTTCATTTGTGACTCTTCATATTATTTATCATGTGAATGTTGTTGGAGACTAGGGAAATATTGGGAGGAGGGGTGAACCAATATTTCAAATATTTTAACAATTGTTTACCCAAAAAATCACAATCAATATTATAGAAATGTACCAATAACATAACATTTAAAAGCACAACGTTTACATGGAAACCCATGCAAGAGAAAAATATAAATTCTTGTTCATTATGATGTAAATGAAAGCACCAACTTCATATTACATCCAGTTATGTAGGCCACAACCTAATAGAAACTTCAATCTCCTTTTCTTTGCAATCACCAACTTTCTAGAAGCACAAACTCCCAATGTTTACCAGTACTAAGTCGTTGAAGGCATTAACCCCCTGTTCTTTACAGGCACCAACTTGGGAGTTTCCAACCCCCTCATATACAACAACCTACCTACTCTACACATTATATCCCTCTTTTATTCATTTTAAAACAAATCCATAAGCTCTTTACATAAACGATTGTTGAACGAATTGTATAGCCCTCATATATACAAATCTTACTTTGCTCTAACATTCAACTCCTTCTCAGATCTATTCTACAACCCAACTCCTTACTAGTTCTTCATATTTAAACTTCACGTTTGGACCAAATTTGAACATAACATGTAGATCTACTCTACATCTCTTCTCCTCAAGCTAAAATTTGATATCAAAATTTATACCTTCTCTCTTTTCTTTTCTTTCTCCGCATTAAACTTTCTTCCTTTAAATAATAGACTCTATATCTCTAGGTCTTTCATTTAATCGATCCTTAATCAGATCCCTACACCTATTATTCAAGTATGCTTAGCATTATGCATATATGCCTACTCTCTCACAAATACACTCAATTTTCCATAGAGATCCCTTTAATATCTGTCTTATCACACAAAACCTTAGATCTATATATTGTGTTTATTTCAACCTTGGTGGTCATACTTGTTTCCATTTTCACACGGCGTGTATGACATGCTTTCATAGTATAATTCCCTACATCTCGAATCTACTATATTATACACACATCAAATTTTCTATTATGAGCATTACTGTAGCTCTAGATCTGCAGTGATATGTATATTTATCCATTACTCAATGCTCATTTATTCATTCCACACATGTTTCTTGCTCTATAGTGTATTCACCACCTCTGTCTCTCTCTTGGTTTTTCATAACTTCTCAAACAACCCGTGTCACCTTTAGTCCAGTTATATACATGATATTAATAGAATTTTCTTTAAGAAGACTTTAATTCTTCAAAAGAATTAGATTTTTCATTAACGATACTTTAATTCTTCAAAATAATTTGGCACTTGAACACCAATCCTAGATAGATCCTATATGAATGTAACCATAGGTTACAACCACAATCCTAGACCATAAGGAAATTTAAGTAGAGCAGTTCATAAATTAATTAAGCAACAAAAATCTTTCGCAGGTGCGTCAAGCTCTTCGATTGAGATTAATGGTCGAA
Source organism: Pinus tabuliformis (assembly GCA_031772625.1). Taxonomy (NCBI): domain Eukaryota; kingdom Viridiplantae; phylum Streptophyta; class Pinopsida; order Pinales; family Pinaceae; genus Pinus; species Pinus tabuliformis. Next base: position 1,362,101,200 of record CM062804.1, on the reverse strand, counting down.
ACTTAATTGCGTCCCCCCCCCCCACCCCCACCCCCATCTATCAAAAAAATTGCATAGGGGGTTTGATCCATGATCTATGACATATGGTACTTAAATCCACCTATCTCCTTTGAATGCACTAAACAAAATCCATAGCTAATTTGGATCTAATGAAGCCAACAATACTTTAGGGCCTTCACTTCATTTTTGAGCTTCGACGAGGGGGATTCTTAATTTTTCATATATGCCCCCAATCTAACATGACACCATATCACTTAGCCTATCCCACTAAACTGCCACTAATGCATATACATGGTTAATTTGTTTAACACTATGAAGTCATACATAACTAAATCTATTCCAAATATCAATTTTTTTTCTACCTCACCTACACATCAACTTTCTTCCATCTATCCTTGCATGTCGTTTCCATGTGTCACCCAAAACGGAACCACTTGGTCACCTAAAAAGGACAAATACACCTGCCAAATGTCACACTCATGGAGTGCCACATCATCACCTTCGTTACATAACCACCACCCATTTCCACTTGGCTGCTACCTCATGCTACCACCTGTCAGATTAAAATGTGTGTAAAGGGTTTCCACCTACTACTCACTGCTCTTCACTACTTATGTATACTTCATTTGACTTGGTAGTTAGATAAGCACTTTTGTGCTTAAACCTAGCCCGCTATGGCTAGGAGCCTCATTACCATCATTTGTTACCCATTTGAATGAATAATCACTAATTGGATTGGAAATGTGATAAGTTCTTATGTGCTTATACCTAGCCCCCTATAATGAGGGGCTATGACTAGGAGTCTCATCAGTCAGCAGTCATTGCTTGTGAGACATTTCATCAAGTGAAGACCAATTGGATTGGTGTGTTGTTTGGTGCTTGGTTGCTGACTGCTAGTGCCTTGTGACCAGGGGTTGTGATTGTAGGCTTATCACCCTACCACCTTCCACTCACCACTCATAGACAATTCCTTACGATGTCGCCTAGCCTACTCAACCTCTAATTCATTAGAGTCAACCAATCAAGATCTACCATCTTCCATCTATTCTATGTGGTTTCCACATCATCATTGATCCAAGAAAATCCACTATCTAGTTGATCTTTTAAGTAATTCTCTTTTATACATTCAAGAGGCCTAGATATCTAGATATGTTTTTTAGTATGGAAGCATAACCAAAGTGGAATTATGACCCAACAACCTTGAAAATAAATATGAATCTAGGTCTTTGATTAAGTGGTTTCCTTGTTTATCACCTAGATACCCGTGTATCTGGATACCTCTTCCTCTAGGGAACTTTGTTGAATGAAACCGTTCCCTAGCTACTTTAATTGAATTAATATATCTCTTGTGCATTCAAATAAGTATAGATATCTAGTTATACAAATGATATATCTTCTCTTAAGAACTATGCCAGTCTCAGATACATGAAGGCCTATATATTTGAACCCCGAAATACACTTCGATGTATCTAGAATCTAACTTTTTCTTCTAGGTGCCAACTTGGTTGCACCCCAGATGGCCAAGATGCTCAAATTCCTTGAATCCTTATCTAAGTGACATATACTACCTTCAATTCAAACCACATTTTCTCTTCATTCCTTAGTTTGAACTAATGCCATATAACATTGGAAATGTCTCTTAGATTGTTATCCAACAAAGAAATTTGCATGTGGTTTCGAAAAAGTTACTTATAGATAAAATTCATTCAAATATAGGTTATTAGGCTACACATGTAGTATTCAAAAAACACAAACAAACCTTAATATCAACATCAACAAGTTCCCCCTAAACTTTTATTCACTTGACATCAATGGCTATACTTAACATCAATGAGAACCAATTGTTAACTTTCTCCACAATCTCTCCTTTTGGAATTGATGAAAACACCACCAAACATCACCAGTAATTAATGGAAACACAACCACTTGAAGAATCTCCCCCTATTAGGTTTTTGAAGAGATTTGTGTTGTTTTCTCAATCTCCATTGTTGCTATTTGTTCACTCTCCAATGCTACTATTTTCTCACTCTCCCCCTTTTCTTATGAGAAACTAATCATTAATCACTCTCCCCCTTTGCATGTTTTGCCTCTAAAAAAAGGTGGAGGAGGTCCACGCTATCATCTAAGGGTGCCCTTTGTGCCATTTAGGGTAGAGATGACCAAAAGTCAGTGTTGTGTGTTAGTATAAGTAAGAAAGATCAAGTGACTGTGCTTGGGAGGATCATAATGTGGAAAACATTGGGGGTGATCTTGAGAGGGACTTATTGCACAACCATTTGGGATTCGGATTGCATAACTGAGGGCCATGGATAGGTTGAGCTACTCACTCAGTAAGAGGGCTTATGGCTTCACAACATTCACTAGGCTAAAGGACCAAGAAGGTCTCCAAATTGGCTAAGTGTGGGATAGATGGAGTAAAAGAGGGAAATGCATCTCGACATGACTCAAACTTCGATCACACAAACAAAACCTCCAATACAAGCCATAAAGATACACAAGACTCATGAATTACAATCACACATTGAAATGACAACAAAGAAACACTTATGTCTAAATGTGAAAGTTGAAACACCACATTACAACACTGAGAACACAAGTTATGACAACTATGAAAATTGTAACCAAAAGGTGTGCTAAGATGTAGGAATGTGTCTTCCATATATTCTAATGATATATACCACCAAATAATGTAGAATAGTGCACCGTAACTAACATTGGTGACGTGAAAAGGTGTGACACATGTACAAGTGAAAATCACAAGAGCGACTTGTGCCACATGAGGAAAACATACGACAACACTTGAAAAATGTGAATGCCCTTGAAAGAAATACATTCGAGAGTGAAGATAACATCAAAATTCCACTTATAAAATTGAAAATGAGAAAAGGTGACAATTGTGAATGTGAAAATGACACTCGTGAATGAGAAAGTGCACAAAAGTGATAGTTGAGAGAACTCATCGAAATGAAGATAGAAGAGAAACCAAAGTGACATCATGAGTTGAACATCACACAAACACTATAACAAGCAATGGGTGGTGATATTCCTATTCAAGCTTGCATAAAAGAGGTGTTCACATGAACTCATCGAAGACTATGCATGTGAGTGCAAATGATTTGACTATTTGAAACTAGGAAGAATACTTAAACACTTTGAAAAACATCAAACGATCATGGAGTAACCATAGATTGACAAATTGTAAGATCCTCAGTAGGCTCCAAAATTCAAGTGTAGACAAAATTTTGGAGGGTGTTTATCACACCGACAACATCCAAACCACTTTTGGGATTTATTGACTCAACTAACTAACTATGACTATGATGAGACCCCTTGGGCTTGTTACATAAATAAGGGGTTAGGGTTGGACCTTAACATGCTTTCCCCCATCAAAAGAATCCTTGTCCTCAAGGTGGAAGTTGCGAAAACTATTGAAGAATAGTGGTTTGTTCCCATGTTGCATCTTCTGGAGAGATTTCTTTCCACTTTATGAGGAATCCCTTGATTGTGCAGCAATACATATTTCTTTCACAAGTATCAGGGACCATTTTAGTTTGAATCCAAAGCGACCCTTCCTCATTCAATTTTGGGAGACGTGCTTGAACCCTACAATTGTTCCCCGTAAATTTCTTGAGGCAGGATACATGGAAGATTAGGTGTATTTTTTAAGTAGTTGGGAGGGCCAGTTTGTAAGCAACTGCTCCTATATGATGAACTACCAAATAAGGCCCATAAAATTTTGGGGCTAGTTTCTGGAAACCCTTTTCTTTGAGAGAGGTTTTCTTATAAGGTTGGATTCGTAGGAACACCTGGTCACTTACCTGGAATGACCTCTCTAAATGGTGTTGGCGGCTTGTTGCTTCATTCAATTGTAAGCTTGATGTAGATTATATTTGAGATGAGCAATCATGAAGGCACATTTCTATAGGAGATGATTAACTTCCTATAGTTTGGAAGATCTAGGGATATACGAAGCTAGCGAAGATGGGAGTTGACATACACTTCCTCATATGACATCATCTTGGTGGCTTCACGATAGTTAATATTATACCACTATTCTGTTAAATGAAACCATTGTATCCATTGATTCTGCTTGTCAAAAGTGAAGCACCGCATATAGGTCTCGAAAGATTTGTTGACTACTATTTGACCATCATTTTGAGGATGATAATTTTAACTCAGTTAGAGTTGTCTGCCCCATAGATTAAAATTTTCCTACCAAAAATTGTTGGTGAAAGTGGGGTCTCGATCAGACACAATGGAAGTCAACATGCAATGTAGTTTGAATATTTGGTCCATGAAAACTTGAGCCACAGATGTTGGGGTAAATGGGTGCAGTAGATTGCAAAAATTAGCATATTTGGGAAGTTTTTTCACACCCATCATGATGACCAATTTATTGCCTAACTTTGGGAGACTTGTAATGAAATCCATGGAACCATTTGTCCAGACGAAATAAGGGATGGAAAGGGTTGTAATGTTCTCGATAGCTTCATCACTTCCCCTTTATTGGGCTAGCATACTTCACATTCAACTACGAAAAAGAATGAAAAAAATCTTCATTCTAGTCCAAAAAAAAGAGTGGGGTGCTGGTGCATAAGTCTTTTGAAAGCATGAATGTCCAACAACTAGAGAGGACTAAAGTTCTTCCAAGATGTTGAGTTTCATGGTGGAGGTTGGGGATAACACTACTCTATCCTTATAACAAAGAACCTCATCCTTCCAAGAGTAATCCTCTTAGGAATTTGGATCTGATCATAATCTGTTAATGAGCTGGGATAGAGAGAGGTGGAAGATCCATTCATGATGAGTTGATTCAATCCAATCTAGTATGGGTAGAGAGAGGGATAATAGGGTGCCCTCTTCCTCAAATTGGCACAATAAGGCATCAACCTCTACATTGTCATACCGATTCTTGTAAATTATCTCATAATCATATCCCAACATTTTTGTGAGCCATTTATTTTTTTGTGGTGACGATAGATGCTGCTCATTGGAAATATTTTAGGCTATGATGTTCAATGTGGATTTAGAAACGATGCCCCAATAAGTATGGTTGCGAAGTGTCTACTGCATGTCAGATGGCCATTATTTATTTCTCATGTGTATATTAATACAGAATTATGTAGAAACACAATAAAAAAAATATAGAAAAATAAATACTTCATTGCATTAACATCAAAGAACCAAAATATGCTTACATACAGAATGGAAATAAACTAGCTTGGGTGATGGTTTCTTATCTCTAAGAAGGGATGTGGAAGCTACATGCCTATGAAATTTGTTACAATGAGGCTCAGGGGCCATTTTATTATCAACCAACAAAGGGAAACCCTTCACAACCAAAACCGTAATTCCATGAGATGGAACACCAAGAGTTTGTGGGCCCTGTTGGGATTAGTTGGACAGCCAACTTCCCAAGGTCGTAAGTTGGTCGTATGATCTTCGTTTGGCATGTAGGATACCTCGTGGGAAAGATATATCTAAGTAATATATGATTTTTTTAGGCCCTAGCTATGGTTATAGACCTACTGTGGATTGCAAAAAAATACCATTTAGGGGTTCAAAATAACTCTAGAATTTAAGGACCCAAAAAAATGCTAAAAATAGTAAATGTTGTGATAATCAAGGATACTGATGAAACCAACTAGAGGTCTAGGTGGAATAAGTGGGTGGCCACCAATTTCTACTTGGATCAGTCCTCCCCCCTTAGAAAGTGATGGTCCCCATTGTGTGTAGAGCCTCCATGTTGTGAGGAAAATTTTGTTGAACCTGGTCCCTAGTGAAGGAGTTGACCTACTTTAACAACTCGATATAGATGGATCCTATACTGGTGAGTGTTATTTATTCGTGTTTCCATGATCTTGTAAGTTGTGGCCTGTTCGATGCAACTTGGGCTGAGCTATGCTGGTTTTAGCTACCCAGTAATGTTGAATGTCTACAACAATAAGGGAAGGTATGGTCACAACCAATCCACATTGAATATTGGGTGGAGGCTAAGGAATGGTGGAATGTTTAGCTCGAACGAATTGTACCCTAAAACCTTGGTCATGGGGTACAACCCATATTGAAGTGAACAAAGCTTGCAGTAGCGCCCAGCAAGGTGCTCCTTCTACAAATGTAACTAAACTTTGTCACCCACCTCAAACTTGTGTCGATCCTGGTGTTGATCATGACACTGCTTGTGCATAGTATTGGATTTGTCCAATATGTCATGGAACTACTAGAATATGTGATGAATGTGCTCAATGAAGTTGTTAGCCTTGTCATATTTAGACTAGACATGATCCAAATATGCTTGAGTAGCTACAAATGGTATGGCCACATTAATGGGTCATAGTGATTGGAATCCCAACCCCACCTAAAAGGGGATGCTGCTAGTTGATCTATTGAGAGCTTGGTTATAACTGTGCTAGACATAGGGGAGGATTCAATCCCATGTGCATGGATGCTTTTAGTTGTACATGCGAAGAATGTGCATGATCATCCTATTGATGACCTATGTTTGGGCATCAGCTTGGTGATGGAAGGTTGTGGACTTAGTGACTTTGGTATCCAACATTGACTAGAGGATTAACCAAAATGTACTCAGGAACCTGCTGTCCTAATATCAAATAATCGACTGTGGTACCCCAAATTGTACCTACAATCGTTCAAAGAAGATCTTAATTGTGGATTCTGCTATGATACTCTTCTAGCAGGCCACCAGAATGGCCATCTTAGAGAATTTGTGGAAGACCATGAAAACACATTCATTTCCATGCTTAGTAGAAGGAAGGATTGACATGTAACCCATGGACATGGGTTCCCAAGGCCGACTAGGAGTAGGCGGAGAAGTATATAGGCCTTGCTTCTTGTTTTTCAATTTTGAAATGGTGTAGGAAGTGTGGGATCTAATGTACTTCCCAACATCCTGTAGAAGGTTATACCAATAAAAATCATATCTGAACGCTCCCTTCTGCTGATATAACATGGCCTATGTACTGAATTTGATCTTTGTAAAATCTCATTTGCTAAACTTTCCATCAATTGATTTTAGCACAAAATTTGCAGTACCGTTCTCAAGTGTTGTTTGTCTTCCACTTGATTTTTGGAGTATATTAGTATATCATCGATGAAAATCAATACAAGATTATCCAGAAAGGCCTAGAAAATGTCATGCATTACCACGAACTCGTAATGTCTGCAACAAGTTCAAAATGCGGTTTTACAAATGTCTCCATCCTTTATTCTGATTTGATGGTACCCAGACCTTAAGTCGAATTTCGAGAACATGCTAGCTTCCTGTACCTGGTCGAATAAGTCATCGATGTGAGGTAGTGGGTATTTGTTCTTTATGGTCAGCTTATTTAGTTGACAATAGTCAATGCATAATCATAGGGTTCAGTCCTTCTTACATACAAATAGTATTGGGGCTCCCTAAAGAGACACACTTGGGCGTATGTATCCTTTATCCAACAACTCCTGCAGCTGCATTTTAAGTTTATTCAATTCCGAAACACTCATATGATAAGGGGTTTTTGAAACAGGGGTTGCTCTGGGAATTAATTCAATTTTAAAATCAATGTATCGCCTTGGTGGAAATCCTAGAATAGTTTCAGGAAATACCTCTAACAAATCCTGAGTTATAGGAATATTCTCTAGAGAGGTCATTTTACTTTTATCATTGTTGTATCCTACTAGAACATCATAAATCTGACACCCTTTTCTTACACAACTTTTGATTTGGTTCACTGTGATAGGGTGCAGCTTGACATTCTTCTTAATTCCTTGAATTTCCTTTCATTGTCCTTATTTGGTAAGATAACTTATGGAATTTTATTTGCAATCTACCAGGGACTAGCTACCTTCTAGCCAGTCCATCCCTATTAATACATCATATGAGCCCGGGGAATAATATTCAGATTGACTTGGATAGGTTGTCCTGAAACTATTATAGGAAATTTTTTTGTTTTAGTAGACACCTTTCTTTTGGTACCAGTAGCTAATTGGACTAGCCATGACTATTTGTATTATTTCTTTGTAGTTGACATCTTTCTACCACCTTAGGACTAATATAACTCAGGCTAGCGCCTGGATCAAATAAAATAGAAACAGATCGGCCAGCAATCATACCTTCGTATTTGATCATAGTGGGCTGATATTCCTCCTGATGATCGTCCAACGTTGAATTAATCCTAGGCATTCTCCTTGCGATATCCCCTACCATAGAGGCTTCTTGCATGTTAGAAAGTTGCTTAGTCCAAGCTTTTTGCTGGCAGTTTTTGTAATAATGTGCCTCTCTGCATCCCCAACATTATAGTGGCAGTTTTGCTGGCTGTTCAGTAACAGTTCTACTAATCCCTTCAGGTTGTCAATTCTCAGTGAAGATATGAGTTATGGGTGGGTTTCTTGCAAACTTTCCAAAGGTCCTTTGCTTATTATTTCTTCTGTGCATGTTTTTCTGATGTCCGTTTGGTGGAAAATTCCTCATTTTCTTCCAGACTGCATCATCCATGGTTTTAGGATAGTCAAATTCTAATTTCTCCTTCATGAAGTTAGGAAAAGTAATAATAAACCATTGAATCTTAGCTTTTTCTTCTTGCATGTATGGGACATAATGCAATAGAGAAGTGTGCTACATATTCATCCATGGTTAAGGTTCCCAATTTTAATTCATGGAAGTCTTTTGCCTTTTCGTGATAATAACATTCTGTTAAATATTTGTCCTTAAAGTGTTTATGGAATTCTTGCCATGTTACTTGCTATTCATCAATCTTCCTTACAGTGTTAGTTTCTTCCCACCAGAGGGTGAATTTTCCTTGTAATTGGTAAACTTCCAACCTTGCTTTAAGTCTTTCTGTGTATTCATAGATCTAGAAGTACTTACCCATGTCTATCAGCCAAGCTTCCACCATTTTTTCTGACTCTCCTTGGAACAGTGAGGGTCTGATTAATAACCCTCCAAGGTTATACACATGGACAAATAACAGAATAGGGAAGGAGCACATATCAGCCAGGCTGGATAGATTCCTTCTTCAGAGTTCCTTCCTCTCCGAGAAGATGATCATCTCCACAAAAGCTCTACCAAAGTGGAACTCAGACCATAAACCCATCCTCCTTCTGCTAGAAGAAGAAGAAAACCTAGGGCCAATCCCCTTCCAATTCAGCCCACTATGGGCAAACAGAGAAAGATTTTTTGACACAGTGAATAAGGCATGGTCCATCCATGTTCTTGGATCACCGAACTATGTTTGGGAGAAAAAGATAAAATCCACCAAAGTAACCCTAAAGTAATGGATAAAAAATCCCTCAAACTCTCCCACTACCCAACGAAAACACAGCACAAAGCAGTTGTTGGATCTCCAAATGGGGTTGGAGATTCAAGACATAACTAGAGCAGAAATTCATAGTGAGCAAGAACACCAAATCAGCACCCTCCGAACATTTAGAGAGGAGGAAGAATACTTGAGGTTCAAGTCACGCAATCTCTGGCTTGCGTCTGGAGACAAAAATACAACCTTCTTCCACAAGAAAATTTGAACATGTCTCTCTAGAAACCACATTGCTGAAATCACCTCGACAGATGGGACTGTTCTTAAAGGCACAACTCTGATAAAAGAGGTGACAACCTCTCACTTTCAGCAGTTTTTAAAGAAGAAGGTGTGGAGGATGATGAGGAATCTCATGACTTCCTCAAGCACGTTCCAAGGATGGTTAACGAGGAGGACAATGCAACTCTCCTTAAGCCATTCACTAAAGAAGAAATTAGCAATGTAATATGGAAGATGGAACCAGACAAAGCCCCAGGACATGATGGATTCTCAATACACTTCTATAGAATTTGTTGGGACATCATCAAGGCTGATTTGTACCGAATCATCAAAGGATTCCTACGAAAAGACAAAGTGGGAGGAAGCACAAACTCCACCTTCCTAGCTCTAATTCCCAAAGATCTAACCCATAGGTGTTCGATAGATTCAGGCCAATCTTGCTATGTAATGCGTCCCACAAAATTCTCACCAAGTTACTTGCTAATAGAATAAAGCCTCTGCTGGAAAAACTCATCTCGCGGAATCAAGGAGGGTTTGTCAAAGGCAAGCATATCCTGGACAATGTGATTCTAGTGCATGAAATCACCCACTCTAGCCATCAACGCAAAGAGCAAGGCATGCTCATCAAACTGGATATGGAGAATGCCTTCGATTGAGTAAGGCACTCCTTCCTCCTCCAAGTTCTTTTTGCATTTGGATTCAGTTCTGAATTTGTAAAATTGATTAAAACATGCATTAAGAAACCTTGGATATCCCCTTTAGTAAATGGCAGGCTGGAAAATTACTTCAAAGCTTCGAGGGGAATCATGCAAGGCTGTCGTCTATCCCCCTTCCTGTATATTTTGATGGCAAACTCTCTAAGCCAAACGCTCATAGATGAGAAGCTCAATGGGACACTTCTTTGTATCAAGGCAATAACCGAAACAACCTCAATCAATCATGCCTTGTTCACTGATGACTCTATCCTCATGGGAGGAGCCTCCATTAAAATAGCGAGAGCCTTCAATGGAGTCATTCAAAGCTTTTGCAGAGTCTCCGAAGCTATGGTCAACAAGAGGAAAAGTGTAGTGTACAGCTAGGTGGTAGACCAACAATCTATACTTAGGATTTCCCAAGCCTTGGGCTTCACCGGATATGTCTCTTGGGAAAAATATAAGTATCTTGGCCTGCCTTTAACCCTGGGTACCACTAAGGCCCCTCATTGGATGGAAATTATCAGAAAAATCAAGGAAAAAATGACTACCTGGGGTAGACAATGGCTTACCATAGTCGGGAAGCTCACTCCAGTAAATTCAGCTCTCTCATCCCTTCCTATCTACTAGGCTTCGTTCCTTCTAGCTCCAAAAATGATTACTGAACAAATAGAAAAGTTGATTTGAAATTTTCTATGGCAAGGAGGAAAGGGGAACCAAAACAAATTTCATATAGTAAGCTAGGACATAGTGAAAAGGCCAATATCTGAAGGTGGACTTCAGGTAAGAGATCTTGGGTTGGCCAATTTGGGAATGGGAGGGAAGATCCTCTAGAAAATCTTCTCAAGCCAAAGGCACCCTGTAAGTTAAGTTCTAATTAAAAAATATCTGCACAGAATCTCAATAAAGAATATGGAAGAAGGAGATTCCCACAAAGGAACCACGTTGTAAAAGTTGTGCAACCAAGGCTTGAAATTCTTTAAAGATCAGCTATACAGAATTACAGGAAATGGGAAAAGAATTAGATTATGGGATGACAAGATCATGGGCCTCCAACCCCTAAATCTCACACCGAAAATAGCAGACTTGCGTAGTTAACTCATCCAAAAAGGTATCCACAAACTTGTTGACATATGCACTTGGGATTCAGCAGGGAACTAGAGTAACTAGGCCCTCTATCGCCCCACTGATTGGATGCTCCCTCAACTCCATCAACTAATAGATAAACTATATGGGTTGGCTCCTATGCATCTCCATTCAAGGGACAAGTGGGGTTGGGGGAAGTCCGGAGCTTACTCAGCATGGCTGGGCTTTGCATCTCTACAAGAACAACAACATAAGATCCACACTATAAATCTTTGGCAGCATGTTTGGGACCCATTTGGCCTACTGAAAATCAACTTCTTCTACTGGATACTCATGCACAAAAGGACCCTCATTGGATATAAATTAGAGAAAAGAGGAATCATTGGTCGACACAGATGCCCTCTCTGTTGCAAGGCCCAGGAAATGATAGATCACATGTTCATAAATTGCCCCTTCTCTCAAGAAGTCTGGGTGAAATAAATGATGGGGCTCAACTCCCAAATCTTGGAACAGACTTCAGTTGATTGTCTCTTCGCAACATAGAAGGAACGCTATCCTAATACTCTAAAAAGAAAATCAACATGGAATAAAATATGGAATGAAATCCCTAAATATATCTGCGAGGGAATCTGGTTGGAAAGGAATGAAGCCATCTTCAACAACAGACTACAACCCACCAAATCAGTGACTGCCAAGGCTAAAGCACTACTACTAGAAGCTTTTCGAAATAGACTATACAATTTTGACAATTCGCTACTCCCTAAAGAGCTGAGTTGGATAGGTGAATCCCTGAATTGGGCCAACATCGAAAAGAATATCTCCCTGCCAAGTCACAATCTAGAGTGGCAGCTTCAAATCTTTGAGGAGAATTTTAAAAAGTGTTGGAGAAATGAGGGAAAAGTCATGATATTCTTTGTTGGAGCCTCCAAAGGAAACCCAAGGATGTCAAGTGTAGGAGGAACACTTTACTCCAAATATGGGCACAAAAAGGACAGTTTTAGTTGTGGCCTAGGACATAGCACTAACAATCAAGCCGAGATTCTCAAACTGCTCAAAGCGTGTCAGTTGGCCCTAAGGAATAGAGGGTTAAACCTTCAAATCTTCAGGGACTCCGAAATCCTGATTAAAATCCTTAACACGGGTGACCAACTCAATAGCGCAGCTATAAACAACACCCTCGAAAGGATAAGAGTGTTGACTCAAAACATCACTTCTTGCTCATCCCTCCATGTCCTGAGAAATCTGAACAAGGAAGCTGATACAATGGCCAACAAAGGATGTCTTCTAGCTCAAGGTATGTTGGCAAAAAACGAAGAAGAGGATGAAAGGGAGTCAATTCCTTAATAGAAAAGGAGAGCTGAACATGGACAGGTTTGAAAAGGGAGTGAGCCTGAATCCCTAAGCATAAGCATTGTCTCCATGAAATTGCAAAACTTAAATAAATGCAGAAGAATTACGTAGAACCAAGGCTCTAGCATAGGCTGATAGTCACAAACGAGAAAGTGTGGGAAAGTTGCATGATGGATTAACATCGAGCAGAATCGACAGGTTAACAGTTTATCGCTTGGGCCATCAGTGGTTTGGTGTTTTACCAGGGCTTGGAATTGAATTCAAACAGAGGTTGATTATATATGATGTGAAGAGTGGTAAGTGGTCTTTATCACACCGCTTTTGGCTGTTGGGTAGTATTTCTCAAAATGGATGTGATGTGCCTGAGGGACTGACATGTCGCAGGACGAAACTGCCTTTCTCGCTCACTTTTGAGGTGTTAAGGGTCGGATAGTCAGAGATGAGAAAAGCATCAAATCCGGGCAAGGGAAGATCTATGGTTATCGCGCATTGAATATGGAGGGGATTTAATGACGTGGGGAGTGGTTTGCAGTTTTCATCACATTGCTTCTAACTGTTGGGTAGTATTTCTTAAACGTACGTGTTGTATTTGAGGGAATGATGCATGGTAGGACAAAACTGTCATTCTCGCACTCTTCTACGGTGTTAAAGGTTGGACAGCGAGGGACGTGAAAAGCGTCGGATCTAGGTGAGGATGATCTTTCGGTTACTGCGCGCTGAACAAGGTTGGTCATTAATGACTCGGGGAGAAATATGCGGTTTTTATCACATCGCTTCTGGCCGTTGGGTAGTTTTTATTGTTTGGACATGATGTACCTAAGGGAATGACGCGTGGCAAGACAAAACCTCCCATCTCGCATGCTTTTGTGGAGTTAAGGGTCGGACGGCGAGGGACGCGATAAGCATCTGATCAGGGCAGGGGAAGATATAATGGTTATTGCGCAAAGATTATTGATCTGTAATCACCCCTAGGTGAACTCAGGGAATTAATGAAGGTATTACAGACTCATGTGATGGTGACATGCCTATGTTATTTTAAGCAACGGATCATTGAGATTGTGAAATACACAGGCAATGGAAAACAGTAAGAGAAACATAGCAAGCAAATGCAAAAACACAACAATTTAATGAGTTCACCCACTCCTCCCAGGCTATGTCTCCTGGTCCAACTTTAGTGGTGGCCTCTTCTTATTGTGTCTTTAAGCAGAGTTTTTACAATGACGAGCTCAATTTGAGTCTCCTATACTGTATATGATGCTTAGTAGGGTGGTACTTGGATTCCTCAAGCCACTAGAGTACAAAGAGTCCCCTTTACCAAGTCTCGACCTCAGCTGGTCTTAATGGGATGAGTCTAATTTGGTACTCAGTTCCCGACAGATATCCTCACAGGGATTGCTTGAACCTCTCAAGCCTTCTCGGTTCTATCTGCTCGATGTTGCCTTAGCTCTGCAGGTGAGCTCGACTTCTCTGTTCTTTGCTTCTTGCTTCACTCTCTATTCTGTCTCCTCTGTCCCCTCTGCTCTCTGTCTATTCATGGCTTAAAGAAAATCCGTCCCTTGACTATTCGATTCCTCATCCAGCCCTTCGGATTGCCTGCCTCTATCTGCCTGGAAATCCCTGCTTCTGTGTCATTGCCATTATGTAACATTTCACAGAGAGGTGGCCACTTGTCCCTTCACGCACTGGGCACTAGCTCTTCCTCGAACGATCATTACTTTGGTTATTCTATGAAATGATACTTCCGCCAACTTAGCGGCCAAATCAGACTTCAAATCTTTATGTGCCATAGCTTATTTCTCCCTCAGGTCTAGTCATCCATCAAGTTGAACCTCTGCCATTTGATCTGGAGCCCCCAGATCCTACGGTCTTTGCTTTTGTCACGTGGTTGGTTTGCTCGACCATTAGTCTGTGATGTAAGGGGTTTTTCTCTCTCCCTGTCGGAAATGCGTCACTCGATGTGTGGAATTTCTTGGTCCTCTGACATACCCGCTTACCACACAAAATGCCTCTGATAATCTGCCATTTTTGGAGCGTGGGACCTGCCTATCGAGTTTAGAGCTTTTCCCTATAGTTTCCTGGCTTCCCTTGTGACCGAGCGCTCGGGGCTTTTCCTTCTCGAGGGGTTTTCCCAGTGAATCTCTCATCAGAAACAGCATCCATTTATGGGTTTGAGCTTCCCAATTTCCATTTTTGTGCCATGCATAGTTCCCATGGGCCAACAGTCAGCGCACTTTGACCGAAGGTCCTCGTTGCTCCGTGCTGGCTGAAAATTACCATTATATAGAGGTTATTTTTGATAGCTCATCGTATACAAGGTTTTGAAGTTTGTCATGATTTGAAAGAGTCATAAAACTTTGATAATTTTCATGGATCCAATTCAGATCATGCCCTCCCCACTAAAAAGCTTTTGGACCACCAAAAGTTAGTTTTCAAGCATCGACCAAGTGAGGATACAACTTTCTCACTTGTCCAATCTCTATCCATTTTTCAATGCTCGGCTTTTAACCCCTGAGCCCAATTCTGAGGTACTCGACATCTCCCCTATGCATCATCCTCACCTTCCTATCCAAAACTGTGTCTTCCTGCAATTCATTAAGATATTCATGTAGCAGGTCATCAATAGAAGGTAATTGACTCTGTTCTTCAGGATCTTCAATTAACGAAGGTTCAAATAGTCTCAAGATGTCTGCATTTATGATTGAGTAGATGTGCATGTAAGCTAGTAGATCAAGGCAAGAAGCATTCTCACCAATTTTCTCAAGTATCTTGAAAGGTCCATACCTAATAGGCTTTATCTTTTTACCTTCACCTTGCATCCTGTCCTTCCTGATATACAGCCAGACTTGATCACCAACTTGGAAACTATGCTCCATCTGATGCTTGTCATGCCTTGCCTTGTATTTGGCCTAGCTCTATTCCAGTTGTTCTTGTACTGCCTGATGGATCTCTTGGATTTGTTCAATGAACCTAGTTGCCCTGTCCGCATCGCTATGTCCCTCAACTATTGTGTCTTTACCAAAGACAAAATCCAAGGGAGACATTGGTGTGAAACCAAAACAGGTTTCAAATGGAGATCTCCATGTAGAAGAATGTTTTTCTCAGTTGTAAGCAGCATGCTGCACATAACACAAATGTTCATCCCAAAGCTTAGGATGCTTGCTACAATATCCCCTGAGTAACTGGATCATTGTCCTGTTGACTAATTCTATTTGGCCATCGGTTTGTGGATGGAAAGTTGTTCTTTTCTTCAGTTTGGTGTCTTTCAGTTCCCACAGACTTGACCAAAACTTTCCCACAAATCGAGTGTCTCAATCAGATATAATGGAAGTGGGTAATCCAAAATGAACCCATACATGTTGAAAGAACAGTTTTGCAGTTTGTTCAGCTGTAATATGTTTAGTACAAGGTATCAAAATACACATTTTGTTGAACCTATCCACAAAAACATACAAATAATCATGACCTTTCCTAGATTTAGGCAGTCCTCCAACAAAGTCCATGGAAACAATTTCCCACAGATGAGAAGGAACTGGTAATGGAGTGTACAAGCCTAGTTTTCTATTGTGGGGCTTGCTTTTAGCACACATAGTACACCCTCTTACATATCTAGAAACTGTCTCACTCATTTTTCGCCAATAAAAAAATCTCTGCAGCTGTGCAACTGTTTTAATTACCCCAAAGTGACCTGATATTAGAGAAGTGCTTGCTTCTCGAATTATCTTTACTCTTTCAGTTTGTGGAATGCATAGCTTCCCACAATGATATAAGAGTTGGTCCTTTACATGATAGTCCAATTCTTCTATTCGTTTTCCTTGACTTAAAGTTGCATATACATCTTTAAAGTCTATATCTTGAGCATATTGTTCAATGTAGCTCTCATGTAACACAAAATTATGCTTAAGTATAGTAGATGCATTTATAATAGGTCTAGATAACATGTCTGCAACTTTATTGTGTATGCCCTTTTTATATCTGATGACTAAATGGAACTGTTGTAGAAAACCCATCCATCTATAGTGTCATGATTGCTGCAACTTAGTTTGGGAGTGTAGATATTGAAGTGGTTGATGATCAGTATGTATTACTATCTCATTGCCCATTAAGTAATGTTTCCACTTTTTCACACTTTGTACTAATGCATACAATTCCTTATCATATGTGGGATAGTTGACTGCTACAAAATTAAATGTCTCAGAATGATAACATATGGGTTTACCGTGCTGTGTCAACATTGCTCCCACAGCATAGTCACTGGCATCCGTTTGGATTTCAAATGGTCTTTGAAGATCAGGTAGTGCTAGTACTGGTGCAGTACTAATCTTTTCTTTCAAGGTGTCGAAGGCTTTGTGCTATTTGCCTCCCCACTGAAACACCTTGTTCAATCCTATTAAAGCATGTAAGGGAGTTGCAATTAACGAAAAGTTAGAAATGAACTTTCTCCAATATTGTGCTGCTCCTAAGAAGCTCCTAACTTCCATAGCAGATTTGGGTTTAGGCCAATTTACAATGACTGCCACCTTAGAGGCATCTATCTTCAATTCACCACCCCCTACTATATGTCCCAAATAATTCAAATATGTTTTGCCAAATTCACATTTTGAGAGTTTAACATAAAGTTTTTCTCTTTTCAAAACATCTAGTGTCTGTTAAACATGCTTTAAATGTTCTTCCCATGTTTTGCTAAATATCAAAATGTCATCCACATACACAGTAACAAAATCATCAAGAAAAGGTCTGAGTACATCATTCGTTATTCTCATGAAAGTAGTAGGAGCATTAGTTAAGCCAAAAGGCATAACCATCCACTCATACAATCCCTGCTTTGTTTTGAAAGCAGTCTTCCATGCATCTTGCTCTGCAACTCTGACCTGATGATATCCACTATGCAAGTCTAACTTGGAAAAATAAACAGCTTCTTCCAATTGATCTATGTGAGGAAGGGGATAACAATTTTTTATTGTTCTCTTATTCAGTGCTCGATAATCAATGCACATTCTCCACGACCCATCTTTCTTTCTCACCAAAATGATTGGTGACCCACATGGTGATGTGCTAGGTCTGATGAACCCCTTCTCAAGCAAATCCTGCACCTGCTTCTTGATTTCGACATTCTCTAAAGCAGACAACCTGTACATTCCAATGTTAGGCAATGGAGCATCTTGCTGCAAATTAATTTCATGCACTATTTCCTTTTTGGGTGGTAGACCTTTAGGTTCTTGAGACAAGATATCATACTCTGAAACAACTTTTTCTAAATTAGCTTGTTGTTTAGCATTACAGCCCTCAAATACATTGGTTTTATCAGGTTTCCTTTCCTTTACAACCATCAGTAAAAATTGTTTACATGAATTTATCATTCGTTTCATCTGCCCTGAGTTTATGAGAGTATAATTATTCTTGAGCTTATGAGCTCTTACAAAGTATTTGGTTCCATCTTTAACGAGTAGATACTTGTTCTCAGCTCTATAGAAAATAGCTTTTCTATCATACAAGTAAGGACTTCCTAAAACAATTCCACATATATCCAAAGGAATTATGTCTAACTCAACCTCATCTACAAATGCTAACCCAAAGGAAAACTTGAGTTTGCATTGTCTAGTCACTTGTAGTTGTGCTTTATTACTTAACCATCCTAATGGGTATGGCTTCTTGTGAGGTGTAGTCAGTAATCCCAACTTCTTTACAATTGCTTCAGAAATTAAATTTACTTGTGAGCCACTATCAAACAAAGTATCAGTCTTTTGATGTTTGTAAATAACTCTAATATGGAAAATCTCGTGTCTTTTTCTCTCATTTTCTTCATCAATAGTAGATTGTGCGGAATTACTAGTAGATGCTTTAGAATTCTTACCTTTTATAGCTATGGTTGCAATGGTTGTTTCATCTCCTGAGTCTGACCCCAAATCTTTCTGAATAGCTGCAGCAGTCTTCTTCTTCTTGCCCTTGAACTTCTTAGGTCTCAGCTCCAGATGCAGAATCCAACAGTGCTCATCATCATGCCCATCCTTCTTATAGTGAGTGCATGAAGATTTTCTTTTCTGTGCATTGTTAGCCTTCCTTGCTTTCCATTTCTATTTTCTTTTCTCCTTATTCTTGCTTGCAGTGGGCTGAGATGATCCCCCAACTTCTGGGTTTCAATTCTTTCCTCTAGCTTCTAGATATGTAGCTTGAATAGATACCTCATCTATACTAGTGGGATTAAACATGAGGATAGTGTGCCTCATGTAGCTGTGTAGACCACCGATGTACTTCAACAGAGTCTCAGGTGAGTCTAATGAAATTCCTAGAATCAATTCTCTCTTCCTAAATTCTTGGCTGTAACCTTGTACACTTTGCCCTTTCAATTGTCGAAGAGTTTGCCAGCTCATCATGGATTGCTGCATGTAGGCGAGTGGATAGAACTACGTTTTGAATGCAGAAACAAATTCACTCCAAACAAAAATAGTCTTACCATGTCTCTTCATGTCAGCTTGAGTCATGCCTTCCCACCAAACCAAGGTAGTGCCTCCAAGGCGTAGGCTGGCCAGCTAAATCTTGCTCTTGTCTCAGTTGATACTCTGCACTCTGCAATAAACATCAATTTGTCTAATCCAATTGTCCAGCTTTTTAGCATTCGACTCTCCATCATATATTGGTAAATCAAATTTAACATCTAGTTTAATCAAAGATGTCTTCTTTTTATGTTCAGGGCTATTAGGAGGTGTGAGAAAGCTTTCTTCTTTCCCTTTGCCTTTTGAGTGGTCATGGAGGAGAGACTCTTCTTCTCCTTTATCTTGTTTGGAGTCTGATGAATCTTCATCTTTGTGTTTTCTAAAATCCTTATACATTTCCTCTACGATGGACCTTATGTCCAGGAAACTATATATAAATTGAGGGTCTAGCCTCACAAAACCTTCCTCTGACATTGTCTTCTGAGGATAGACTCTTCCAATTTCAGGATTAGTTTTAACCAACTCTCATTTTCCTAATTTGAGCTTTGATCTAGTTAGCATTCAACAGCTAAATCCAGCACAAGCTTGTCTAACCTTAATAGCCTAAAGCTCTGATACCACTTGATCTATAATCACCCCTAGGTGACCTCAGGGAATTAATGAAGGTATTATAGACTCATGTGCTAGTGACATGCCTATGTTATTTTAAGCAACGAATCGATAAGATTGTGAAATACATAGGCAATGGAAAATAGTAAGAGAAACATAGCAAGCAAATGCAAAAACACAACAATTTAATAAGGAGTTCACCCAATCCTCCTGGGCTATGTCTCGTGGTCCAGCTTCAGTGGTGGCCTTTTCTTATTGTGTCTTTAAGCAGATTTTTTACAATGAGGAGCTCAATTTGAGTCTCCTATATAGATGATGCTTAGTAGGGTGGTACTTGGATTCCCCAAGCCAGTAGAGTACACAGACTCCCCCTTACCAAGTCTCAACCTCAACTGGTCTTAATGGGATGAGTCCAATTTGGTACTCAGTTCTCGATAGATATCCTCACAAGGATTGCTTGAACCTCTCAAGCCTTCTTGGTTCTATCTACTCGATGCTACCTTAGCTCTGCAGGTCAGCTCAACTTCTGTGTTCTCTGCTTCTTGCTTCACTTTCTATTCTGTCTCCTTTGTCCCTTTTGCTCTCTGTCTATTCGTGGCTTAAAGCCAATCCATCCCTTGACTGTTCGCTTCCTTTTCCATCCCTTCGGATTGCCTCCCTTTGTCTGCTTGGAATTCCCTGCTCTTGTGTCATCGCCACTATGTAACGTTTCACAAAGAGGTGGCCTGTTGTCCCTTCATGAGCTGAGCGCCAGCTCTTCCTCGAATGGTTGTTACTTCAGTTATTCTGTGAAATGATTCTTCCACTAGCTCAGCGGGCAAATCGGACTTCAAATCTTTATGCTCTGTAGCTTATTTCTCCCTTGGGTCCGATCATCCATCTGGTTGAACCTCCGCCATTTGATTTGGAGCCCCTAGATCCTACGGTCTTCGCTTTTATTGCGCGGTTGACTTGCTCAACTGTTAGTCCGCGATGTAAGCGGTTTTTCTCTCTCACCATCGGACACGCGTCACTCGGTATGTGGAATCGTTTGGTCCTCTGACAAACCTGCTTACTGCCCGAAATGGCTCCGTTAATCCACCGGTTTTGGAGTGCAAGACTCGCCTGTCGAGTTTAGCGCTTTTCCCCATGGTTTTCTAGCTTCACTTGTGACTGAGTGCTCATGGCTTTCCCTTCTTAAGGGGTTTTGCCCAGCGATGTGCGATTAGCAATTTGCTAATCACGCATCAGAAATAGCCTCCGTTTTTGGGTTTGAGCTTCCCAACTACCATTTTTGTGCCATGCACAGTCCCCATGGGCCAACGGTCACCGCGCTTTGACCGAAGGTCCTCGTTGCTCCGTGCTGGATGCAAATTACCATTATACTGAGGTTATTTCTGATAGCTCGTTGTCTACAAGGTTTTGAAGTCTGTCATGATTTGAAACAGTCATAGAACTCTGAAAATTTTCATGGATCCAATTCGAATCAATTATGGTGGGGTGTTAATCTTACAATGGGGTTGGGTATGGAAGAGTCGCAGGACACAAAGGAGGTAGGGTCAGGATATATATTAAAATAGTTTAATATATGTGGGTTTATATTATTCGGGTTGGGAATAATATAAGTGCTCGAATTATATTAGGTTAGGCAAGTAAAAAGTTTCAAATCAGCATTGAAAAGCGGAAATGAAAGATATGTTATACAGAAATCAAGAGCAAAGCAAAAGCACTCAGCCACTCCAAAAGAATCAAAGGCAACAACGAACTTCTGTTACTAAAGTTAGTTTATGAGGATGCTAAAAAAGCCAGAAATCTCTCAAATGACTATAATAGAGGTTGTTTGTCCATGCCCAACCTCTACTTATAAATAAAATTCAACTGTTTATGTTAAAAAAAAGAGAAACCCAACTTTGTTGTCATGTTTATTTAGAAAATATATTGTGAAAACCAAGTATTCTTCGCACCCTAAATTTTGTTTTTCAATCCTATTATAATCTGCATTTTCTTTATATCCCTCTTTTTCTTCTTAGAATAAGTAGCTACAGAATTGTTGAGAATCTACAGCTTTGACAAAATTCTGTAGCTGATATCGACAGGAATCACTAACTGGGATAATTGTAGATTCTAGTAGAAGGGAATGATCAAGCCTACAATTGAAAGCACCTGAGGACAATTCAAAAAGAAGAAACAAGTATTAGAATAAAAAACTTGAAGGTATGTAAATATTGGATTTAATAATAAAGGAAAAAAATTAGATTATGAAATAATATAGTCATTGTACCACCATTGGAAATAATATTTACTTCAGATTGAGTTATAAATAATATGTCACTTCAATGAAGTTAGCCAAAAAATCCCATTTTCCATCCATCATTACACAAACACTTCATTTTCAAAACCCTGCTTCATTGATAATTTTGCTCACTCATATCCATTCATACTTTGTTTTCTCAAGAGCCATTCTACTCATTTCCATTTACCATCTCACTCTCGTCCATATTCATATTTTTGAAAATGATATCATTCCAAAACCATGTTAAAAAAGCAATTTTGGAGTAAAACTTCACCAACATGGGAGTTGTTGTTAGAATAGAGCCAAATGGGAAGAAGTTTATGGAAGGGTACCTACAGGTCAAGGGAATGCTATAACAAGTGAAGTGGTTGAATTTTGTAGAAAAATTGATGGCTATGACGGAGAGGGAACCAAGTCTTTTGCCCAAGCCTTTAATGGAACTAAAGCAGAAATCAGGGACATCAAAATAGTGGTGACAAAATCCTTCTTGGTTGAGGTAACTGGACTACCCAGGGTTGGCAAGAGGTAGTTCAAAAACAAGGGAATTGAAGGGAATGAATGGAAGGCATTTCTAAAAAACCCAGGTATGGATACTACTATCTTTAAAAAGGGTATTCCAAGCACAACTCTCAAAATTAAATGGAGGAATTTACTATTAATTATTTATAAGTTCATTACTTGTGAGGGTAGATTCAGTAGCATGTTTTTCTACCATGTCCATTTAATGATGCACTTTCTTGAAGGAAATGAAATCAATTTACCCTATTTTCTACTTAATAGCTTGAGGAAGATGTCTGACAATACTCAAAGAAAAATACAATTCATTGAAAATACTATGTATCATCATGGTCTTGTAAAAACATTTATTGAAGCCCGTCTTGAGAGATTAGGAGATAACTAGGACAATTTTCTAATCAGAAATCATTTTAAATAAATAGTGCAAGAAGAACCTAGTAGTAGTAAGGTAAAGAGAAGAAAAAGAAAATTTTCTGAAAACCCTACTGATAACCCACTTCCACAACCAGAGCACCATTTAGAAGATGAAATTCCCCTTGTAAATGTTTTATAAAACATAAAGAAGAAAGGTGTTAGAAGAAAGAAAACTAGTGAAAAAGAAGAAAATACACCAAACTAAAAATCAGAGGAACTGGAACAGGCAAAGGCTGAACAAGAAAAAGTTCAAAAGAAAACTCCTCTTACTAAAATTTCATCTATTGTTAGGATAAGTGTCAGACCCAAGAAATCAACAAAGGAATCATCTCGACAATCTGTAGAGTTTTTCAATTTGGAGGAAGATGAAGAATTGAAGATTCCATCAACTGTAGTTCCATCACCAATTGTATCACCAACTTTATCACCCGTTTCATCATCGATTGTTAATACTGTGAGAGAACACTAGAAATTGACCCAGTCCAGCATGCGATATATGACTAGATTGAGTCTCTGGAGAGGAAAGCCACAAAAAAGGCCATTACATTCTCAAATCAAGGAATTCAGTCTGATAGTCCACAAGAACCTCCAATTGTGAACAATCTCAAACAAGAAATTTTCAAATTGGAGACACTAAACTGACACTTAAAGCAAGAACATGAAACATTTAAGGGGTAGAATGAAATACAAAGGACACAAAATGACAACATTATCTTACATCTTACTTTGTGGTATGATAAGAATAAAAATATAAGGAATATAGAAAGTCTCTCAAGAGGAAGGTCATAAGTTTGAAGTTACACAAATTTTTTATGAAGAAGGTAAAGAAAAAAAACTTGGATGTTCTGGCTCAAGTTTTTGAAGGCGTATAGTGACAATGAAAGGCTATCAGTTTTCAATTTTTGCTTGAGGACATGAAATGACCTCCATGTGGGGGAATGTTGAGCCTCATAATTTCTTCTTTTTTACACCCTTTTTCACCTATCTTATTCTTCTTTGAGCATCATAATCACTCAATGGGCATCAAATCACATGATTTATGGAATGACAAGTATATAATTGTCTTATATTTCATAAGTTGATAATATTCTTTATTATTAGTCTAATATTTTCTTTAGCTACCTAATTGGGATGATTCTACAACTAATGTCTATTTCTGCAACCAAGTCCATGGTTGATAGGTTCCGAGGTGCCGACTTGAGAGACAAATATATGGATAGGTGGCGATCAATGCACTCAATGATTCCCTCCTACCTTCATGAAACAGATTGATAAACAAATATTCTAGTTACGTGGTCAACGATAAAGTCAACTTTGTTGGCTATAACAGGTGAGCGAGGAATGAGATATATGCCTCACCATTTTCTTTGCTAATAACAAATCATGAGAGAATTTTTTTATGTTATCTTTTGATAGTTAATTTTATCATTTTGTTATGAAGGTTAGGCATAGAGATTTGAAAATTTAATGATATGGGCTTTATAAAAGCACCTCACAGTAGACATAAATGCAATGCTTTTTATGTATTCATAGTGAAGACTTAAAACTCCATTTTTAATTCAGTTTATGAAGAATATTTCCACCTCCATGTGTTGTTGAATGTTTGACCAATAGTTTGATTACCTACTTCTCGTGGAGTCTTCTTTCATAAGATTTATGCACAATTGAGTAGATACACTTTTAATTTATTTTAGATTCAAATTATGATGGGTTTTCTAACCTTCTCTTTTGTTTATGGATGCACATGAATTAAGTTTAACACAAGCGATAAAAATAGTGTGAGTTTGTAGTCAGAGTAAGACTGTATTTCATAAAATAGAGGATTTGTTTGCAGGTTATATTTCAAGCATGATTGATTTATAAAAGAGCAAACATGAACATATTTAAGAAGAGATTCAGTTTATGCAAGAGTGTGTTATATTGACAAATTAGTTGATTCTTACAAAGAATATATCATATATATAGCAAAGTGTGTGTGTTTTATGAATTGAGTTTCATTTTACAAGTGTGAGATTGATTTATAAGTCTGAGAATTTTATTGGTTATGTGGATTTCATAATTAGTTATAATTTTTATGAGGGTGCAATTAATTTTCATTTACAATAGGTGTGGGATTGATTTACTTATATGCAGAGTTGTGAGATTTTCCTTTTAAAGCGAAGTGTGAGATTTTCCATAAGTAGTCTTTGCTAAATGAGTGTGATCATTTTATTCTCTAGGAATAGTTGCTTTACTCATGTGCATTTCAATAAATTAGTTTAGAATTTATATTTCGATAACTCAACTTAATTTTGAATTGGTGTGAATAATGGAGGACTTCTAGCACATATAGTGCACTTACACTTCATCATCTTACTAGCCCTGGATGATCATTTATGCAAGTAATTTAAGCTTAATTAAATTACCAAACACCTCTCAAACTCTGACGACCTCCCATGGTGTAAGAAAAGAAATATGAGGCGGTAGGAGATCCTATCAAATGATTGCTTAAAGAATTCATTCAGTGACAAAGGAACGGAATGATGGATACTTTTTCCAAGATCCTTCGGCAGGAACCAATAGGTGACACATCTTCATCTAATAACTACTTCAAACGCACTTTCCCTTTTAAAGTACAAGTTAATTTTTGTATTCATATATTTGAAGGACATATAGATGCAAATTTTGTAGAAAAATGGTTAAATATGCTAGAAGGATAATTTTCCCATAATTTTTTTGATAGAGAAAAGATTACTTTTTCACTCCTTAAGGCTAGTCATCATGTTAAGAAATGGTGGGAAAATTATTGGAGATAAGGGCCATGAGGGAATCTATATTATCTTCAGTTGCACCCACTTGGATATCTTTCACAGATATTGTTATCGAACAATATTACCCTATTGGAAGCTATGAAGACTAGTACATGAGATCGACCACACTACGATAGGAAAGGGACCAAGAAGTATCAAATTTCAAACGTATCTTTCATACATTGTGCACCAAGTTAGGTATGAAGGACTCTGAATGACATCTGGTGCTCAAGTATCATGTCTTTTTGCAAAAATAAATCTAGAAATAAATGGATTTCCTAGACATCTTCTTTGTTGATACAACATGCTGATATATTGTCAAAATTGAGCAAAAATTTAAATAGAATAAGTGAGACTTTGGATATATGAATCCTTCACATAAAAAGTAAGGCAAGAGCATCCCCAAATTTCAAAACAAAGGAAAATAATAGGGTGGAACACTCCAGTACTACCCATTGAAGCCACAAACTAAGAATGGTACTTAGGAAATTAAGAAAGACACAAGAAAGTGGCATGGATTCCACAAAAAACCCACTCATAACACAAATGAATGTCCTGTGAAGCAGTCAATGATAGCCAAGATAAAAGCATAAGAGTTAGATGGATGTTTTAACTTTGAAATACACCTAAACAAGGAGAAATAAGTCATTTATGTCGAACCTAGTGCCACTATTTCCACCACCAAGGTAAAGTAAAGTGAGACTTAGGATCTAAAGGAAGTTAAACATATCCTTTACTCACAAATATTGGTATAACATTCTCCACTACATTTCGTTTTCAATAACATGAGTAAAAATCACTCATATTAACATATGTCATTAAGGGTTTGGGCCTGCCAGCAACTCCAGTTTGGCAACAACATTGGGTGCCTTGACCAAGAGTAAGATCACAATGTCAACCAATCATGTTTTCTACCCTAAAACATTAACCCTTTCACAGATGAGTTATTGTGTGATGTTTATCCCCTTTAAGTTTGTGATGTTTTGTTAGGAAAACCATACTTATGGAAGCATCATGTTGTGTATGAGTCTATACTTCATACTTATATGATTTCTTTGGGCAGAAAACTATTCAAGATACTAGAGGTAGCCCTAATTATTCCCATTTATTTGATCTCTACTAAGAAATGCAATAATATCATATCCCAAACTATGAAATTTGTCTTTCTCCTAGTTTTCTCTGAACGCAAGGGGACTGTTGTGGCCACATCCATCGCTTGGACATGGGGATCCTCAATGAAATAGAAGAAAGTGGGTAAGATCATGGAAGAATACAAATATACATTTTCCTCACCCATTGGGGTACCCCTACACTATCAATCCAAGCATTTAATCGATCTAAGCACTGATGCACCACAACTTAATGATACAATATATCGTCACTATCTTCTATAAAATGAGGAAATAAAGTGATAGATCTAAGAGCTTCTATAAATATGGAACATCCAACCAAGATCCTCACCCTATGGACCTCAATTGTACTCGTAAAAAAAGGAGGATGGGACTTGGTGACTCTACATTGATTATCAGTCCCTATACAAAATCACACTCAAGAACTGACATCTAGTTTCCAAGATTGAAAACCTTCTTGAGAGATCAAGGGGGGCTAGTAAGTTTGTAAGATTGATTTAAAGTCTAGCTACCACCAAGTCTCAATAGAACCAATTGATGTATTGAAGACTACTTTCAAGTTTAAGGATGGTATTTTTGAATGGTTGGTCATGCCCTTTAAGCTGATGAATGTCCCAAAACATTTCATGAGGATGATGGATGATATCTTCCAGCCTTTCACCAACTCATTTGTGGTTGTATATTTGGATGATATTCTCATCTTGAGTAGGAGTTGGGTAGAAAAATTGCAACATATTCAACAGGTTGTTAGGTCCCTATACTAATAGTGTAACCCTTTATCGTTATTACTACAACCCCCTTATTATATTTTTGTGCCCGTGTAGTCCCCATACTGCTATTATTGTGCCCCATAAAAGCCCACTATTGTTATTATTGTGCCCTTACATTATTATTATTATGTCAGCTTTGATTATATTATGACCCCTTAGACTCCTATATATAGAAAGGAGGTCTTGTAATTTGTATCATCCAAGAATTGTTCATTTCTCTAATGTAAAGGAGGTTGCCCCTCGAAGAAGCTTATTTCTAAGCCATTCATCTATATTTTCTATCTTTTTGTGAGTTTCTTTCATAACATTTGGTATCAAAGCTTTCGATTCTAGGGTTTCGTTCCTCCAAATAGGTCGTAGTGGAATTTTCACTATAACTTTTTTCTTGCAACATTTCAGAATCTAAAAAAAAAAAACATTTGAGAAAAAATCGTACTGAACCTTGGATATGAATTTCAGAGCTTGTATTGCTATATTTACAAAGATATGATACGAGGAAGTTTAGTTATTTTCAAGCTCCAGAATTTAAGCTAAAACGAGTCATCATGGGATGTTCTCTATAACTATTTCACTACAAAGTGTCAGAAGCTAAAACAAAAACCCATTTGAGAACAAATCGTTCTGAACCTCGGCTCTGAATTTTAGATCTTGTCTCGCTATATTTTCAAAGATATAGTCTGAGGAAGTTACGGTTTTTGTAGACTCCCAAATTACATCCTAAACAGGTGACCTTGGGACAATCATCATAAATTTCTCTCTGACCAACAAATTGAAATTTCATAAGAAGTTATAGAAAGAGGTAGCTTTCTTTGCATAGTTTTCAGATCCAAAGGTCAAAATAGTGACACGTGGCACGTCATACAAGTTCGCTCTACTGGAACATTATATAATCAGGTCATCTTAGGAGATTGAGCATAACTTTTTCTTGAAGAATCAAATTCTGATCAGACTTGCAGGGTTACAAAGAGGACTTGGAGGGCTACTATAGGAGACAATTTCAAAACTTTGAGATCTGAAAGTACAGAGTTACAGTCATTTCAATATCGAGCTCTTGAAATCAGGAAAAGGCGATATGAGGAAGTTTGATGGAAAGGATCCAATAAATTAGATACTACAGATGGATCATTATTTTTATCTACATGGTGTACCACTGTTACAAAAGGTATGTATTGCATCTTCATATTTAGAATTGGATCAATTTTTATGGTATAAAGGGCTTTGTTCTCGTAAACAACTTGTTACGTGGTCAATTTTCATGAAGGTAATGATAGCACATTAGGAGGATACAAAGAGCAACACCTTCTTTACAACAACAACACAACAATTGGAAGAAAAGAGAGAAAAGGGACTTTGTTACAAAGTGGTAAGAAAAATTATGGCAATAAGGAAGTCTACCCCTCACAACTATAAATATGGAAGCGTTGTTTCTCCTAGCCTTCGACAACCTACAAGGGTTACACCACAACAATTGGAAGAAAAAGGAGAGAAAGGGCTTTGTTACAATTATGATAACAAATACATTAAAGGTCATAAGTGTGCCGAGAAGAAATTATTTTACATTGATTGTGGAGAGGAGGAAGAAAAGGATCAAGAAACATCAAAAGAAGAGTATATACACCAAGAACCAACCGCAGAGAAAGAAGAAATGAATCCGACCATATCTTGTAAAGCATTGGAAAGAATTACCACTCCTAACACTCTCAAGATAGAAGGACATATCAAGAAGAAAAAGGTTCAAGAAGTGAAAGATCACATCGAGAAAGAAGAAATGAATCCAACCATATCTTGTAATGCATTGGATGGAATTACCACTCCTTAAACTATCAATATAGAAGGACATATCAAGAAGAAAAATGTTCAAGAATTGAAAGATCACATCGAGTCTCGAGAAATCAATCCAACCATATCTTGTAATGCATTGTAAGAAATTACCACTCCTCAAACTATCAAGACAGAAGGACATATCAAGAATAAAATTGTAAGAGTTTTGATTGATTCAGGCAGTACCCATTATTTTACTGATTGTAAGATAGCCAAGGAATTGAATTGTTTCCTATATCCAGCACCGGAGTGTCAAGTGATGGTTGCAAGTGGAGGAACCATAAATTTCTCTGGAAGTTTCCATAATATCAAGCTATCCATGGGAGAATATGTATTGAATAGCCCAATGCTTTCCATTCCAATGGGTGGTGTTGATGTTTTACTAGGAGTCCAATGGCTACAATCTTTGGGTACAATAGCTTTTAATTTTCGAGAACTTTTATTGAAATTTTTTTTGGCAAGGAAAGGAAGTTGAATTGAGGGGCATCGAAGGAAAACATGGAAAGATAATCAACCCTAACAGCATGACAAAGCTTCTAAATAAAGAACAACGGGGTGTAATTTCACAATTATGTTCACTGGAGGATCCCACATCGAAATCATGTATTTCTCTAGATCTCCAAAACTTTCTGGACAATCATTCCAAGGTATTTGAGACTCCCAAAGGCCTCCGATGTATTCATGATCATCATCATGCTCTTCATTTGATTCCACGAAGTGTTCCTCCAAACATTAGGCCTTACATATATCCATATGCCCAAAGGAGTGGGAACTCATTCAAAAGATGTAGAAGATCCCAGTTCAAACAGTATTGCGAGAACTTGACAAGGAAAAATCATACTGGAACCTAAAGCAGTCATAGAACAGAGAAATCGAAAGGTACGAGATAGATCAATTTCAGAGTATCTCATCAAGTGGAAGAACTTACCCACTGAAGATTCCACATGAGAAGACAAGAATTTATACAGAAGCATCAAGAACTACTCAAGCAATGAGGAAAACACTTTTTGAAGGAGAGGGGCATGTTAGGTCCCTATACTACTAGTGTAAGCCTTTATTGTTATTAGTGAAACCCCCTTATTATATTTTTGTGCCCGTGTAGTCCCCATATTGTTATTATTGTGCCCCATAGAAACCCACTATTGTTATTATTGTGCCCTTACATTATTATTGTTATGTTGGTTTTGATTATATTATGACCCCTTAGACCCCTATATATAGAAAGGAGGTCTTGTCATTTTTATCATCCAAGAATTGTTCATTTGTGTAATGTAAAGGAGGTTTCCCCCTTGAAGAGGCTTATTTCTAAGGCATTCATCTATCTTTTCTATCTTTTTGTGAGCTAGTTTCATAACACAGGTCCTTCACACTCTGCAGTAGTACAAGCTATGTGCTAACTTGGAGAAATTATCCTTTAGCATGGGTGATGCCCAATATCTAGGATACATTTTTTATGAGCAAGGGTTTCATGTGGATCCAATCAAGGTCGAAGTCATTCAAGATTGGCTAGGCCTAAAGACTCTTACAAAGCTTCACATCTTCTTAGGCCTTGCTAACTTCTACCAAAGGTTTGTCTTTGGTTTCTCTTATATCACTTAGTGCTTAATTCAAATGACCAAGAGAGAAGAAAAATGAAAGTTGTTTTGGTCTAAGTCACAATAGAAAACATTTAATGAACTAAAACACTACCTTTTCTCTACACCAATCCTCAACCTTCCAAACATCCAATAACCCTTTGATATTTAGACATATACCTCTGACTAGGCTATTGTTATAGTCCTCATTCAATAGGGACATCCAATGGCCTATCATAGTGAAACACATTCTAATATTGTTCATAGAAACCCCACCTATGATAAGGAAATGTATTACATTATGCAGACCTTTCGATAATGGAAACATGATATTCTAGGGAAGGAGATGATCATCCACATGGATAATAGGACTCTTTATTTTATGCAAACACAAGGGAAGTTATAGAATGACTATCGTTAGAAATGGCCAACATGCTTGAAACAATTCCATTTAAAGATTAAATATAATATGGGTAGAAACAATCATATCGTAGACTACCTCGTTCTACCCCTGATTATGACATTGAACGTAATTATCAACTCTTTTGGGAAATAGACCTCTGAATGGATGAAAATATATAACATTGACTCATAATTTGTTGTCGTCTATCCTATGTTGATGATTGGAAAGCTTATTCCATACTTCCACCTCCAAGATGGATTTTTGTGCTACCTATGACACTGTTGCATTCCTTCAAGAGAGAGTCTCAAGATAATGTAGGAGCCATAGTACAGTCAGGTCGTGGGGAAGTTTAATGTGGAGAAGACAGTAGAAACAACAAATAAGTGTTTTTATTGGCCAAAACTTTGATAAGATCTTGGAAAGTATATTAGATCCTGCACTTCCTATGACATCACCAAACCAACTATTAATAGGAAAGGCCTACACACTCCTCTTCCTACTCCTAACCAACCTTGGGAATGCATCTCAATACACTATATGTCTACCCTTTCCTCTACCAAGCATGGTAATTATTGTGTGTTTCTCGTCATTCACAGATTTTCTAAGATGGCCATTCTAGCTTCATGTAAGAAGAGTTTCATAGCAGAACTACCAAGCTCTTCTTGGAATGGATGTGGGTACATTTTTGGATCCCATAGACCATCATATTATATTATAATATAATATGCCCATGACTAATGGCTAGACATATGTCATGAACAAGATGATTATGCACATTTTACACATGTACAACTCCAAACATCCATGAACATGGCATGATAGTCTCCACTAGGTTCAAAACAACTAAAACTAAGCTCTCCATAGCTCAATGTTGTGGGTGGGAACACCCTAGGGTCTTGGGTTGAAAACCCCAATAGTGCGGAAGGCAAACAACAACAAGAAATGTTGAGACAAACAATATAAATGCTTATACTACTGAACTGGGAAGAAGTGACCTTACCTGAAGGTCCTACGTTTGGGTAGTTCATGTAGGGCTCAAACCCTCTGCTTCCTCCAATGCCATTGAAACCTGTAAATTATCCAAGAAAAGCATAGACAACAACAGTAACATAAAGCATATTCATGATATTTACATTACATCATATAAGAAAATGAACAATTAAGATTAATATAAGATTTATAAACAAATCACAACAAGTATCAATGCATAAACATGATAAATATCAGGAACAAAAGAACATTTATTCATTGATGTAAGCTACAAGAAATATGGAAAACTATGACTTGAGTCTTCCTCCAACTCCAAGCGGAACCATCCTCTAGATCCATCCTGTCCCAGCCTCAACAATCTTCCTCCATCAACATACATAAGGATATCACAAAAGCGATCAAGGATATCTCAAAGTAGGAAACAAGAGTTTCCTAAAGCTTGGGGAGTGGAGGAGGCACAAGGATTTTGTTAGACTCGATCAGGGATCAATCAACTATAATATGAATATCTCATCTCTTCTCTCCTTTAGGCCTTCCCATGGAGGTTTATTTATACTTCTCCAAATTAGTTTTTTCATTTGGGAAACATTTGGGCCACGGGCTATAGTAGGTGAGCAACAGGTAAAAACCATAAAATCCGCCTAAAATTAAGGAGATTTATTATTTCTAAGTGATTTAACACATGTACATGGGTTGGGTATATACGGACCTACGTGTACACACTTTTAACACAGGGAAAATTAGCATATAGGAAATAAAACATTATTTTTTAGATTTTTTAACAAGTCTGGAAAGGAAGGGTTGCCCTCAGCCATAATCAGAGCTTAAGATCTACCAAGAGTGGTAAATGGTGCTATAACAGATGCCCCCAAATATGTGAGGTCAGAAGGGGTACACGACGGCCGAAATGTATTAAGTGTATACAAGGAATCATGTCAAGACCGAGGAGGAGTTCAACAGAATTCAGCATACCAAGCGAGTGAAAGAGATAAAAAAGGAATTTTATTTGAGGCAGGCATACCCATGCTCAAAGATAGTAAATCATGTCTGTATGTCAAGTAAAAAGGTAGATCCAATATGCATACAAGTATAAAGAACCTAAAAATACATAATGGATCATCTGATCATATCCAAGTAAGTACATATCTGAATATCACATATAAAGAGTTGATCAATGATGCTGAAGTATGAAGCTCATCACTACATTCATAAAGCTAATCCATACAGTGGACCAAGAAATGTTGATGCAAACCTGAGGTCTTCACCAACCATCATGGAACATTTCTACACAATGGGAATAAATGATCTGAAGTCGACCATGCGAGAAATCATTTGATCATTGGTCATTGATGTATACCATTAAAAAACATGAGACTACTCACCGATAATGGTGATGAGAGCCAAGGTACCCAATACAATATACCAAGTGCGAATAAACTTGCTGTAATTGAACACTTGGAAGAAACTATCAATCAGAAGAAAATGATGTTTTCCCACTCTCGATAGAGAAGGAGCCTGCCACTGATGACTGCAAACCCTAAGGTACTGCCAAATGGACTCTAGATCTCATTCCTAGAGTAATGAGTTGAAGTTTATGGGAAAAGATCCACTAGAAGGAAGGCATTAAGGAATCCTTCATCAATCTAGCACGAGTGTAACCTGTAGGCCAATAATGTGGAAGGAATCAGATCAATAGAGATGTAGTAACACAACCAAAGTACATTTTCGGCATACATAAGATGTAGCTAGCGCATGATAGAAACCCTCTAAACCAACCAATAATGAAATATGTCACAGAGGCGAGGAATCCACCAATAGGGTCAAATGGAAACCAAGGTACTGCATGAATCCCAATGTGTGATAATGAAAGCTGATGTTGAACACAAGGGTAACCACTGAATGAAAGATCCATGATACCGATCGATCTTGAGTACAAGGTGAACTATCAATAATGAAAATAGGGCCAAGGTGTGGCTGTAGATCTACTATTAGAGCAATTTGTCGTAGTCGATAGGAGCAAGACCCGCCAGCAAGAAGTCAATGGAGATCTTCTCAAACTAGCACGGGCAAAGGACCAAATAGCTGATGTGATAATGAACATGACTTTGACAACCAGGGATGGCTGACTAAAAAGTAGGTCAAGACACACTATAGAGAGGCTGACTCAAGTTTAGTTCCCTTGAAGAAAAGCATGACTCAACTGTGACTACATGATAGCATATGATAAATTTGTATAAGTTTGT
This sequence comes from Pinus tabuliformis, assembly GCA_031772625.1. NCBI lineage: Eukaryota > Viridiplantae > Streptophyta > Pinopsida > Pinales > Pinaceae > Pinus > Pinus tabuliformis. The sequence goes on along the minus strand of CM062804.1, from coordinate 1,362,066,580 downwards.
CATGCAGGAGGCATAAGAAAACTCTCCATATGATTGGAAGAGATAACCAATCGAAGGAGTACTGACTCAATAACAAGGTTAAGGCTCCCCTGAGTCAAACTAAAGCCCATCCCAATGGAGGAAAGACTTATTTTTTGAGTGCTTTGCTCAAGGGTGATACAACTGACTCGACCTACCATCAAATATGGAAATAATGTCCCGTTCCTGCTCTTTTTTTTGGAATATATATATATATATTTTGTACTTTTCATATTTATGAACCCTGAAAAAGAATAAAAGAATGATATAGTACAGTGGAAAGAATGAGCGTTGAAAAAGAAGATGCTCTAGTTCCTGAGAGGGGAACATTCCTATGCTCAATGCAAGGTGGCAAAACTGGCCAATGACACTCAAAGGAATGTTCTTTCCACAGGTAAAAAGATTTGTCAAGTTGCAGAGGCTAAGTGATTTCGAGGTTGATTTTACAGAAGACCTGCTCAAAAGGTGGCTTAAAAATGAGTCCAAGTGAAGTCGGCTCAAGGACGAAAGGTACAAATGGTCAACATGCAATGCAGTAGTACAACTTAACATAAAGGAGCCTCTAGGGTATAAATCTAGAAAAACAGTGAAGAAGAAAGAGAATGAGTCTTCCACACACAAGTCATGGCAGAGCTAAAGAGGAATCCAAAGCCTAAGAACAAAATTTTAGCATGGGTTTCAAGTGACAACGAGGTACTATCTAGGGCATCCATGATAATGTAGGCTCTATCACACAAGTCATGACACTTCTAGTAAATGAGAAGGTTCTGCATCATATCTTGGTGGGGTCAATCCTAAGGCCAAAATGGAAAGGGAAACTAATAAATGCACAATGCAGGTGGAGAACCTAACCTATATTCCAGTTTCGAGAACCAATACCTATCAAAATAGATCAACCATAAAAATGTCCAAAGTAGAAATTTTCCATGTTCTGTATACATAAATAGGAACACTAGGAAATCAGTTAATACATCCCATATATAAAATTCAGATAAAATCTTGTGTTATACAATACAAAACTTGAAAAATGTGTACCTCATATGTGCAATATGGTACAAGGAATCATGCAGCCTTGCGGCTTACACATAATAGTTCTTTAGGACAATACCCTCATGGGGCTCAAGCCAAGGACTCCTTTGGTGGTTAAAACTCATGGCTTTAAAAAGTTCCTCCTGTGAAGGCAAATCAAACTCCAAAAAAATCATGAGAACTACAAGGATCAAAAGAGGGAATTAAGGGGTCCCGTGTCCCCATAGGAGGGATCACTCGGTCAACTGTCAAGACCAAGTCCCATGAAGGAAAATAATAGCTCAAAGGATCCTTCTCATAAGCAATTGAACATTGAGCATTCAATGCCACATAGTTGACCCATGGCGGGGTAGAGTCTACTTGAATGCTTAGAACAAACCAAGGGGTATTCTGTAGTAAATTCGAATTACGGTGATGATTATCAGATGCAAGCTGATCAATAATGACAATATTTCCGTTATGGGGAAAACACATCACTCAAAAGAGTGAGGACATCACAACATTCATATCATAGACAAAATCACGCTGAAGTTGCATATTAAAGTGTAAAGGGATATCAACTACCATCATATCGATAAAAAAAATATTCTCACCTAAAGTAATAGCCAATTGAGGAAGAACACCCATAGATTCACCAGGTCTTCTATCATAGGCTAACAACAGACTATCATATGCCAACAACTTTGGAGAACCCAAAGCTTTCCATGTCAAGGAGGATATAATACTTGCAGAGGATCCTTCATCCACCATACATCAATTAACATTTATGGAATTAACTCTGACCTTTATTTGGAAAGGTGTAGCAGAAGGAAGACGAGGCTCAACAAGACTATCCCAATCAAAGGATACACTCCTAGAATTTGGAGGGGGTACATTCAGAGAAACCTGAATGCCCCCTATACCATAAGACTTTGTATTAGAAATAAAAAAGACTCTATTGTTAGGCACTTCACTCCCAACAAGAGGAGTGTAATCAGCCAGAGATTGCACTGGCTCGACCACATTATCAACCAATGGTTGATGAGAATGTTGAGAAACAATAACAGATTCAGGAGTTGAAGAACCTTCAGACTCAAACCATATACTATGTACCTCTGGAATTCGAGGAGAAAAATGAGTGAGACGGTCTCCCTTACATATGTTATAAGGGAAATCAGGCTTAAAAATTCCACGCCTAGGTTTCTTATCAACATCCAATCTGCCAATATCACTAGCAGCAGTTGATGGAAAGTTTCTAACATGACTTGCAGAGGTCAGTGACTCTTTACCAAAAGAGATATGACGTGTGCCCCCAACCCTACTCACTGAATCAGGTGAGTCGACAGAAATACGACTCATAGAGGTAGGTGACCCATTGCTAGTATGACTCGCAGTGACTAGACTTATGCCCCCAGCATGACTTGCAGTGGCTGAAATCTCATCTCCAACATGACTAGCAGAGGTTGATGATGATTCATTGCTAGTATGACTTGGAGTGACTGGATTTATTCCCCCAGCGTGAATTGCAACAGCTAGAAACTCATCTCCAACATAACTAGCAGAGGTTGATGATGAGTGGATAGAACTATTCTTCTATCCACAAGCAACAAGGCCAAACAAGGCCAAACAAAAAGGAAAGAAAAGCAACAGAATTTGAAATCTGGGTTATAAACAAAATCTGTTCTGGAAGACCAAAACATCTAAGAACTTCATATAGAAGCATTGAACCCAAGACTCAAATCAAAAACTTGCTCCAAAAGCAATCCTAGGCCAACTAGGCTTTTCAGCGAGAAAGAGATTTGAAAACAAAAACTTGCAATAAAACATTGTTCTACAAACAGTGGATGACCAAAAAATAACAGAAATCACCAGGAAATAGACCCAATGGAGCAAAAATATTTTGAAAAAACAATCCAAAATTATGTATACGTGAATGTGTAAATCCATAGAGACACGCACACACATTTCAAACACAGTAAGCTCGCATATACGCAAGTCTGCTTGAGAAAACTAGTGTGTATATGCAAATATACTCCAAGAAAAAAGCATATAAAAGACTCAATCAAGAAAAACAAAAATAAAGGCATGATCGAGAAGATTAGACTTGATTCCTGGGAAGCTAATAAGTCAAATAACATTGTAAAAGCAAGCAATCAAGAGAACAAACAATCCAAGCTAGGAAAAACAAGAATGTTTGACCCAATGGAGTCACACATTCTGTTGCGGGTGGGAACACCCTAGGGTCTTGGGTTGAAAACCCCAATAGAGTGGAAGGAAAACAATAGCAAGAAATGTTGAGAAAAACAATCTAAATGCTTATACTACTAAACTGGGAAGAAGTGACCTTACCTGGAGGTCCTACATTTGGGTAGATCCCATAGGGTTCAAACCCTTTGCTTCCTCCAATGTGTTTGAAACATGTAAATCATCCAAGCAAAGCATATACAACATCAGTAACATAAAGCATATTCATGATATATATTTTACAACATATAATCAAATCAACAATTAAGCATTAATATAAGATTTATAGACAAATTACAACATGTATTAATGCATAGACACGATAAATATTAGGAATAGAACAACATTTCTTTATTGATGTATGCTACAAGAAAGATGGAAAACTACGACCTGAATCTTCCTCCAGCTCCAAGCGGAACCGTCATGTCCCATCCTCAACAATCTTGCTCCATAAACATACACAAGGATATCACAAGAGAGATCAAGGATATCTCAAAAGCGGAAACACGAGTTTCCTAAAGATTAGGGAGTGGAGGATGCACAAGGATTTCATCACACTCAATGAGGGATCACTTGACTATAATATCAATTTCTCACCTCTTCTCTCGCTGATCCGACTTGACTCAACTCCTAGATTTAACCAAGATCTTTTTCTTCTGTGATGTTGTTAGAATTGCAGTTAACAGAGCATAAAGGAACATATATGCGTGTTGTAAAGAAGAAGGAACATGACAAGAATCAACAACATAAAACAGAAGACATTGATAATGGAGTTCGTCCAGGAGGGACTACATCTTTAGGCCCTAGTGTCAAGATGGTGTAGGCCACTGCATTAAGTGTTGGAAAGAGTGATGATGTAGATGCATATGTTTTTTCTATCATACAAGGAAAATTCCCTCATGCAGGAATGGCTCCAAGAGATGTTCCGTTGTAGGAACTCTCATTCAAAAAAGGACTGCCATCAACATGACATAATTTCATGTATGTTAATAATGAGCATCCCGCCAACATGGCATCAAAGGGATCTCAATCAAAACATTACAATAAGTACATCTCACAACAAGAACAAAATAGGATCCCACATCAAACATCAAACAAGGATCTATAAAGCACAATGCATTATGAGCAAAGAGACAAAGTAGTACATGATCACACTACATATACCTTGCATCAAGGAGTTATCTAAAGAAGATGATGATAAATTGTTGGATCTGGCTACACCATCAATCTCGTGACATTGAATCTCATGGAAATGACTGCTCACACATTGAATGCTTACACCTACACTCCACTTTGAAAAGTGGTTGAAAAATGATATGGTCAAATGGAAAATCTGATTGCACCATCAGATTCATGGCATCGAATAGTGTAAAATCGACTATCAAATTTTTGAATTTTGGCAAAGTGAGAATCTGAGGCTATAGGAATCTTTTAGATTCCCCCTAGATTCCTCAAAGATTCCCACCTCTGGGTCATCTGAATATCTACTGCTCAGATCAAAATTATATCTACACCATCAGGTTCATGTCCCTAAGAGGTGTAGGTTCGACATAAAGTTTTTCCAATTTGGACACTGGAAAAATTTCACCCTCCTGAAAATTGGGCTCAATCACGGTTCACCTGCCTCTTTTCCTCGCTCATGGTTCCACCAGTAAATTAATAAAAAAAATATTGTCTTGATTTCCGTGCTCTCCTTCGGTCTCTGTGCACTGAATAAATGTCAGTTTTTATAAACTTTGTATCCCGTGGCCCATTGGTAGCAGAGAAGGCTAGAAGGTGGAGGAAACTAGGTGGCAGGTCAAGGGTTCCAACCCCGCCTCCTCCAAAATTACACACAACAATTTTTTATTATTATAAAAATGGGCATGGTTTGTTTAGTGGCTGGTAACCATTACATGATGTATGCATTAACATGGTTTGGGGGCTACGTTGATGTTGTGGTTTGTTTTGGCGTGGCACCACTTGGGGCCACTGGGAGGGGGCCAACCCACATGGGCTGGATGGGTTCAATCCCCACCGGCTCCACAACCTATTGCATTTAATAGTGGTTGGGTGGTTAGGGTGTGGGCTGGGTCCACAGGAGTTGGCCCACCCACCCCATAAATAACATATAATATATCATATGGTTGGTTGGGCGCTGATGGTGGTCATGGCCCATCGACCATATTTAATTTAAAATTTTGTTTTATAATATGATATAGTTTTTAGTCCGATAGGGGTGGCGGGGATCATGGTCGTCCACCTAAATTAATACATATATTTTTTACTTTTATTAGCCATGTGGATATTTTTCGATTTTTTCTAATTTAAGGGTTATTAGACAAATTAAGTAGGCCACAATTTCATCCACTCTTGGGAGATGGATTCCATGTCTAGGACCCAGTCAATTTGTAGGACACTTAAACCTAGTCTACGGCCTAACTTTGACAAAAACTTTGATTGGCTCTTTCTCCCTCATGCGAGATCAGATTTGAGTACTGTTCACACCGGTGGTATCAGGGTGACGAGCACTTTTATTTGATGTTGGTTTGGGAGCAATCTGACCACTTTGAATTTTGACCCTTTCTGAGTCCTCTGGGACTTCTACCTGTGTCTAGATCCACCTAAATCAATCCTTCCCGCTGAGGAGCTTTTGGCCCTCCAAAAGCATGAAAAATAATCTGCAACTTCTTTGTACCTTGTTTTCACTTACAAATGTGTAATAAGTCACCCTTCCTTCTCCTTCACTTTTGTCCTTTGGAGCCATAAGCAATGAGCTGACACTTGCACCCTCTGCAAACCTGTAGTACAAATTCTGCAAATTACATGCTTAATTCACATGACGAACTAAGGACCCAAGCATCCCATACTTGCCATGAGTTTATAACACATACTCAGTGGTCAAGTTTACATCAAAATGGAAACAATACCTGAACTATGAAAACAAGGCCAACATATCATTATTGCTTTGACAACTAATGGAAAACTCATCATCACTGCAACACAAAATAAGACTAGACATTATTGTTTCTTATCAAGTGATGGAAAACACATCATCACTTTTACAATTTAAAATGCAACACGTGATTGAAAAAAATAATAAGACCATGACATTCTATCAAGCCTAGAAGCACCATTTCTCACTTATCAATGTGAATGGGTCATTTCCTTGTGGTGCATTCCCTGGTCAAACAATTGTTTCATCCTATTCATGCACCGACGCTTTGTCTTTAAGGCGCTGCTCCGGATGGAGCCTCAAACACGTGGCTCTGTGATGGCCACTTCTATTGCAATGGCAGCAATACCTTTTCTTCCTCTAGATCTGCTTAACATGTTTCTTTACTTGTCGTTGAGAGGGTATTTCGTGCCTCCTCCTTTTGTGTGTTGATATTCTTTTCTAGCACTCAACAAATTTATGGTTATGTAATCCACAAAGAGTACATGTTTTTCGATGCAATGTTTTATGTCCATCATTAACAACATGATTGTAATCAAAATGAACATTCAAATATCGAAACTGGTTATACATTTCCTTGCCATCTCTGGTGTAAGTATGGTGATGAGAGCTTGCCTCAGCTCTTTCCTTGCAATGGGCACTACCATGGGATAATGGTGATGTGTTCCCATCATTCTCTTTCCTTGATGATTTTGATGATGTCTTGGAAGAATCTGACACCTTCGAGCATTCTCCTTCGGTGCATCCCAATCCTACAAATCGAGGTCTCTGCATAACCTCCAATGGTTGAGTTAAGCCTTGGTTATTAACACCAAGTTCTTCTTCCTCCTTGTCCCTTATCCTAGTAAGGAGCCTCATGTTTGTCCCTGTAATTGGTATCTCCACATCTCCAACAGAAATCATACTATGTGAAGAAGAAACTAAAGGGAAATCAACATCTTTTACCTTCACTGTCGAGTTGGAAAGAACTGATGAGGGCTTCTCATCATCTTTTGTGGGTGGTTCGCTAATTGTCTCGGTGCATTCCCCAACTTCCTTTCTGACATACCCAAGTCCTACTTGACAGGGTAATTCCTCTACTTTAATGGGGTTGAAAATTCCTTGGCCATTAATGCCCGAGCCTTTTCCTTCATACCCCATTTTCTTCAACAGTTTGGAACCAATTCCTGTGGTATGATTTTAAAAAACAACAAAATCATCATCAAGAAACATACATGAAGATGGAGAATTACTTTTTACCTCACATGGGTCATGTTGCAGCTTCTCCAAGGCCTCCTCCTTGGCTTGAAGCTGTTGTAGAAAACTTTGCTTTTCCTCTTTCTCTTCTTGTAGACGCTTCTTCAATTTAGCATTATCTTCTTGAAGACTCTGGTTGTTGTGCTTCAACTTTTCCGGGGCCTCTTCCATGGATTGCAACAGAAGCTGCAATCGTTTCTTTTCCTCTGTCTAATTTTGTAGATCTTCATACATTATTTCCACCTTTTGGGAAATTTTGAGCATGGTCTCATACATCACTTTGTCCTCCTCCATCTCTGCACATTCGATTGTTTACGCTCACAATTCACATCTACGCAAAGACCACCCTAATACCAAACTTGATCTGAGTTGACTCAACTCCCATATTTAACCAAGATCTTTTGTTTTTGTGATGTTATTAGAATTGCATTTAAAACTGCATAAAATAACATATATGCATGTTGTAAAGAAGAAGGAACATGACAAGAATCAACAACATAAAACACAAGACATTGATAATGGAGTTCGTCCAGGAGGGACTACGTCTTCGGGCCCCAGTGTCAATATGGTGTAGGCTACTGCATTAAGTGTTAGAAAGAGTGATGATGTACATGCATGTGTTTTCTCTATCATACAAGGAATATGCCCTCATGCAGGAGTGGCTCCAAGAGATGTTCTACTGTAGGAACTCTCATTCAAAAAAGGACTCCTATCAGCATGACAGAATTTTGTGTATGTTAATAATGAGAATCCTGCCAACATGGCATCAAAGGGATCACAATTCAAACCAACATGGTGATGCATGAGTATCCCATCAACATGGCAACAAAGGGATCTCAATAAAAACATGACAATAAGTACATCTCACATCAGGAACAAAACAGGATCCCACATCAAACATCAAATAGGGATCTATAGAACACAATGCATCTCAAGCAAACAGACAAAGAAGTACATGATCACACTTCATATACCTCGCATCAAGGAGTTATCTGAAGAAGATGATGATAAACTTCTAGATCTGGCTACACCATCAATCTCGTGGTGTCAAATCTCGTGGAAATGACCGCTCGCACATTAAATGTTGACACCTACACTCCAGTTTGAAAAGTGGTCAAAAAATGAAATGATTTGATTGAAAATTTGATTGCACCATCATATTCATGGCATCGAATAGTGTAAAATTGACTATGAAATTTTTGAATTCTGACAAAGTGAGAATCTGGGGCTACAAGAATCTTTTAGATGCCCCCTAGATTCTTCAAAGATTCCCTCCTCTAGGTCATCTGAAAATTTGCTGCTCAGATCAAAATTTTATCTGTGCCATTAGGTTTATGTCACTGAGAGGTGTAAGATTGACATAAACTTTGTCCAATTTGGACACTAGCAAAAGTTCACCCTCTTGAAAATTGGGCTCAATCATGGTTCCCCCTACCTATTTTCCTCGTTCATGGTTCCACCTATAAATTAATAAAAAAAATAGTATCTCAATTATCGAACTCTCCTTCAGCCTCTGCGCACTGAAGAAATGTCGATTTTTATAAACTTTGTGGATAGATAAAACAACAACTGAGCCCGTGGCTCATTGGAAGTGGAGAAGGCTAGAAGGCGGAGGTGACTAGGCGGGAGGTTAGGGGTTCCAACCCCACCTCCACCAAAATTACACACAACAATTTTCTATTATTATAAAAATGGGTGTGGTTTGTTTTGTGGTTTGTAACCGTTAGATGTTGTATGCCTTAACATGGTTTGGGGGTTACGTTGATTTTGTGGTTTATTTTAGCATGGCGCCACATGGGGCTACCCAGTGGGGGCTGGCCCACGTGGGCCGGGCGGGTTCAATCCCCACTGGCTCCACAACGTGTTGCATTTAATAGTTGTTAGGTGGTTGGGGTGTGGGCTGGGTCCACCGGAGGTGGTCTGCACACCCCATACATAACATATAATATAGCATATGGTTGGTTGGGGGCCAATGGGGGTCATGGCCCGTCGGCCATATTTAATTTAATTTTTTTTTTTGAATAATATGATATGGTTTTGGGTCTGACAGAGGTGGAAGGGGTCATGGTCCGCCACCTAAATTAATATTTTTTTTACTTTTATTAACCATGGGGATATTTTTCAATTTTTTCTAATATAAGGGTTATTAGAAAAATTAAGTAGGCCACAATTTCACCCACTCTCAGGAGCTGGATTCCATGTCCGAGACTCGGTCTATTTGTAGGACATTTAAACTTGGCCCACGGCCCAACTTTGACCAAACATTTGACTAGCTCTTTCTCCCTCATATGAGGTCGGATTTGAGTGTCGTTTGCACCATTGGAATTAGGGCAATGAGCACTTCGATCTGGTGCCAGTTTTGGAGCAATCTGACCACTTTGAATTTTGACCCTTTCTAAGTCCTCTAGGACTTTTTCCTATGTTTGGAGCCACTTGGATCACTCCTTTAGGCCTTCCCATGGAGGTTTCTTTATACTTTTCCAAATTAGTTTTATCAGTTGGGAAACAGTTGGGCCACGGGCTATAGTAGGTGAGTAACGGGTGAAACCCATAAAATCCTCCCAAAATTAAGGAGATTTATTATTTTTAAGTGCTTTAACACATGTACGCAGGTTGGGTATATGTTGACCCACGTGTAGAGTCTTTTAACACAGGGAAAAGTAGCATATAGGAAATAAAACATTGTTTTTTAGATTTTGGACCAAATCTAGAAAGGAAGGGTTCCCCTAGGCCATAATCAGAGCATTAGAGCTACCAAGAGTGTTAAATGGTGCTACAAAACTCAACTATCCATAGGCCCTTTCAGGTGGGCTTGGAATTTCAACCATTGTGTCCCATTGATGTCATACTTGTAGCCCTTGCAACTACACATGAAAAATTTGCACATTTTCAATATAAAGCTCACAAAGCTAGCAATTTTATTGAATAATTTCAACACTTCCTCTATCAAGTCCATGACATATTTCACAAAGCCAATACTCAGTACAAAGAAAATCATGTTTAGCACAAGGTGCGACAAAATCTTCAAATGGAGAGAAGGTTTGGTTGCATTTGCAAAAGGAATTTTCTGCAAGGGCCCATTTGAAGCTTCATTAACTCCACTATGGAACTTACAGCATCACCCAAGATGTGGGTGACAATGATTTTGAGCTTAGTATTCTCCCATTCCTTGGCCAACATCCAATGTTCAATGTGGACTGCCTTCAACCATACTTCCACCATTGTTGGACACATCATAAATTGGAGAGTAGCTGATACTAATAGATCTCAACCGTGATTACATTAAACATGATACAAATGATCAAATAATGGATACATATATTAATAACGGTGACCAATAGTGGATCCAATTGTATTGGGTTGTCAAAGCAAACCAGTTGTTGCATCTAGGCAAGTGGCTCACCAGAAACCAAGTTCAAATGATGTTTCCCTATATAATGGAGGCACTCAACAAAATGGAGACCATTTATTCCTAAGAGGAAGGATTGATCTAGGTGGATATTAGTGGCCACCCACCTATTCTAGTAGCTCACCACACACATTTCCTATTTTGGCATCTTTATGTTTTTGGCTGTTTTTAGGTCCTGAACTCCGAGAGCCATTTTGAGGCCTTAATTAATAGTTTTTTGGGAAACATATTGATGACAATTTGAGATAGTCAAAATTTTTCTTCTTGGATGGTTAGTCAAATTTTTTTCTTCTTGGATGGTTATTCTAATGGTCTATCATGCACTCCAAACAAATATTGATATCCAAAATTATAACCCTAAGAAGTTGGCATTCCAAGTCACCCCATTGAGGCCCATAAGCCTTTGGCACTTCATCTCATAGGGTTATGGTTTTGGATATTTTGGGTTTCTCATAATTTTTTCATGATTAAAAGGCCTCTAAGATTCATTTTCACATTTTTTAGGAATGTGTGTAGCTATCACATCTTTTCTTATAGAAAATCTATCACCATTCGAGCTAGTCAGATTTTACTTTGCTTGTATAGAGTTCATGATTTTCCATTTATTAATTGAAGTAAACTTTCATTGTATCTCTGTTTTTTTGCCTTCAATTTGTATTTCATTTAATTCCCTTCATAAATTCATATCATATCCTCCTATAAATACTTCCTGTCATGTTGTTCTAATGAGATTCTCCTTGTGGATGGGCCCTCCCCTTGTGATATTTCCTTCAATCTCATCCTAATTTGTTTCCTTTCTTCAATTGGATATATGAGAATCTTTTTGATTCCTGGTTTCCTCTTAAGTTTTACATGAGCTTCTGAAATGAACACAATTATGTTATTCACTTCCTTAATCAGTGCCCTCATTATTGGATTACTTAATTCATTCAATAAGCCTCTTAATTTTTTCTCCATATGATGTCCTTAAGCTTGATTCACCAACATTACCCAAACCTATTTGAATGAGGAGAGACATTTTCTTGCCAATAATTGTGTCTAACTTTTAATTCCTTTGGCCAACTTCAAATTCATTTTTTCTCCTCTAATTGCTTCTTCGTCTTCAAGTTTTCCACATCCCTGAATCGTTTCTTTGAGCTGATTCACCAAAGCGTCCTCATTGATTTTAGATTATTCTATGTTTTTTTTAGAGAATTAACATCATAATCCTTGGTTTCTAAGAATTCCTTCTGCTCTTTTCTTTCATTCATCAACTAATTGTTGAATTTTTCTAGCTGATCTCTTAAATAAATACTCTCAACTTCTAGAACCTCACAATGATATTGTTTTTCCCTCAGCTTACTCTACCACAATTCTCCCATCCTTTTTGTTTCTTTCAGATGGGAGTTCAAAATTACCTTTTGTGGACCTAATTTGCATATCTCTTTAATAGATCCTTCTTCTCTATGTTCATAATTGAGTCAACTTATTTCTTATAGGGAAATAGTGAGCTTACTTTGAACATATTTTTGTGACAATACCTTTGTCAATACCATACTTACCTATTCAATATTTTCTAGATATATTTTCTTGTTTTGTAGCTCAACCATCAATGTATCTTCAATTATTCTTAAGTATTTTAATTGAAGCTTCATATCGGCGATTGATTCATCTTCATATTTTTCTTCTATCTTATTCAGAGAACTAACAAGTTCACATCCAAAATAAATTTCTTCTTCAACTTGTCCTTCACCTTATTCTTGTGAGAAGTTAATCTCAATTAGATAAGGAACATAATATTCATAATTATTGATTGGATATGGACATCCCACTGTATAGTGACCTTCATTCCACAATTGAAATAGTGTGGACTACCCAATTCCTATTTCTGATTGTTTTCTACATCCATGAACATGAAGAAAACATCTTCTTTGGCATCTCTTTGTACTTCCACTACATCGAATATATTGCTTACATAATCACAACCGATGATATAAATTTTCTTCTTGATACTCTTCCTTTTTTTGGCCATAACTCCTTGTATCTATCTTCCAATTGTTAGATTGAACCTGAAGGAACCTTTCTCTACTATCAATCATTTGAATTGTGATTACATTGAGACTGGGGTGAATCATTGTAATGGCCAATTTAGCCAATTTAACTAATTTCACAATTTATTATAATTAAAAGCATAATAGTGCATTAATAAAATCAATCATCACGTCAATACATATGAACACCAAATATACATGGAAAACTTAGCGAAGGAAAACGATAAATCTTCTTATCTTCTTTGATCTTTAATTACATAAATTTGTAGAAACCAACGTACTGAAGGCATCAACCCCGAAAAATATGCAAACAACAACTTTCTTTAGGCTTGAACCTAATGTAGACATTAACCTTATGTAGGCACCAACTTGATTAAGAAAACCACCTTCAAAATATGCAAGCATCAACTTACTAAAGGCTCCAACATGATTGAGGCACCAACCTCTGATGGAGGAACCAACCTATGATGGAGGTACCCACCTCCTTCACCAATTCATAGTGGACTACTTTTCACAATCATTGAAACTGGATCCAAAACCTCAAAATAGAATGAAATACCCTTACAAATATGACAATATCAACGCAACCTCAAGCTATTCTTCAATCATCAATTAGTAACATCTTCTTCATTTCTCGTTTTGATCACCAAGACTAAACATTTTCCTAATCCCTAAAGTATTTTGACAACAACAAAATAAATATAGCCTCTTTTCCTCAAAGACATATCTTCATGAATTTTTCATGTCCCTCTTTTAGATCATAAAAACATTTATTCAATTTTCCCCTTTTAAAAAATCAATCTAGGCCTAAAAATGACCCACAAAACATTATAAAAATAAATAGTTTGACAAAAAAATCTTAATGGATTGACAAAATGTACCTTTCTGATTTGCAGTCAATATAATACACTTCTCAGTGTGCACTCGACATAAATTATCCCACAAGTTCGACAAAGTGCACTTCTTTGTGTGCGAGTCCCAAACACAATTTATTTTTTAACCTCATTCAAACCAACCAAACTCCAAACTGTGATCACCATAAAGGAAAACATGGTCAACACCAACTTGGGTATGCATTATGTTCACATAGCGTGTTCCTACGAAATACATACATACATACGTACATGCATATATATATATATATATATATATATATATATATATATATATATATATATATATATATATATATATATATATATATATAGATATGTATATGTATATGTATATATATATCTATATATACATATACATATATATATATATATATATATATATATATATATATATATATATATATATATATATATATATATATATATATATATATATATATATTATCAAACCACAAACCATGAAACATTTGCCAATCTTTATGACGTGACCAAAAAACTACCACATAGACTTTCTAACCATGAAGCTACACATATATTTGTTGCAATACAAGTGAAAAATACATACATTAAAATTCATGGACATATGGTTTATATAAATGTTTTGAAACAAAAAATTTGTTGGTCAACAATGATTTTTTAACCACCTTATTGTAGCAGAGTTGACCCATATGACAACAACCATGACATGTCCATGATTAAGAGAAGTCCTGGGGACGTTGGGGATATAATTTATTTTCAACGTGACCACATAATGTGACCAAGATCTTAGCTATCCATGAGCAACCAGATGTTGATATAGGCATGATGTCATCATGTCCATGTGGCACTCTTTTGGTGGTACCACATCACCCAAAATTGGCCTTGTTTGCTACTAAAAAATGTTTATTTTTACATGCCACATATTCATTTAACAAAGGTATCATGGTTTTTCCATGTTAACCACCCTTCATTACAACCTATCAATTAGGTCTGCATACACCATATAAAAATTATATCATATAGAGACCTCCACATCATACATGTATTAAATTAGATATATCACATAGGAAATACATCATACCTAGTACATCACAAAGGTATTACATGAAACACGTCACACAAGTGTTATGTCATACATGCCACAAAGAATAGGGCATTGGTGTACCAATATATGTTACCTCTTTATTTGTCTAGTATTCAATGTGGGATGGGGTCACTCCCCTCTTCTTTTTGATGTGGAACCATAACACAACCCAAACAAACTACAAATTAAATATCATGCAACTTCAGACATCTACCATCATTGATCACCCAAACTGGGCACTATTTGTGTGATCCACATGCAAAGATGTGCATTGTTTAATGAATTTGGGGTTTGACCTCTTTTTATTCATTCTGAACATGCTTGAATTCAAATCAGTGTTTTTCCTTATTTAGTTGGAGTTTGACCAAGCACTATATATCAATGGAAAGCTCTCGAAGAGCACTATCCAACCAAACCATTTTAAAACTTGTTTGCTTGACATAACTCTAACATATGCTCAATAATATTTGGGATATAATAACTCCTTGGACATCACCAATGTGACAAAAAATGCTCAATGATATCCAAGGTATCATACCTCCTTTGACATTAATGACATGATATTAGTTATCATCAATGAAAATACATTGTCTAACAAGAGCAATTTTAAAAGATGTCAATTTTCATAGTCATAACATTTTTAATTATTTTTATACAGAAACATACAAAACTATAGAAAAATGGATATTAGTACTTTAAAACTCTCCACCTATAACCACTATAGCTCAGACATGGTTTTTATGGACATAAGATAGAATATGATTGTGAAATGATAACTATGGTAGGATTCTAAGAGTAAAAATAGGAAAAACTAAGGGGAAAAAATGACAAGATAACTTATTTTTGAAAATAAACATCCCCCCATTCTCAAGATGTTGCTTTCCCTCATGCATAAGAAAAATCTAAAATTCTATAGCTTCTTCCCTATCAAAATATGGTCTTCTCCTTATCTTGGATAAGGACATACAAGTTACTTCCTTGAGGTCCCTTCTTCTTCATAGGCCTAGAGAATCTTGGCTTTCATCTGTCAATATTGGACCTGCTTCATACTCCATACTGATTCGTAAACAAAAGGACGCTACATAGGATCCTATGATCCAATTCCATGAAAGATAAAAATTCACATGGTAGAATCAACATTTGTCATGATGTAATTTGTAGTTATGCTTTGTGATACTTCTAACTGAGTCAATGGTACCTTCAATCTTGTTTGACAACTTCCACTATCTTGACAACTTTTACTATTCTCCTCGCTAACTAAAACTATTTGCATCAGCATACTAGGTGTTCTTACTTTTTGGCTTGGCGATGGGCACATATTATGGGTTCAATGTAGGGTATGACCTAAGCATGGTCATCAGGATACATTGGTTCTTCTTGTTCTAATATGAGCTGAGAGTTTTGTTTCTTGTCCTTTCCTTTTTCACTATGAAATCTCTCATTATCCTGTAGGTGAGAGACTCCATTGAGCAAGTGATGGACACTTATATATTCTTCTTAATATCCACAACCAGGTTGCCTTCTCAGTCCTTCTCTAACCTTTCTTGTTGTCTCTCTATCCATTACAGATTTTGACATTCACCTCTCTCTAACCTAACTACTATGTCAAAATATCACTTCACTATGTAGCACTCCACTAACTTCTTCGGTTTCACTCTCCTCATATTCTGATGTATATGCTCTAACCCTTTGTGCCTCTTTTGCACTTATATTTCTCTAATGTCTCGACATCCTCAGTCCATGCTTTCCTTTTCTTTACAATATCCCTCACCTTTATTCCATTGGGCCATTTGCAAGTTAGCCACCAATATTCCCATTGCACACAAATAAATTCAGCCACTCATGCAACCAAATTCTAGAGACATTACTCATTTTTCACACAATAGCATATTTACTTGAGTAAATAACCTTCTTAAGATTTTTTCTGACGGTCCTTTAAAAAATTCCTTTTCGATCGCAATATATGATTGAGTGCCTTCTATTGTAAATTCAACATTGTAACCCTCCAAAATACTATTCATCCAGAACTCTATTTTGTGTGAAATCTTATTGCTTATTGAGTTTACTCTTAATATTAGATGATAATTCCTATTATGTAGTACCACAAGCTACCAATTTCTAATGTCCTCTTATAGCCTTAGCAACCACTTGTCTTAAGCAATTGGACATTCAACAAAGAAAATTTCATGAAAATATGTGAAAACGTATCTTTGAAATCATTCTCCACAACTGATTTCTTGTCCACTAGTTTTTTCTGCCACAAACTCACATTCCTTCATTTGTAACCACTGTTGTGTTTCCTTCATAGTCATCCTCCACATCAGCTTCAATCATAATTCTCGGTCTTGACAATGGAATCATTTGTTAGTGTGTAGAGGGAATACATACGTTTAGAGTGAATTAGTCAACAAAACCCCTCAAACATCCACCCCTTTAGCATCATCCATGAGCTCGTGAGGTCTCACACAAGGCATTTATGACAGACTATAGGGACTTGAATAGTTCTACATTGATGAAGAAGATGTAGATCCTACACTTGCAATTAGCACTTATCTAATATATTATTTAGTCAAAACAAAAAAATAGGTCTACCCTTATTCTATGCATTAATTCCAATGCAGTCAATAAAACTATAAAATAAAAGCACAAGCAACTCAATGCATTATGAACGAACACAAAAATTAACCCAAAGCAATTATTTTATTATTACTATGAAGTCTACATTGCATTCTAACTATCATGACTCACCATCCTAATAAATCAGTCATTATAAAGTGAAACCCTTGCAGAACATCAAATTACATCATAAAACCATACAGGTACCTATGTCTAAGCACATGTTTAAATGAGCATATCTTTTACATCACAACTCTATCTATTTATAGAATTACATTTGGGTAGAAAGCCAACAAAAAACTTATCTTTATGTTGGGCAATAACCATTACCATGGGAAAAAACCCACAACCTAAGCCTAATGACTTTCCCTCTTTCTCACATTCCACTCATTGACCCTTAGTTGACTTTCCTACGTGGTGTGGCTCTATACAAGTCCTGAATTTCTCCCTCAAAACATTGCTCCAACAGTTCCTTTCGATTTTCTTTGTTGAATTTTCCGTCTCCCCCTACAAATTTTTTCGAAGATGAAGCATGGATCCCAAGCACACCATTGATGCAACCTACCTAGCAAGTTATCATGTCCTCTTACTTTCATGGTTCTCTCATGCAACCCCCTTCACATCTCTTTCCTAGTCTTTATAACATCTTGTTACCATTGGTAGCCATGACTCAACAACGAGTTTGTTGTCGGTATAGATGTAGCATTTGTGTTTCTTTAGGGGGCTCCAATAGAGAATTACAAGTAGAGTCTTCATCCCATAGCATCCATGTTGGCATGCTTTCAAAAATTCAAGAGGAAATCCATCTTATGGAAGAAAATTTTTTCATGAAACATGGGTCGCAATAGATTTAGAAGTAATGGCTAGCATATCTTCTTTCATTCCAAACTGTAATTCATAGGGCCACCAACATTGTTATCTACCTACTATTGATTTGTACTGGAATTTTAAGGTGTTGCTTGGGAAAGTTATGTTTAATAGGAGATCTAGGTCAATCTCATTCACAAAATCGATGAGACCAAAGTTCCTATGCTTGACGTGGAAGGGCAACTTGTCAAGCTCAAGATGGAATCATAGCCTGGCTCTTTAATTCTTCTGCCATGCAAGGTTGATGAATATTCCATCAGCATTGATATTTATGTTGCATCTTATCATTTCATTTCTTGCTTGCTTCTTCGGGATGTTATATGTTTTTCTTAGAGTTTCTATTTATTTTTATTTTTTTTGGCTCGAAATATGTAATTTCCAAAGGCTGCCCATTTTGTTTTTTGTTGTGGTTTCCCCATGGTGGGGCAGCATTTGGTATTTATACTTTGGTATTCTCAAGTCTTGGATAATTAGCTGAAATTGATTTTGTTAATTTTTGACTCTATGCTTTATTCTCTTCGGTTTGGTTTCCAATGTGACATGTAGGAGATATTAATACTAACAAATCCTATGTAAATGTTTGATATCTCAATGTAAAACCCGGTTTCCAAGTGGATAGGGGAAAGAGAATAATAATGACATATAAAATTTAAATATTTGATATACCAACTAAAAAAACACACAATAACATTTAGAAGAAAATTGATATTCCAATTGCAATAATGAAGGGATATATTTTTAACGGATATTTTTCTTTAATTTTGGGTATAAAACAAAATATTATAAATCTGCTTTACTCACAAACAATAAAAATAATTAAAGTATGTATTGCGAAATAAAACTAATACAAAATAAATAATTATACATTTTAAAAATGTAGGGCTATTTTTACAAAATGTAGTTTCTGGAGTATAATCTTCCAGTGATTTTGTTTTCACAAAAGTTCATTCCTTAGAATATAAGTAAAGATGTATTAATTTAAGATAATATTGAATTACATGAACTGTGATTAATTACTATTTTTACTGTTGGTTCCATAACTATGTCGAGTTTTCTAATACTGTTGGTTCCATAACTATGTTAAGTTTTCTAATACTGTTGGTCAAGAAGATTTTTCTAATATTGGTATAATAACTAATTAGAATAAATTTAGTGACAGCTTAAAAAGTAACCCTCGTGAAGGTTTTGAGATTCATAGTAAATCTGTTTACGCAGAAATGTTAAAACTGCTACTTTATTCTTGAGTTAATTTGAAGATGCAGCAGATCATGATTGATTTAATTGACGGAAAATTCAATGTGTCTCTGGGGTAGAAAATTTGAGAGCCACCATGAACACAAATCTAAAAGTTATTTTACTTAATAATTATTTTTTAAAATTACATAATTTGATTGAATAAATAAATTAAATATTTATATGTTGAAGTTGTATAATTAAATTTGGCGAGGCGCACAAGTTGTATGAGATACCAATAAAAAATAAAGAAAGAGAAGAACTTTCAATGATAGATCGAGAAACATGTAAATAAAAATAAAATCTAAGAAGGCATAAATGTTATGAAAGTTTGTCTAGATTTATTTAGTTAGTTAAAATATTTTCTCTAGTTTACCTAGATTCTACTTAAAATAATTGTTTAATTAAAATAAATAATAAAGGAAGTGTTTGTAGCTTAAAAGATAGAAATAATTAACAATTGTACTAAATGCTGCAATATAAATGCATATGAAAAAAGAGTATAGATGTAGAGTGATTCATCACTATAGAAGTAGTTTTTTTTGAGGGAACACCCATTGTTTTAGAGGGAATTCTTGCATATCCTTCTGAAGGAGTAATTCAGACAAGACATTCCCCTTTAGTTCAACTTCCAAAAGCATATCACTGTAGTATTTGATTCGCCAAAACAATGCAATGGCATATGTAAAGGCACCATCCAAGACATAAACAAGATTGGGGATATCTTAACTTTTTAGCATTTAAATGAAAAATTGATAAGGTGTTCTTAGAAACAGTGAAGTGTGAACACATAGGAGAAAAGGATTGAGTTACTTACACATAGATGTATATGGATCAAGTGGCTTGTAGTTGAAGCTGAAAATTTGGATCAATTTGTTGAAGTTTAGATGTTGAGCAAAAATATTACAATCGTTGTAATTCATCATGTAATTGAAGTTTGTGATAGGATTTTCACTCTCCAATACTCTTTGTAGTTGAGATTGACATGCCAATGTATTCTAAATGGGTGCATGTGAAAAGTGCATTGTACGAGAGGAGATGTATTTCTATTAGTGGGTGTCTGTACACCTAGACTCGTCAGATGTGGGGAATCTCACATGCAATGAATTGAAAGTGCATGAAGTTTGTATCATGTCAATTGACTCAATTAAAAAAAAAAAAAAATTAAGAGGACTCTACGAAAGTGGATTGGGGTTGACATACTCAATAGATACTCCAGGAGAAGTGAGATTGTTGTGGCAACCACAAGAATGTGTAGGGTAAGAGAAAATAGTTTCATCTTTGTGACACAACAATTGAGAGTCCTCTCAGCTAGAAACTATGAATATATATAGATCACATTCCAAGTAAATGCAACAAAACACAATTCACCACATTACACTGATTTCATAGGAACTATAAATTGAAACTGATCCAACTTTCATTAATGAATTAATCTTCCCAACGTTATTAATTAGTAAACCATAAAATAGGGGATGGTCACTACTGAGTTCTGCTCAAATTGTCAACTACACATAAGGTAGGGTTTTCCTTTTTAAGGCATGTAGAGATAAATTATTAGATTTTTATTGGTTACTATCATTTGGGAGATTAGTTTGGAGTTCATTCAACATCACCACTAAAATTATATGAGAAAAATCACACTTCAATTTCAAATCACATGGGAATGAACCACGTCCAAGTTCTTCAATTTACATTATTCACATGGGAATGCACCACCATGTTTGTCGTCTTTGGTAGAATAAGGTTACACTGGTGTGATTAATGAAGACATGTTGTAGATGGTCAAGGTTAAGAATTCTTATCTTGGGCTGAAGGGAGTCTACAAAATCCACTTTTTGTTATACAAACATGTGCAAAAAGGATAAGCTAACACACTCTACACATGGCATCACAGTCTGAAAAAACATTCGATTCCATAAATTATGTGTATTCTGAAGTGGGATTTTGCACATTTAATTAATCTTCAGTGGGATTTGAAATTTATAATACCATGAGAGAGGAGGAATCCCTAAAAAATAATCCTTCTCTCTATTTCTTTGGGGTATCCCTTATAAAGGATGGGTGTTTAGACAGACGACATGATCTAATATAGAGTCATAATAAATCCCATAATGAAATCCTCGTCATAGACATGGCTCATTATCATATTGAACACACCTCCTACCAAGCTTATATTTGATCTTACCTGCTTTGGATTCATGTGAAAAACAATAAATATTTTTAGAACTTGGCATGATTGTAGTCCAATGAATTTCTTTGAGAATATATATTGAATGTAACAAGACTTAGAGGACCGTACGAACCTCTGTGACAACCTTGTTAGATTTGTTCACAAGGTTGAAGCGATGCTTGGCATAACATCCTTCAACATGGTAATTTGGAGGTAGCCATTCTAATGAGAATAGCGGCATTATAGTTCTGGCGACTAAACTAACATCCACATTGAGCTCAACCCCAACACCAACACCAATGTTGGTAGTGGTCTTCGTCAATACGACAACTTTTCTATCATTAGTTAGGTCATTCAAGATTTTTTTGAGTTTCTTGGAATCCAAAAACATGCTTACAGTTCTACAAGCATAAGAAAACAACATAGAGAAATGTATTACAATATCTATAACATCTAATATTGCATTCTCTTCTCTGTCAAAGAAAATTCTCACCAATTCAACAGTCGATGAGAAGAAATAATTATTGTTGGCCCATTGCATTTCCAAGTTCTACACATTAACAATTTCCAGGACTTCAACAACCATGCAAACATAATCGAAACTGGCACCAATGGGAGGAAATACAATTTGAATATCATTGGAGATGGTGGGCTTGGTGACTATGTCCTTTGGTTCTATGACCACACCAATCATTAGCACTGTGCACGTTACAGATCCCCTGGCACTTTACATAAGACTGATTTGTAGGCGTTGTAAGAGAATAATCCAAAAATTGTTCCTGTAGTGAATTTTTAAAGAATCTTATACATTTATGATTCATAAATCATGTAAGTCATCTAGAAAATCTACCTACCTCTTCCTCCACAAACATTTTTGTGCCTATACTAGGAGCTAGGTAGGACTATGTATTTTCACATGTTCTTAAAATATCTTGTTTATATTCACTTGTGATAATATGCTTTTTAAGTAAATTGTTTATATTCACCTATACATTGTTGTTTAGATTTGGAAATAATGAATATTTTCATACCTTTGGGCCCATTTGTGACTACACCAATGGATATCGGTCTCAAAATGCTTGCAAAATCAACCCTAAAACGATACAATAATTAATCTCAAATCTCAACCTCAAAAAAGGTAGTTCCTTATTGTTAGATCATAAATGGATTTGAGTTTTCACTCCTTGATTACATTTGATTAGTCAGGATAGTATTTTTATTGGAAATGGCTTGGAGGATTTGGGAAAGTAGAAAAAATAAGGCCTATTTATAGTAAGAGGATAGTTAGGTATGTGAAACCTACTCAATAAATAAATTTATTTTCTGTATGTAACTACATCAGGATCACACCAAAGAGGTAATCATTTTGTGAAGTCTCTAATATGTCAAAATTGATGCTTTCTTGGAACAAGAGCCTTTTGTAGAAATTGAATCCAAGAGATAAAATGGATTGTACGATTTTCAACTTCAACTTAGTGGTATATGTATAACATTAATCATATTCATAACATTGTCGATAAGGACTCATTTGTTGCAGTTATATGAGAATAACCCCAAATAACCCAAAATATGTGCTTTTGGTGAATTTTTAAATAACCTCGTCCATTTTTCACTTAGATTTCATGTAATTCATGAAGATTAAACAATCTCTTCTTTTTTTCACTTAGAATTCATGTAATTCATGAATATTAAACAACCTCCTCCATTTTTCACTTAGAATTCACATAATTCATGAAGAAAAGCAACCTACCTCTTCCTCCACTAGTTTTTTTTAGTGGTATATGTATAGAATTGATCATATTAATAGCATTGTCCAAAAGGACTCATTCGTTGGAGTTATATGAGAATAACCCAAAATATGTGATTTTAGTGAATTTTTAAAAAACCTCCTCCATTTTTCACTTAGAATTCATGTAATTCATGAATAAAAGCAACCTACCTCTTCGTCCATTTGTTTTTTTTTAGACGAGCAGCTAAGTAAGCTTGTGTTTTGATTTTGTCAGTTCAACTTTGTATCTTATAATTTGATATGTACTAGCATGCTCTTAAGATTTGTTTATATTCAATTGCCTGATATGTAGTAATGTGCTTTTGAAGTAACTTATTTTTGTGTATATTGAGTTATATGTTGTTTTTTTAATTTGGAAATGATGAATATATTTGAGACCGTTGAGTTCATTTGTGACTACTCCAATGGAAGTTGCCTTCAAGTGATGGCACCGACGAATCTAAATAATCAATATCAATACTCAACCTCGACTAAGTTATTTTTTTGTTGGATCATAAACAGATTAAAGTTTGAAAAAATAAGGCCTATTTCTAGTAACAGGATAGTTATGTATGTGAAACATGCCAGATAAATAAATTTCTTTTATGAATGAAACTATCTTGACCATCAGGATCACACCAATGAGGTAATAATCTTGTGAAGTCTATAATATGTCCAAATTGATGATTTCTTGGAAAAAGAGTCTTTTGGAGAAACTCAATCCAAGTGATAAAATGGATTGTATCATTTTCAACTTAAGCTAGTGTTATATGTATACCATTGATCATATCCATAACATTTTTCATAAAGACTCATTTGCTAGATTTATATGGGAATAACCCAAAATTTGTGCTTTCCGTTAATCTTTAAACGACCTCCTCCATTTATCACTTAGAATTCATGTAGAAAAGTGACCTACCTCTTCCTCCACCAGTTTGTTTTCCTATGCGAGGAGTTGGGTAAGCCCATGTTTTTATTTTGTCAATTCAACTTGGTATCTTATGACTTTATATGTATTGGCATGTTCCTAGTTGGGCAAGCCCATGTTTTGATTTTGTCAATTCAACTTGGTATCTTATGACTTTATATGTGCTGACATACTCTTAATATTTTTTTATATTCAACTGTATGATATGTAGTAATATGTTTTTAAAGTAACTTGTTTTATCTTGTGTTATATGTTGTTCTTTTAATTTGGAAAGGATGAATATATTTCAGGGTTCCTTCGTGATTGCTCCAATGAAAATTTCCTTCAAGTGACGATACCATCAAAGCTAAATGATCAAACAATCAGTCTCAATACACAACCTCGACTAAGGTATATTTTTTTGTTAGATTGTAAATAGATTGGAGGTTTTGGTATTTTTTTTGTCAGATGAAAAATAGAATGAAGTGATTGCTTCACATTTATATTTGATTTGTTGGGGTAACATAAGGCCTTTTTCTGGGAAGAGAATAGTTGTGTATGTAACACCTTCTCATTCTTGATAACTAAATTTATTTTGTGCATACAACTATCCTCTACATGACAATGACACTGAAGAGGTAACCATCTAGTCAGTGAAATTGAGAATTTTCTAATTGATGTAGGAGCATCTGACTAGGGAGGCAACAACTGCACAAGCTATTTTGATTAATTTCACTTTTAGTTATTTTTATTTTTATTTTTAAAATAAGGCTGTTATAGCCAATATTTCTATTTCTAAACTGAATGTAGTTAGAATAGGATTTGTTTAAAATAAGTTAAAATGAAACTAAATGAAACTAGAAAATAACTATAATGTAACTAAGGTTGGTTCCTCAGTAGTATGAGGCTGCCAGTAAGCATAAATAGGCAACCCAAAATCAAAAGTGGGGTTCCTACCATCTAGATCAAAAAAAAGGGAAGATAGCATAACTCTGAACAATTTTTTTTTTTGAATTTAAAGAAAGCTTATAGGTATTCACAATTTCACAATAAACAAGTATAAATTACTGTGCATAGCAATTAAACAACAAATTGTGTTATTAATATTCAAGTTGCACACCGAGACTAAAAGGATCAAATACGACAGAGCCAAACCATCCAGGTACATTACCAAATACATACATTATATATATATATATATATATATATATATATATATATATATAATATAGATATATTTATAGTGTATATATATATATATATATATATATATATATATATATATATATATATATATATATATATATATATATATATATATATATATATATATATATATATATATATATATATATATTCATCAGGTCCACGGAAGTATAGGAAAGAACTTCCAAATTCCACACATGCCTCAAGACACAGAACCCTCAAAAAAATAACCAACAGTCCTTCATACAAATGAGATAGGTCGAGGAGGGTTTCCACAACCCAGATAGACCAAATCAGTACACAGATGAATAAACAGACACAACAACCAATAGCAAAAGGCCGAAACACATTCCCATAACAAAAAAAAAAAAAAATCGACAGGATGGGCTCATTGCACAAGAGGAAACCAAGTATCGATAGACCAAAAAACTGAAACCCCAAGGGTTAAACAGCTGTAGCCCGAAACCAAATTGCAACTGCAGAGCGCAGTCAAGGAACGACCCTACCCAATTTAAGCACATTGTACCCAAATCTTCCAGGACAAGACCACGACGTTTCATGCCTGAGAGCCAGCCCCTTGCAGCCACAACAAAGAGGAGAGGGATACCTGCACAGTGACAAGAAGATCGTTAGAGAGGAAGCATAGCTATATTGCACACAACAACACCAAAGAAAAAACAAGGAACTTGACCCACGGTGAATACCTGAAGGGGAGGCCGGACTCCACAACTAAGCCACGAGTTGAAACCCCAACCTGAGCGCAACCAAGGGCTGAAGTGCCATGATACCACAGCTTGCTCACCAGGAGAAAGGTTGTTAATAAAAACTACAAGAAGGCGAAACAATGGAATCAGAACAAGGTTTTTACCTGTAAAATAAGTAGCCAAGCCATCGATGAGAGTAATAGGTGGAGGGCCTATGAAATGTGACTAAAAACTTAGTTAGAAAACATCACCTGCAAGTTGTAAAAGAATCGTTCATAGAGAGTTGAAATAAGGCACACCAAAAATGACAAACCAAACCTAAGACCTCCATGGAAAACTAGGTGTACAGTAGCAACCAGGTCCAATGAAAAACATTCATATAACTAGCAAACAATAGAGGACCGGAACCAAAGAAGAACCAAGAGGATAGCGGAAAACAAAGACCCATCTTCCTCCAGAGCTGATACAAATGAGCCATAGAGGAACGGAAGCATAACTCAAATGAACAACAATGCAAATGAGCCCAGGTTGAGCCATACCATGGAAGTTGTGCTCACAGAAAATGAGACCAACCTCAGGCTAGATTCACATTGAAGGCACCATAAACCCTCACCAAACCTCGGTGGCTGCTTGCGTGGGAAGGACCAAGGACGGGCCAACTGCCATGTAAGTCCTGCCATGAAACTGTCTTGGGATTTCCATCAAATTTCGGTATCAGAACAAGTTCTTTTCTCAAAAGAAAAAAAAATGGAAGTAGGAAGAAGAGGTTGAGGTAGAGCTATCAGGAGAGTAGTTGATGAAGGGCCGCAAGAAGAAATCATGATCCTAAGTGCTCAATTGGCAACAATGGAAGCAACGAGGCGTAGGTATCTAGAAGGTGGTGATGACAATGAAGAAGAAGTTGTAGCCACGATGGAAGGGTCAGACAAAGATGGAGTAGAGATAAAATTATTGAGATCAGTTTTGTTGGCAAGTAGCAATATGAAGCCAAATCTTTCGAATTATGATGGCAGTTTATCCACGGGGGTATTGTTGGACTCGATTAGTGAGCTGGATAAATATTTCGAGTGTGAAGAAATCAGTGAATATAAGAAGGTTAAGTTTGCATCCACCAAACTAAAGGGACATGCAGCACTATGGTGGGACAATGTGCAGGCAGAAAGGAGGGGGTCAAATAAAACGTTGATCAAAAAGTGGAACAGGATGATTGCCAAGATAAAGAGTAAGTTTCTACCCAAGGATTATCAGATTTCTCTATATAGGCAGGTGCAGAACCTGAAGCAAAGAGCAATGATTGTGAAGGAGTATATGGAAGAATTCTATAGAGTGAACCTGTGAGCGGGTTATGTTGAAGATACCCTGGAAAAGGCAACAAGGTTTGTGAATGGCTTATGGATGGAGATACTAGATGAGATTAGTATTCTTTCCCCCAAGTCCATAGAGGAAGCCTATGAAAGTGCTTTCAAGGCAGAAGAAAAGCTCTCCAGCAAGTAGAATGCCAGAAGAGGATGCGGATCTGGCAGAGGAAGAGGATAGTCTTTTGGCAGAGGCAGAACTGTCAATAGGAATCAAGAGGGTAGCAGTTCAAAAAGTGCAGGACCAACTGAAAAAGAAGGTAACACTAGGGGAGGAAGGCCTTACCAATGATGAAGAGGTAATGGCAGCGACAGAGGAAATGCCTATCAGTGTTACAAGTGTTACAAGTGGGGACACAGGTCTTTTGAATGTCCTGAAAGTGATCAAGAAGGGAAAAGAGGAGCATACGTTTCTCAACCAAAAGAAGTAGAGGCACCGCCACAAGAAGTGGAGAACATGCCTAAAATGGGAGAAGCCTTAGTGATAAACAAGGTATTGTTGAAACTGGCTAAAGAGTTAGCTGACCAGACACAACGGAAAGAACTATTCTGAACTATGTGTAAATCACATGGGGGATGTTACAAACTGATTATTGACAGCGGGAGCACTGACAACCTGGTAGCCACTGAAATAGTAGAAAAACTGGGTTTAAAAAGATTGAAGCACCCAACACCATACAGGGTGTCCTGGTTACCAAAAAGACACCAACTATTGGTTGATGAGAAGTGTGAAGTGGAGTTTCACATTGGTAGGTATAAGGATAAAGTAACTTCTGATATCATGCTGATGGATGTGTGCCATATACTATTGGGCAGAACATGGCAGTATGATAGGAAAGTTGTGCACGATGGGAAGACAAACTGTTACAAGTTTGCTAAGGATGGGATAAAGCATACGATAGTACCCATGAAAAAGGAGGATAAGACAGAAAACGGTGGAACAAAAGCATTACTATTAGGAGGAAAAGAGTTTCTACAGCAGATTGGAGATGACGAGGTAAAATATGCAATTTTGCGAAGGCTAAGAGCAGTGTTAATCCATACTGAGATTATTGACTTACCTGAGGAGATACAAGATATGCTGCAAGAGTTTAGTGACATTGTGGTGGATCATCTACCAGAAAAATTGCCACCAAAAATGAGTATCAATCACCATATTGATTTCTTTCCAGGGGCTAGTTTACCAAACAAAGCTGCTTACTAGATGAGACCAAAGGACAATGAAGAGATCAAGAAGCAAGTATAGGAGTTGTTGGATAAAGGGTTGATTCAGAGAGTTTAAGTCCTTGTGTGGTTCCAATTGTTTTAACTCCCAAGAAAGGAGGTGAATGGCATATGTGTACTGATTCTCGAGCAATTAACAAGATCACTATTAGGTACAGGTTTCCTTTACCATGGAAGGAAGACATGATGGACTGTTTGAGTGTAGCAGCATATTTTTCGAAGATTGATTTGAAAAGCGCATATAACTAGATTTGGATTCATGAGGGGGATGAATGGAAGACAGCTTTCAATACCAATGAAGGCCTATAGGAATGGCTGGTCATGCCATTTGGACTTAGCAATGCACCTAGCACATTCATGTGCTTGATGAACGAGATGCTGGAGGAATACATTGGAAAGTTCGTGATTGTATATCTAGATGATATCCTTATTTTCAGTAAGACGAAGGAAGAACATTTCCGACATGTCAGGTATGTCCTGGAAAAGTTGCAGAAAACAAATTACTACTAAATTTGAAGAAGTGTACTTTTTTTAAGAAAGAATTGATTTATTTAGGATTTGTGATTTTGGAAAATGAATTAAAGATGGATCCAGAAAAGGTTGCAGCCATAGTTAGTTGGCCATCCCCTAGGAGTTTGTTTGAAGTGTGGAGTTTTCATGGGTTGGTGAGTTTTTATAGAAAATTTATAAAATATTTCAGTGGGATTTGTGCACCCATGGTGGATACCGTTAAAAAGGAAAATCAACCTTTTCATTGGACAGAGTCAACGGAAAAGAGATTTCAGCTGCTAAAAAAGAAGATCATCGAAAAACCAATTTTGAGGTTACTAGATTTCAACAAACTTTTTCAAGTTTGTTGCGATGCCAGTGGGATAGCCATTGGAGTAGTACTTAGCCAAGAGGACAAGCCAGTGACCTTTTTAGTGAGAAGTTGAATGAGTGTAGGTAGAAGTATACATCTTATGACAAGGAATTTTATGCAGTGGTCGAAGCACTCAAACATTGGACACATTACTTGATGGCGAATGAACTTGTTTTGTTTTGAGACAATTCTGCATTATAGTATGTTATGCAATAGCACAAGCTGAACCATAAACATGTAAAGTGGGTGGAGTACCTCCAGAGTTTTAAATTTGTACTGAAACACATCAGTGGTCAAGCCAACAAAGTGGAAGATGCGTTAAGTAGGAGAAATTTGATTTTACAGAAAAGCAGAGTGCAGGTATTAGGATTTAAGCATCTTAAGGATTTGTATGAAATATATGTAGACTATAAGGAAGCATATAAAGCTTGCCAGAATCCGCTGTTGAGAGACAACAGTTCATGGCTAGACTATAACATACAAGAAAGATTATTGTTCAGTGGAGGACAATTGTGTATTCCGAAATGTTCGATGAGGGAAAACTTAATCCAGGAAAAACATAGTGGGGGTTTAGCCAAATATTTTGGCATTGATAAGACTTTTGATCAAGTGATCCACTTCTATTATTGGATGGAAATGCATAGAGATGAACAAATATTTGTGGCTAGGTGTAAGATGTGTTAGCTTGCGAAGGAACATAGTCAAAATATAGGATTATATACACCCTTCCCTATTCTGGATAGACCATGGGACTTAGTTAGTTTAGACTTTGTCTTAGGTTTGCCAAG
This sequence comes from Pinus tabuliformis, assembly GCA_031772625.1. NCBI lineage: Eukaryota > Viridiplantae > Streptophyta > Pinopsida > Pinales > Pinaceae > Pinus > Pinus tabuliformis. The sequence continues at coordinate 1,362,036,038 of CM062804.1, read as the reverse complement.
AACGCAAAATGGGTTTGATTCAATCATGGTGGTGGTGGATTGCTTCACCAAGATGGCACATTTCATTCCCTATAGGAAGACCAACGATGCCACACATGTAGCACGCTTTTTCTTCAAAGAGATTGCCAGATTACATGGCTTGCCAAAGTCTATTGTTTCAGATTGGGACGTGAAGTTCACAAGTATTTTTGGTGGACTTTGTGGAAAAAGCTAGATACCAAACTAAACTTCAACTCAGCTTATCACCCACAGACTGATGGGAAGACTGAGGTGGTGAACCGAAGTCTGGGGAATTTGTTACATAGTCTAGTTGGTGACAATTCATGACAATGGGATTGTGTACTCGCACAAGAAGAGTTCGATTATAATGATTCACCCAACAGGAGTACGGGCATAAGTCCTTTCCAGATCCTATATGGGATGCACCCCAACGGTGTGCACGAGTTACAGGATTTAGGTCAGTTGGAATGAAGGAGTGCTAATGGTGAAGACTTCGTGAAGGTGATCAATGAACTTCATGAACAAGTGAAATCCAAACTACAGGATAGTAGCCAAAGGTATAAACAGAAGGTAGATTTAAAATGCCAGGAAGTGCAATTCAATGTAGGGGACCTGGTACTGGCACATCTACGCAAAGAAAAGTTTCCTAAAGGTGAACATAACAAACTGAAACTGAAAAAATAGGATCTTGCAAGATACTACGAAATTTCTCTGCAAATGAATATGAACTACAACTACCCCCAGGTATAGGGATCTCGCCCATCTTCAATGTGGCAAACCTGTACCCTTACATTACTGCTAATGTGGAGGATAGTTCGACAGAACACACACGAGACACCCAGGGAGAGACTGAGTCATCGGTCAAACAAATGCCTCCAGCCAAGCCTCTAGAGATCAAACAAATCTTGGATACACAGGTGGTCAGGTGGACTCAACAAAAAGTGTACTTATAGTACCTAGTCAAATGGAAGGACCCTCAAATTGAGGACAGTTCTTGGTTGGATGCAGGCTAGATTCAAAGCGTCGGGTACTCGATTGAAGAGCTCATGGACAGGATCCACGAGATTCATTCACCCCGGGAACCTGATGCAGGAGCATTTGACTAGGGAGGCAACACCTAGACAAGCTATTTTGATTAAGTTCACTTTTAGTTAGTTTTATTTTTATTTTTAAATGAAGGCTATTACAATCAACGTTTTTATTTATAAACTGAACAGTAGTTAGAATAGGATTTGTTTAAAATAAGTTAGAAGTGAAACTAGGAAATAACTATAATGTAACTGAGGGTGGTTCCTCAATAGTATGAGGCTGCCAGCAAGCATAAATAGGCAACCCAGAATCAAAAGTGGGGTTGCTGCCATCTAGATGAAAAAAAAGGAAAGAAAGCATAACTTTGAACAATTTTTCTTTTTTTTTATGAATTTAAAGAAAGCTTACAGGTATTCACTATTTCAGAAGCAATAAGTATAAATTACTATGCATAGCAATTAAACAACAAATTGTGTGATTAAAATTCAAACTGCGCACCGAGACTGAAAGGATCAAATACGACAGAGCCAAACCATCCAGGTACATTACCAAATACATACTATTTGATTTAAATTAGAAATTTACAGTAGATATATATATATATATATATATATATATATATATATATATATATATATATATATATATATATATATATATATATATATATATATATATATATATATATATATATATATATATATATATATATATATATATATATATATATATATATATATATATATATATATATATATATATATATAGATATTCATCAGGTCCACAGAAGTATAGGACAGAACTTCCAGATTCCACACAGGCCTCAAGACACAGAGAACTCAAAAAAATAACCAACTATCCTTCATACAAACAAGATAGGCCGAGGAGGGATTCCACAACCCAGATAGACCAAAGCAGTAGACAGACGAAACAATAGACATGACAACCAACACCAGAAGGCCGAAACACATTCCTAGAACAGAAAACAAAATCGATAGGATGGGCTCGTTGCATGGCAGGCAACCATGTATCGACAGACCAACAAACTGAAACCCCAAGGGTTAAACAACTATAGCCTGAAACCAAAATGCAACCGCAGAGCACAGTCAAGGAAGGACCCTAACTGATTTAAGCACATCAGGCCCAAATCTTCAAGGATGAGACTACATCGTTTCATCCCTAAGAGCCAGGACCTTGCAACCACAGCAAAGAGGAGAGGGATACCTGCACAGTGACAAGAAGATTGTCAGAGAGGAAGCATAGCTATATTGCACACAACAACACCAGAGAAAAGACAAGGAACTTGACCCATGACGAATACCTAAAGGGGAGGCCAGACTCGACAACCGAGCCACGAGTTGAAACCCCAACCTGAGCGCAACCAATGGCCGAAGTGCCATGATACCATAGCCTACTCACCAGGAGCAAGGCCATTAATAAAAACTATAGGAAGACGAAACAGTGGAATCGGAATAGGGTTTTTACCTATAAAATAAGCAGCCAAGCCATTGACGAGAGTAACAAGTGGAGGGCCAATGAAATGCGACCAAAAACCTAGTTAGAAAACATCACCTGTAAGTTGTAAAATAATCATTCACAGACAGTCGAAATAAGGCATACCCAAAATGACAAACCAAACCTGAGACCTCCACAGAAAACAAGGTGTACAGCAGCCACCAAGTCTAGCGAAAAACATTCATATAACTAGCAGACGATAAAGGACCAGAACTAGAGAAGAACCAAGAGGATAGTGGGCAACAGAGACCCATCTTCTTCCAAAGCTGAACCAAACGATCCACAGAGGAACAAAAGCATAAATCAAATAAACAACAATGCAAATGATCCCAGGTCGAGCCATACCATAGACGTCGTGCTCACACAAAACGAGGCCAACCTCGGGCTGGATCCGCATTGAAGGCGCCATAAACCCTCGCAAAACCTCAGTGGGTCCCAGTGCAGGAAGGACCAGGGATGGGCCAGCTGCCACGTAATTCTTGCCATGCAACCATCTCGGGATCACCATCAAATTTTGGTATCGAAGCAAGTTCTTTTCTTAAAAGAAAAAAAAATTGATGTAGGAAGAAGAGGTCAAGGTAGAGCTATTAGGAGAGTAGCCGATGAAGGGCTGCAAAAAGAAATCAGGATCGTAAGTGCCGATTCACAGCAGTGGAAGCAAGGAAGCATAGGGATCCAAAAGGTGGTGATGACAGTGAAGAAGAAGTTACAGCCACGACGGATGGGTCAGATGAAGAGGGATGAGAGATAAAATTATTGAGATTAGTTTTGTTAGCAAGTAGCAAGTTGAAGCGAGAGCTTTCGAATTATGATGGCAGATTATCTACAGAGGTATTTTTGGACTGGATAAGTGAGTTGGATTAATATTTCGAGTGTGAAGAAATCAGTGAAGATAAGAAGGTCAGGTTTGCAGCAACCAAACTGAAGGGACGTGCAGCATTGTGGTGGGACAGTGTGCAGGCAAAAAGGAGGAGGTCAAATAAACTGTTGATCAAAAAGTGGAACAAGATGATTGCCAAGATGAAGAGTAATTTTTTACCCAAATATTATTAGATTGCTCTATATAGGCAGGTGCAGAACCTGAAGCAAAGAGCAATGACTGTGAAAGAGTATACAAAAGAATTCTACAGAGTGAACCTGTCAGCGGGTTATGTTGAAGATACCCTGGAAAAGGCAACAAGATTTATGAATGGCTTATGGATGGAGATACTAGATGATATTAGTATTCTTCCCCCAAGTCCATATAGGAAGCCTATCAAAGTGCTTTGAAGGCAGAAGAAAAGATCACCAGAAAGCAGAATGCCAGAAGAGGATGTGGATCTAGAAGAGAAAGAGGACAGTCTTTTGGCAGAGGGAGAACTGTCAATAGAAATGAAGAGAACAACAGTTCAAAAAATGCAAGACCAACTGAGAAATATGGTAACACTAGAGGAGGAAGGCCTTACCAATGAGGAAGAGGTAATGGAAAAGGCATAGGAAATGGCTATCAATGTCACAAGTTTCGCAAGTGGGGACATAGGTCTTTTAAATGTCATGAAAGTGATAAAGCATGGCAAAGAGGAGCATATGTTGCTAAACCAGAAGAAGTAGAGGCACCGCCACAAGAAGTGGAGAACATGCCTGAAATGGGAGAAGCCTTAGTGTTAAGAAAGGTATTGTTGAAACCAGCTAAAGAGTTAGCTGACCAAACACAGTGGAAAGCACTATTCCAAACTGTGTGTAAATCACATGGGAAATGATGCAAATTGATTATTGATAGCTGGAGAACTGACAACCTGGTTGCCACTAAAATGGTAGAAAAACTGGGTTTAAAAAGATTGAAGCACCCAACACCATACAGGGTGTCTTCGTTACAAAAAGGACACCAACTGTTGGTTGATGAGCAATGCAAAGTGGAGTTTCACATTGGTAGGAATAAGGATAAAGTAACTTTTGATATCATGTCGATGGATGTGTGCCATATACTACTAGGCAAAGCATGGCAGTATGACAGGAAACTTCTCCATGATGGGAAGACAAACTGTTACAAGTTTGCTAAGGATGGAATAAAGCATACGCTAGTACCCATGAAAGAGGAGGATATGGCAGAAAACGATGGAACAAAAGCATTACTGTTAGGAGGAAAAGAATTTCTACAATAGATTGGAGATGATGAGGAAAAATATGCAATTGTGCAAAGGCCAAGAGCAGTGTTAATCCATACTGAGATTACTGACTTACCTGAGGAGATACAGGATATGATGCAAGAGTTTAGTGACATTGTGGTGGATGATCTACCAAAAAAATTTCCACCAAAAAGGAGTATCAATCACCATATTGATTTCATTCTAGGGTCCAGATTACCAAACAAAGCTACTTACCGGATGAGTCCAAAGGAAAATGAAGAGATTAGGAAGTAGGTACAGGAGTTGTTGGATAACGAGTTGATTCGGGAGATTTTAAGTCCTTGTGTGGTCCCAACTATTTTAGCTCCTAAGAAAGGAGCTGAAAGGAGGATGTGTGCTAATTCTCAAGTAATTAACAAGATCACTATTAGGTATAGGTTTCCTTTACCGCGGATGGACGACATGATGGACTGTTTGAGTGGAGTGACATAATTTTTTAAGATTGATTTGAAAAGCGAATATCACCAGATTCAGATTCGTGAGGGGGATGAATGGAAGACAACTTTCAAGGCCTGAGGTCGACTCACTCACAAAGGAAATATTGCGATGTGGGGCTTTTCGGTGATCCTCTACCATTTGATCAAGCGCACTTGATCCAACGGTTAGCAATGATATCGCACATCGCAAATCGAAAATCACTTAAGGATAGGGTTCATTCACTCCTGAAATATTGTGATGCAATTCTAATTGGCTCCATTCTATGCAACTTGATGTTGGCCACTTATCACAAACAATCTCGTCTGTTGATCATATAGATCCAATGAATCCTGAGAATCGACACTTCACTTCTTCATTCTTCTCTTTACTTGGGTTTTTATGCCATTTCTTCAATGTTCTTCTATGGTTTTGGATTTCTTCAGGGTTTCTGGTTCTTTCATTGTTCTGTCGCGCAACTCCTCCTGAGCTTAACTATGCATGCTCTTATTCACTGACATCATTGAACTTCACTTGGATCCTTTGATCGGATTCATTGATCAATCCCCAATCCTACATACACACGCCTAGTTCACATGTAGAACTGTCTACAGTCTCGATTGCGCATTGTTGATTGTGCACTGTCCTCTGTGTAAATTTTCTCAAGTTCACCTGCACATCTGTATTCTACAGAAATACTTCTTCTCTGTGTTCTGCTCGAACCTCACCCACATACATATACTATGCAGAATTACACTAATTACATAACTCCATACACACCACACAATCAAAAATCGAATTCTATGTATTGATAAATAAACATTTACACAGTTTCTCTCTCAGGCCTGATTTCCAATATCATTGGCCTCTATTTCACAATCTACCCGTAGGCTTATAGTCACACTCTAACTACTAACTTGACTTACTAACCAGCTAACTAGATAACCTATGACTAAGCCTTTTAGGCTTACATTTATACAAAAGGATTCTACAACCAATTCCTGGTTTAGATCCATAAACTTCTCAACAAAATCCTAAAATCTCTTCCTTATCTCTAAGGATCCTCTCTAATCCACAAAATCATGAACTAACTCCTAATCTAATATTTACAATTAATTCTCAAATCCCTCAATCTCTGAACTATCCTAAATCTCTCATGTGCTCCTACATTCTAAAATATTTACAAATATGCCTCACTATTGCTAATTAAATCCTATTCTCATTAAAATCACACAAAAGCCTAAATAATTACATTAATTCAACACTTAGGAAACCAACTTCCTTGGAAACACAAGACCCCCTATGTCTACTAAAATACAATGATTTTCCTTGAGTTGAATGCTCCTACATCATTGTTAGAAACAGTAAAGTGTGAAAAAATAGGGGAAGATGATTGAGTTACTTACTCATAGATGTATATGGATCAAGCGGCTTGTAGTTGAAGCTGAAAATTTGGATCAAGTTGTTGACATTTAGTTGTTGAGCAAAAATATTGCAATTGCTGTAATTCATCATGTAATTGAAGTTTGTGATAGGATTTTAACTCTCCAATACTCTTTGTAGTTGAGATTGACATGCCAATGTATTCTAATTGGGTGCATGTGAAAAGTGCATTGTATGAGAGGAGATGTATTGCTATTAGTGGGTGTTTGTACACCTAGAATTGTCAAATGGGGGAATATTTCCCGCAATGAATTAAAAGTGCATGAGATTTGTATCATGTCAATTGACTCAATTAAAAAGAAAACAAACTTAAGAGGACTCTACCAAAGTTAATAGGGTTGACATACTCAATAAACACTCCAGGAGAAGTGAGATTGTTGTGGCAGCCATAAGAACATGTAGGGTATGAGAAAATAGTGTCATCTTTGTGACACAACAATTGAGAGTCCTCTCAACTAGAAACTACAAATATATATAGATCATATTCCTAGTAAATGCAACAAAACACAATAATTCACCACATTACATTGATTTCATAGGAACTCTAAATTGAAACTAATTCAACTTTCATTAATGAATTAATCTTTTCAATGCTTTTAATTATTATAATCCATAAAATAGGGGATGGTCACTATCGTCTTCTGCTCAAATTGTCAACTACACATAAGGTAGGGTTTTCCTTTTTAAGGCATGTAGAGATAAATTATTGGATTTTTATTGGTTACTATCATTTGGGAGATTAGTTTGGAGTTCATTCAAAATTGCCACTAAAATTATATGAGAAAAATCATAAACTTCAACTTCAAATCACATGGGAATGAACCACATCCAATTTTTTCAATTTAGATTATTCATATGGGAATGTGCCACCATGTTTGTCGTCTTTTTTAAAATAGGGTTACACTGGTGTGATTAATGAAGACACATTGTAGATGGCCAGGGTTAAGAATTCTTATCCTGGGTAGAAGGGAGTCTACAAACTCCACTTTGTGTTGTAAAAACATGTGCAAAAAGGATAAGCTAACACACTCTACACATGGCATCGCAGTTGGAAAAAACATTTGATTCCATAATTTTTGCGTATTCTGAAGTGGGCTTTTTCACATTTAATTTATCTTCAGTGGGATTTGGAATTTCTAATACCATGCGAGAGGAGGAATTCCTAAAAAATAATCCCTCTCTCTGTTTCTTTCGTGTATCCCTTATAAAGGATGGGCATTTAGGCAACCAACATGATCTAATATAGAGTCATAATAAATCCCATAATGAAATCTTGGTCATAGACATGGCTCATTATCAGATTGAACACATCTCCTCCCAAGCTTATATCTTATCTTACCAGCTTTGGATTCACGTGCAAAACAATAAATATTTCTAGAACTTAGCATGACTGCAGTCCAATGAATTACTTTGAGAATACATATTGAATGTAACAAGACTTAGAGGACCATACGAACCTCAATGACAACCTTGTTAGATTTGTTCACAAGGTTGAAGCGACGCTTGGCATAACATCCTTCAACATGGTAATTTGGAGGTAGCCATTGTAATGAGAATGGAGGCATTGTAGTTATGGTGACTAAACTAAAATCAACATTGAACCAAACCCCAACACCAACATCGATGTTGACAGTGGTCTTCGATAATATGACAACTTTTCTATCATTAGTTAGGTTGTTTAAGACTTTCTTGAGTTTCTTGGAATCCAACAACATGCTTACAGTTCTACAACCATAGGAAAACAACATACAACAAGGTATTACAATATTTATAACATCTAATACTGCATTCTCTTCTCTCCCAAATAAAATGCTCACTAATTCAATAGTCGATGAGAAGAAAGAATTATTGTTGGCCCATTGCATTTCCAAGTTCTACACATTGATAGTTTCCAGGACTTTAACAATCATGCCAACACAATGGAAATGGGCACCAATGGGGGAAAATACAATTTGAATATCACTAGAGATGGTGGGGTTGGTGACTGTGTCCTCTGCTTCTATGACCACACCAATCATTAGCAATGTGCATGTTACAAATCCCCTCACACTTTACATAAGATTGATTTGCAGGCTTTGTAAGACAATAATCCAAAAATTGTTCCTTTAGTGAATTTTTAAAGAATCTTCTGCATTTATGACTCATAAATCATGTAAGTCATCCATAAAGTCTACCTACCTTTTCCTCCACAAACAATTTTTGTGTCCATACTAGCAGCTAGGTAAGACTATGTATTTTACCATGTTCTTAAAATAACTTGTTTATATTCACTTGTGATAATATGCTTTTTAAGTAAATTGTTTATATTCACCTATACATTGTTGTTTAGATTTGGAAATAATGAATATTTCCATACCTTTGGGTCCATTTGTGACTACACCAATGGATATCGATCTCAAAATGCTTGCAAAATCAACCCTAAAACGATACAATCATTAATCTCAAATCTCAACCTCGAAAAAGGTAGTTCCTTATTGTTAGATCATAAATGGATTTGAGTTTTCACACCTTGTTTACATTTGATTAGTCATGATAGTATTTTTATTGGAAATGACTTGGAGGATTTGGGAAAGTAGAAAAAATAAGGCCTATTTATAGTAAGAGGATATTTAGGTATGTGAAGCCTACTCGATAAATAAATTTATTTTCTACATGTAACTACGTCATGATCACACCAAAGAGGTAATCATCTTGTGAAGTCTCTAGTATGTCAAAATTGATGCTTTCTTGGAAAAAGAGGCTTTTGTAGAAATTGAATCCAAGAGATAAAATGGATTGTACAATTTTAAACTTCAACTTAGTGGTATATGTATAGCATTCATCATATTCATAATAGCGTCCTTAAGGACTCATTTGTTGGAGTTATATGAGAATAACCCCAAATAACCCAAAACATGTGCTTTTAGTTAATTTTTAAACAACCTCCTCCATTTTTCACTTAGAATTCATGTAATTCATGAAGAAAAGTGAACTACCTCTTCCTCCACTAGTTTTTTTAAGGGGTATATGTATAGCATTGATCATATTCATAGCATTCTCCAAAAGGACTCATTTGTTGGAGTTATATGAGAATAACCCAAAATCTATGATTTTAGTGAATTTTTAAACAACCTCCTCCATTTTTCACTTATAATTCATGAAGAAAAGCAACGTACCTCTTCCTCTAGTTTTTTTTAGACGAGCAACTAGGTAAGCCTGTGTTTTGATTTTGTCAATTCAACTTTGTATCTTATAATTTGATATGTACTAACATTTTCTTAATATTTGTTTATATTCAATTGTATGATATGTAGTAATATGCTTTTGAAGTAACTTATTTTTGTGTATATTGAGTTATATGTTGTTATTTTAATTTGGAAATGATGAATACATTTGAGACCATTGAATTCATTTGTGACTGCTCCAATGGAAATTGCTTTCAAGTGAAGTCACCGTCGAATCTAAATAATCAATATCAATAATCAACCTCGACTAAGTTATTTTTTTGTTAGATCATAAACAGATTAGAGTTTGAAAAAATAAGGACTATGTCTAGTAAGAGGATAGTTATGTATGTGAAACATGCCCGATAAATAAATTTCTTTTGTGCATGCAACTATCTTAACCATCAGGATCACACCAATGAGGTAATCATCTTGTGAAGTCTATGATATGTCCAAATTGATGATTTCTTGGAAAAAGAGTCTTTTGGAGAAACTCAATCCAAGCGATAAAATGTCTTGTACCATTTTCAACTTAAGCTAGTGTTATATGTATACCTTTGATCATATTCATAAGATTGTCCATAAAGACTGATTTACCAGAGTTCTATGGGAATAATCCAAAATTTGTGCTTTCAGTTAATCTTTAAACAACCTCCTCCATTTGTCACTTAGAATTCATGTAATTCATGTAGAAAAGAGACTTACCTTTTCCTCCACTAGTTTGGTTTCCTATATGAGGAGTTGGGTAAGCCCATGTTTTTATTGTCAATTCAACTTGGTATCTTATGACTTTATATGTACTGGAATGTTCCTAGTTGGGCAAGCCCATGTTTTGATCTTGTCAATTCAACATGGTATGTTATAACTCTATATGTGCTGACATACTCTTAATATTTTTTTATATTGAACTATATGATATGTAGTTATATGTTTTTAAAGTAACTTAGTTTTCTTATCTTGATTTATATTTTGTTATTTTAATTTGGAAAGGATGGATATATTTCGGGGTCCATTCGTGATTGCTCCAATGGAAATTTCCTTCAAGTGACAACGCCATAAAAGCTAAATGTTCCAACAATCAATCTCGATACTCAACCTCGACTAAGGTATATTTTTTTGTTAGATTGGAAATAGATTGGAGTTTTTGGTATTTTTTTTGTTATATCAAAACTAGATTGGAGTGTTTGCTTCACATTTATATATGATTTGATGGGGTAACATAAGGCCTTTTTCTGGAAAGGGAATAGTGGTGTATGAAAAACCTTCCCCTCTTTGATAACTAAATTTATTTTTTACATACAACCATCTTTTGCATGACGATGACACCAAAGAGGTAGCCCTCTAGTCACTGAAATTCAGCATTTTCTAATAAAAGAGGATTTTGCATAGATTGAACCCTAGCTATAAAATGTATTGTATATGTTGATGACCTAGCAATCACTATAAATTCAAATTATTTTATTGAAAATATAAAAGTTATTTGTCAAATTGATTTATCTAACACATTTGAATTATTGTTTAGGAATAGAAATTTGGAAAAAAAATATACTATAATAATTCATCAAACAAAATATGAAAATAAATTGTTGAAAAAATCCAATCTAAATAATTGTTGCCTCATTAAAATACAATGTCAATATATATTTATTCCATTAAAATACAATGTAAATATAAATAGTAATGATAGAATTATTGAAATTAACATTATATTAACAAAATTTGGAAACTTAGATAACTAGTTCATAAACACATAACTTATCGCCGACTTTTTTTACCAACACAAATAATGTATGGATATAACTTGTATATCTTTTCTTACTTTTGAACATATATTTCAATATTCAAAATGACATAATATTATATGTACCTCATACACAAAGAATCAACTGCAATTGTATTAGTTGTTAGTAGGCTCATGGACACGACATGTTTATCGCATTAACATTTTGTTCGTTGACTACCTAAATAAGTTATTAAGAAATTGGAGCACACAAGCGGAGCGAGGCGGAGGAATTTTGCATTTTTTTTAAATGGGACATGTCATTTTTATAATCACTGGAAGTGTATTATTTTCCTGGGCATGTTATGTTGTCAGATGGTTTACACTGCATGTGATTAGAAATTCCATTTTGGTGCTACATGATTTATATAAAGGATTCTACGAGAAGATACGGCTGCAGATTTCTAAACTCCTCAACACGTCTTAATGTTTCGTGTTTCGGCTGTGTTGTTAATTAATAGGTATCGCGTGCGTGTTTCTGTCACAGAAGCCATCAATACCCCGCACAAAAGTTTATATGCACGGCCTATATTTTTAAATTAGCAATTGTCTCAAAAAGCGCAAAGAGAGGTAGATTTAAATTAGCAATTGTCTCAGAAGGTGCAAAGAGAGGTAGATAGGATTGTTAAATCTAAATTGTTGAGTTAGACTTTGGTTTGAAATAATGATTGTTGTTTTAGATTTAGGTTTTTTAGTGTATTTGTGTTAAGTTGGTAATAAAGAATCAAAATAATAAATGAAATATTGAGATGATGAAAGTCCCATAGTTTTTCTATACATATCAAACAGGCCTTGCTGCCACATGCACACTTTACTTAGCAATGAGAAATGAGATCTTCTTGTCACCTACAATACAATATGTGACAACTATTCAAATAATGGTTCTTATATTGCCAACGATAGAAACTTTTATAATTGTACATCATCCAATCGACCAGCAGATGCATGGAGCTTTTGTATAAACTCTCTAGTATGGTATTCACTTAATGTTTTACACTATCAACAAATAATTTGCCACTTCAAAGGCAAGTGAAACATATTTCCACTCATAAGCAAAGACACCCTTATTCATTACAATTATGGATAGAGAACATTGATGGGTATGTTGGAAGTAATGCTTCCATGTCATCAGTAGTTGTCAGTATGAGTCCCTAGGTGTCAATCTAGAAGATGTTGATTCCTATGTAATGATTTGGAGTCTTGATCTAGATGTGTCGAAGTCTGTAATTTATGTCCTATATATTTGCACCTGTGGTGATCAATAAAGGTATCTAAGTGTGTGATTGGTTTGTATTGTGTGGATCCATTGTCTCTCTCTCTTCTCTCTCTATTTTATAACATGATATCAAAAATAAATTTGGCTTGATTCCCTCACGGGAAAGCCAGGAAAATGTGAGAAAGTCTGCAGTGTTATTGTTATGTACATAGATAGATTAATATAGATATGTGATAATTGATTTCTATTATGAGCACACCCTTATTCATTACAATTATGGATAGAGAACATTGATGGGTATGTTGGAAGTAATGCTTCCATGTCATCAGTAGTTGTCAGTATGAGTCCCTAGGTGTCAATCTAGAAGATGTTGATTCCTATGTAATGATTTGGAGTCTTGATCTAGATGTGTCGGAGTCTGTAATTTATGTCCTATATATTTGCACCTGTGGTGATCAATAAAGGTATCTAAGTGTGTGATTGGTTTGTATTGTGTGGATCCATTGTCTCTCTCTTCTCTCTCTATTTTATAACATGATATAAAAAATAAATTTGGCTTGATTCCCTCACGGGAAAGCCAGGAAAATGTGAGAAAGTCTGCAGTGTTATTGTTATGTACATAGATAGATTAATATAGATATGTGATAATTGATTTCTATTATGAGCTTTATTTCTGCCTGTGAGTGTTTTCTAGATTTACATTTGATATTAAGCGAAAGTTCTGAACCATTTTCTTCATAAGATCTACAACTTCATAGATCTACAAAGCGTTGCCTTTCATTGCATGTGGGATAGGAAGTGGCGTAAAAGCTGTACATCCTGTTTTTGCAAAGAAGAGGGTCATGGAATTGTCACGATTGTGGATCTACATCGTGGATCCATGTGAAGAGGTAGAGGAATTTTGGATCACGATCTCGTGTAATTCTCAAATCTGGGCTCGAAAATGTTTGTGTGAAGAGTTATAGAGATGAGGCATTCATGGCAGAACACATCCAAAATTTAGATGAGCTTCGGGATTTATGAATTTTCTCTGTATTGGGAGTGTATTTTGCAGCCTGTCGGCCAAACCTTTCCACAGTCCGACATCATTTTGCAGAAAATACTCCATCAAGCAAGAACTGTTGAAATTATAGTGGATCGTGTAAGTTTTGATTTATTCTTCAGTGACACACAGTGTTTGTATGACGTTGTCCTCATATGCAAGCTCTGGAAAGAGCCGACTTGTTCATCGATTTGAGCAAGTTCATACAGAATCAGAAATTATCGATAGAGAGTCGACCAATAGATAGTGTATCCTTAGTGGAATGATTGGCTTGGAAATAAGAATAACTTCAATCCCTCAGTTGAACATTAACAAGATTCAAAGTGAACGACGAGGACATGAGCAGCTCAGTGTGATATGACTGTGTGTTGCTGCATGTGAACTGTGTGACCGAAAGTGGCAACGCTTCAAAGGTCTTGAATTCGTTGGTCGTGGCAATGGATGTCTTGTTGATGAAATAGCAGAGCCCACCTCTAAATTGTTGAGCTGAGTGTGATCTGAGTGCGGGGTTTCTACGCTTCCATATGGAAAGAGGTCGATCTGATATTTTTTTGTAAGCATTCTGATGTGATTTCAACATAATCAATTTTTTACCAAAGGAATTCTTCTTCCACGCGACATTTTATAGACTGCGGATCCATCAAGGGCCATCTGGGAAATCAAGAAGAAGGCAAACAACGACATTAATCTTCAAAGAAAAATCGATTTTGCAACAAAATATTTTTTGGTTCGCTGAAAAATTTCAAGTTTGGTCTTCATATGATGGAATTATTGAAGAGTTGTCCGCATGGAAATTCATTCCAAATTGGAAGGAACGATTCCACCTCTCAAATCCCAACGACGTGAAAAAATGACTTTTTCACGTGTCAAGTTTTCAAGTAGCACATCCATATGGACAATGATATTTTTCTATTTGGATAAATGCTGATAGTTCAATGTAAAAGAATGGAAATCAATTTTGTTGTCATCATAAGATCGTTGGGTTCTTTGTTCTGTTTTTATCGTTTCGTTTAATTTGTGTGAAAAAAAATATATGTTGTTGGTAGAAGATTTCATGTTGCAGTTTTATCAAGTGTAAGGTGTGAAAAATCGAATGAAGTACCAATTATAGAACAGATTAACATATTTTTAAATTGGTGGTTTTTGATGCATACGGTGACACAAGAATATATCACGAATTTGATTATGTATACTCTGTTATACGCTGGTGGCATGTGTGGAGCCAAGAACATCATCTTACACGTTCGTTTGATTGTGTGTTTAAGAGGTTATCTTGTAAAATTGACTTCTAAATACATTCAGTACCCAGACTACCTTCTTAGATAACTAGAGAATATAGTGGAAGGCCATGTGTTCAATAGATGGAGGTATGTCAATAGGATGTTTCAATATTGAGACTGACCCTTAGTGCAACGGGAGGTCGAGAAGCGTCAATTCTGCAAATTACGTCAAAGATGGCCTGAAGCGATTATGTATTAAATGGAGGTCAAGTGATAGCTAGAAGATGTGGTGGTGAAGAAAGAGCAGTGTTTACGAGATTCCAGAGTGGATGTGAGGGTTGATGAAGACCAATGAGACATATATCATATTATTGTTGTAATATGTGCTTTCAATGTAAGCACTAAGGGAGGATGTTGCAAGTAATGCTTCCATGTCATGTGTAGTTGTCAGTGTGAGTCCCTAGGGGTCAATCTAGAAGGTGTTGATTCCTATGTAGTGAGTTGGAGTCCACATCTAGATGTGTTGAATTTTGTAATTTATGTGCTATATATTTGTATCTGTGGTGATCAATAAAGGTATCTAAGTGTGTGGTTGGTTTGTGTTGCGTGGATCCATTGTCTCTCTCTCTTTGTTCTCTCTATGTTTTAATAGGGCATCATTTGGATATCGTGACCCAAAAACAAAAAGCAAAAAAAATATTTTTAGTATTCAACCAAAACAATCTGGTGGGTAACCCATTTTTTAAATCCAAATTAAATACTTTTGAAACATCCTTACCCCAAATCAATCATTGCTTTTTATTGGAGTTGGGTTTTGAAAAACATTTAATTAATTAGAAATGCAATTAATATTATAATGATAATTTGTATAATTTAATTAAAATTAAATGTAAAAACAAATTATCTCATTACACATAATTTTCCTTGCAATTTTAGGCAATTATGATCTGCCATAAAAACATGTGACTAAACCCTTCACGAATATTAGTCCCCCCATTAAATCTGGCAGGGTTTCGTAGTGTGCCCATTATCCATGGATACAAAGCTTTTGATTTTTTTCCCCTTTATGAGGATGATGCTTGTGTTCATGATTCATTATCCATGGACACAAAGCTTTTGATTTTTTTCCCTTTATGAAGATGATGCTTGTGTTCATGATTCACAGTATTCTCCCTGGGGCTTAGGATCCAGACCCAACAACATTATTTTATATACCTCTTATTCTTGTTTTTTTCCTTATGCAAATATTTAGATTATGATGAGAAGTAGGTAATGGAAAATATATTATTTACTAAGTATCAAATATTTTTAAAGATTTTAATTTCAAATGATTTTCTTGTAGAATTTAAGAATAAAAAATCACTATACTTATTTAAAAATTATGCACCAATATAGCAACAATATCTAGAAATAATGACATAAAATATATGAGGCAGTTGTCCATATTGAAATATTTACTTTTACAATGTTAAATATTATAACTTGCATTGGTCAATGTTATGACAACATTGTTTTATGAACATTTAATGAAATGATTGATTTTATTAATAATGTAAATGAGTGAGCTTGCTATCTTTTTGGTACATACAACAACAACCATTGAACTTTCTAAATGTGATGCTTATTCATCTGTCTGGTAGCCCTTAAAGCGAGTCTAAGCATTTTTGTCTTGTGGAAAAAGAAAAATATTATTTATATTTTTCAAATTTTAATTTATGGTGTAATCATAGTGGTTATCTAGAGTTTTGATGGCTAGATAAGAAAACCATACAATAATATAATAGATAAAATTATTACTTTGTAAATCAAATTAGGTCAATTAATTATTTGAAAATGAATCATTAAATAAACTCAAAATTATTAATAATTATGTTAATAGATGTTTATATTTTTTAATAGTGTTTTTAGAATTATAAAAAATTATTAGATGGATGGTGGAGGTTTAAACTCCATAGAATAATGTAGAATATTATTAGTAATCTGCACATATAAGAAGTTGAGATTTAACTCCAAAATAGATATGTTCCTTTTTCCATTTAAATTAAATTGATTAATTAGACAAATATCACATGACAGTCAAATCTCTCAACCAATAAAATAATAAATATTATACGTTCATTGGTTAGATTTGTCTATTTGATACTTGGTGTAACTATCGTTAAAGAAACAAAACAATCCACAGCGCCTGTAAAATATTATCCAAGACTTTTTCAAGCACCGTTATGATAATATGATCGTCCTGCGCATGCGCAGCACCCACATGAATTGATGTCAGCTAGCTTCTTTGCCAAAAGCACAAGAAATGGTGCACAAATGAAAAAAGGGCTTTTATTGTGCTTGAGGTCACCATGCTCTTCATTTTCAGAAGCGGCGGGCTCGATCGGCGAACTTTCCGACTGGTCATGTTGGAAGAAATCTGTTATCTCTGCCGTTCTCCGCGAAGCTAAATATTTCTAATCCAAATATAAAAATGTAAAATTATTAATATTATGCAAATTGATAAATATTTATGATAAAAAAATTAGCTAATGCAAAAACAATAACCAAATAATTTCTACACTAACCTTCCAAAAAAAACTAATAAAACACTAAAAGAAATATATATAAATGACACACGACATTTATTTATTTAACTTAACAATTTCATCTCCATCTCCATTCATTGACCGCCTCTAAGCTTTTCCAATTTGTCACACGATTCTACCCACATCTTCACCTCTGCTTCTTTAAAATTCGTTATCTCAAATTTCAATGTTGTCATTATGTGAATTATTTTTGAAAGATAAATAATAATGTACAGGTGGATAAATTCTACCAAGAAATACAACACTCTGTATTTTAGGAAAGACCAAGAAATAAAACACTGTGTTCATCTTGCAAGAATAATATAATCACTGTCGAACCTTTGAAGTCCACACCGAATACACTATCTGTGCAAACTGATCAGAGTCGATACTTTGAATAAATAAACGGAGCAACATTCGCACTGTATAATTTGTTTGAAATCATATAGAACGTATAATGGACATAATTTAATTTTAATTGGCTAGGTATAGACACTTTAAAATGATAAAATAACCGCTCCGGATATATTGGCACGTTTGCTGGTCAATTCACTGTATAGGTTGTTTGCTTCTTTCTATATGCATGGATTCTTGGCACGTCAATAAGCATAAATTCAGATCGGGAGTTCAAAATGGTAAAATGTTAATATGAGACTATTGAAAAAACGTTATAGCCTTCTAACTTATAGAATATCTAAGTGTTTTAAGTTTATTTTGACCTTCAAAGTAAGTCAGATTAACCGCATATCTTCCGAGGTTAATCATCTATTTGCCTACAGAAGTTGTTATCTATTCGCATATGAAGGGCTAACTAATGAAATAAATGGAAGTTGAAGTTAACACATATTCATTCTTAAACTTAACGACTTAACTCATAAGAAATATCCCAAATTTCTTTAATGAAGTGATAACGGAACAAAAATTGGAAAATGGATTCTTGATATCAAACTAATAGTGGGGACGTCTATTACTGGCTGGCTCAGAATGCATGTCGATTCATCACTGTCATTCAAAGAAAACCACAAAGAAAACCATGTCACTTGAATTTAGGTTGATTCATCACTGTCATTCAAAGAAAACCATGCCACTTGAAATTACTGACTCTTAGTCCATAATGGGATAGGCTTTCGCTCATAATAGATGCCTCTAGGCGTTGCATCATTAAAATATTTCCTTATATCCAAGAAAAATGAGCTCTTAATCAAACAAAATCAATTTCAAGGCATACTCCAAACCCACTTATTTAGTAATATCTGCTTTTCCTTTTTGTTCTCTACTTTTCACATATCCTTTCATACATCACAAAAAATAAATAAATAATTTTGGTGACCATTTGAATTTGGTATCTAATTTTAACTTGCTATTGTTCCATTTTTAATTAAAGTAAGACTCCTCTCATTTATATATATGTTTATTATATATATATATATATAGTAATTTAAATTTTTTTATTATCTATTAATTTTTTTAATATAATATATATAATTTTGAGATGATAAAATCAATTATAAACTTACATATTTAGTGATTGTTAATAGAAGAATATTGAAAAATGCTTATAAGCTCTCCCTATTTATTAAAACATGTTTCTAGGTTTTCCCAATTTATTGAAACAATTCACGCACAATCCGGCAAGACTTTGCCTCTTCGAAGAACCTATTAGTGCCTTTCCCTTCCAATGCCCACAATGGGCGCAATGGTGATCCGAATTGGATCCATGAAGAATAATCAAAGCACCATGACTGTATCAAATCAGGACAAAACTTCAAATTCAAGAGCATAGAGCAATCAAGAAGACCTCTTAATAGTGGCAGTTGGTAGCCAGTAAGGAACAACGAGGACCTCGGTCAAAGTGTGCTGACTGAGGCCCATGGAGACCATGCAGGACGCAAAAATGGCACCTCGGAAGCCCAGATCAGGAAAGGGAGGCCGTTTCTGATGCATGATTAGCGCTAATCGCGCATCGCTGGGCAAAACCCCTTGAAAGGGAAAGCCCTGAAGCATTCGGTCACATGGAAGCCAGGAAAAACCATGGGGAAAGCGCTAAGGCAGAAGGTGGCACCCATGCTCTAAAACTGGCGGTATATATCAAGGGCACCCTTGTGCGGTAAGCGGAATTGGAGAAAAACAAGCAATTCCACTCAACGCCAGACGCGTGGCAGGTAGAGAAGAGAGAAAACCACCACTCATCGCCCATTAATGGTTGAGCAAGTCAACCATGTGAAATGAGTGAATGGTGTCGGATTTGGGGGCTCCAGATCTAATGGCTGAGATCGTGCCCGATAGGGGAACTGGATTTAACAAGGGATTAAGCCATGATGTATAAGGATTTGAGGTCCGCTTTGACCGCTGAAGTGGTGAACGAGTCATTTCCTGATGCAACCAAAGAATCAAACCGATGAGGAAAAGCTGGCACAGTTCGTAGGAGGACAAGTGGCCACTCCTTGTGAGCCATTGATGATTACGCCAAGACAGGGAACTCTAAGCGAGCAGCAGCAGGCGATCCAATGGGGGCAGAAGAGGAAACGAGAAGTCATGAGAGTGACTGGATTTAAAGCCATGAACAGACAGAACAGAACACAAGGAGCATGGAGAAGAAGATGAAGATAGAGAACAAAGAGAGAGTGAAGCAAAGATCAGAAAGACAGAGAGCCGAGCTGACCTGCAGCATAAGGCAACATCAAGCCATCCTTGAAAGGATCTGTCGGGGAACTGAGCACCACATTGGGCTCCTCCCATTGAATACCAAAGAGGTCAAGAGCTGGTAAGGAAAAGAGTCTGTGGACTCTAGTGGCTTGGGGAATCCAAGAACCACCCTGCCAAGCAATTCTATTTCAGGAGATTTAGTTTGAGCCCTTCATTGTAATTATCTGCTTTAAAAACACAATAAAAGAAGACCACCACTGAGAGCTGGACCGGAGATGTAGCCATGGAGGATAGGGTGAACTCCTTATTAATTGTTGTGCCTTTGTATTTGCTTACTGTGTTTCTCTACTGTTTTCCATATTTCCAATGTCTGTGTATTTTTCAATCTAGTCGATCCATTGCCTAAAATTACATAGACACACATCAGCACATGAGTCTGTAATACCTTGATTCAATAATTAATTAACTGAGTTCACTCAAGAGTGATTTTCAGATCAAGTGGTATCAGAGCTTTAGGCTGTTAAGGTTAGAGAAGCTTGTGTTGGTTTAGCTATTGAATGCTAACTAGATCAAAGCTCAAATTAGGAGAAGGAGAGTTGGTCGAAAATAATCCTGAAATTGGGAGAGTCTATTCTCGGAAGACAATGTTAGAAGAACGATCTGTAGGGCTATACCCTCAATTCATAGATAGTTTCCTAGCCATAAAGTCCACGGTAGAAGAAATGTATAGGGACTTTAGAAAACACAACGATGAAGATTCATCAGGCTCTAAACAAGACAAAGGAGAAGATGAGTCTCACTTCCATGACCACTCAAAAGGCAAAGGGAAAGAAGAACACTTTCTCACACCTCCTAATAGCCCTAAACACAAGAAGAAGGCATCTTTGATTAAGATAGATGTTAAATTTGATTTGCCTCTATATGATGGAGAGTTGAATGAAGAAAAGTTGGACAATTGGATTAGACAAATTTATGTTTATTGTAGAGTGTAGAGTATTGATTCAGACAAGAGCAAGATTCATTTGGCAAGCCTACGCCTTGGAGGCACTACCTTGGTTTGGTGGGAAGGCAGGACCCAAGCTGATCTGAAGAGACATGGTAAGACTATCTCTGTCTGGAGTGAATTTGTTTCTGCAATCAAAAAGTAGTTCTATCCATTGGCCTACATTCAACAAGCCATGATGAGTTGGAAAAATCTTCGACAGTTGAAATGGCAAAGTGTGTAAGGGTACGCTGAAGAATTTAGAAAGAGAGCATTGATTCTAGGAATCTCACTAGACTCACCAGAGACTCTGTTGAAGTGCATTGGTGGTCTACCTAGCTACATGAACCACACCATCCTCATGTTTAATCCCACTAGTATAGATGAGATATCTATATAAGCTACTCATCTAGAAGCTAGAGGAAAGAATGGAAATCCAGAAGTTGGGCGACCATCCCAACCCACTGCAAGCAAGAATAAGGAGAAAAGAAAGCAGAAGTGGAAAGCAAGGAAAGCTAACATTGAACAGAAGAGCAAGGCTTCATGCACTCACTATAAAAAGGATGGGCATGATCATGAGCATTGTTGGATTCTGCATCCAGAGCTGAGTCCTAAGAAGTTCGAGGGCAAGAAGAAGAAGACTGCTACAGCTATTCAGAAGGATTTGGGGTCAGACTCAGGAGATGAAACAACCATTACAGCCACAACAATAAAAGGTAAGAATTTTGAAGCATCTACTAGTAATTATGCACAATCTATTATTGATGAAGAAAATGAGAGAAAAAGACATGAGCTTTTCCATATTTGAGTTATTTCCAAACATCAAAAGATTGATACTTTGTTTGATAGTGGCTCACAAGTAAATCTAATTTTTGAAGCAATTGTAAAGAAGTTGGAATTAGTAACTACACCTCATAAGAAACCATACTCATTACGATGGTTGAATGATAAAGCACAACTACAAGTGACTACTAAATAGTGCAAACTCAAGTTTTCTTTTAGGTCAGCATTTGTAGATGAGGTTGAGTTAGACATTATTCCTTTGGATATATGTGGAATTGTTTTAGGAAGTCCTTACTTGTATGATAGAAAAGCTATTTTCTATAGAGCTGAGAACAAGTATCTACTTGTTAAAGATGGAATCAAATACTTTGTAAGAGCTCATAAGCTCAAGAATAATTATACTCTCATAAACTCAGGGCAGATGAAATGAATGATAAATTCATGTAAACAATTCTTACTGATGGTTGTAAAGGAAAAGAAACCGGATAAAACAAATGTATTTGAGGGCTGTAATGCTAAACAACAAGCTGATTTAGAAAAGGTTGTTTCAGAGTACGATATCTTGTTTCAAGAACCTAAAGGTCTGCCACCCAAAAAGGAAATATTACATGATATTATTTTGCAGCAAGATGCTCCTTTGCCTAACATTGGAATGTATAGGTTGTCTGCTTTAGAGAATGCTGAAATCAAGAAGCAGGTGCAGGAATTACTCGAGAAAGGGTTCATCAGGCCTAGCACATCACCACGTGGGTCATCAATAATTTTGGTGAGAAAGAAAGATGGCTCGTGGAGAAGGTGCATTGATTACCAAGCACTGAATAAGATAAGAATAAAAAATCGTTATCCCCTTCCTTGCATAGATGATCTTTTGGATCAATTTAAAGAAGTTGTTTATTTTTCCAAGTTAGACTTGCACAGTGGATACCATCAGGTGAGAGTTGTAGAACAAGATGCATGGAAGACTGCTTTCAAAACAAAGAAGGCGTTGTATGAATGGTTGGTTATGCCTTTTGTCTTAACTAATGCTCCTACTATTTTCATGAGATTAATGAATGATTTACTCAAACCTTTTCTTGATGATTTTGTTATTATGTGTCTCGATGACATTCTGATATTTGGAAAAACATGGGAAGAAATCTTAAAGCATGTTAAGCAGACATTAGATGTTTTTAAAAGAGAAAAACTTCATATTAAACTCTTAAAATGTGAATTTGGAAAACCATCTCTGAATTATTTGGGTCATATAGTAGGGGGTGGTGAATTGAAAATAGATCCCTTTTTAGTGGCAGTCATTGTGAACTGGCCTAAACCCAAGTCTACTACAGAAGTGAGAAGCTTCTTAGGAGCAACACAATATTAGAGGAAGTTCATTTCTAACTTTTCCTCAATTGTAGCTCCTTTATATGCTTTTATAAGATTGAACAAGGTGTTTCAGTGGGGAGGCAAACATCAGAAAGCCTTCGACACCTTGAAAGAAAATATTAGTACAACACCTCTACTAGCACTACCTAATCTTCAAAGACCAGTTGAGATCCAAATAGATGCCAGTGACTATGCCATGGGAGCAGTGTTGACACAACATGGTAAACCCATATGTTATCATTCTGAGACATTTAGTTCTGCAGTAGTTAACTATCCTATATATGATAAAGAATTGTATGCATTAGTACAAAGTGTGAAAAAGTGGAAACATTACTGAATGGGCAAAGAGACAGTAATACATATTGATCATCAACCACTTCAATATCTACACTCCCAAACTAATTTGCAGCAATCAAGACACTATAGATGGATGGTTTTTCTACAACAACTTCATTTAGTCATCAGATATAAAAAGGGCATGCATAATAAAGTTGCAAACATGTTATCTAGACCCATTATAAATGCATCTACTATACTTAAGCATAATTCTGTGTTATATGAAAGCTACATTGAACAATATTCTCAAGATATAGATTTCAAAGATGTATATGCAACTTTAAGTCAAGGCAAACGAGTAGAAGAATTGGACTATCATGCAAAGGACCGACTCTTATACCATTGTGGGAAGTTATGCATTCCAAAAACTGAGAGAGTAAAGATAATTAGAGAAGCACACACTTCTATGATATCAGGTCACTTTAGGGTAAGTAAAATAGTTGCACAGTTGCAAAGGTTTTTTTATTGGCCTAAAATGAATGAGATAGTTTCTAGCTATGTAAGAGGATGTACTATGTGTGCTAAAAGCAAGCCCAACAATAGAAAACTAGCCTTGTACACTCCACTACTAGTTCCTTCTCACCCTTGGGAAAGTGTTTCCATGGATTTTGTTGGAGGACTACCTAAATCTAGGAAAGGTCATGATTATCTATATGTTGTTGTCGATAGGTTTAGCAAAATGTGTATTTTGATACCTTGTAATAAACATATTACAACTGAACAAACTTCAAAATTATTCTTTGAACATTTATGGGTTCATTTTGGATTACCCACTTCCATTCTATCTCATCGAGACACCTGATTTGTGGGGAAGTTTTGGTCAAGTCTGTGGGAACTGATGGACACCAAACTGAAGAAAAGCACAACTATTCATCCACAAACTGATGGCCAGACAGAAGTAGTTAATAGGATAGTGATCCAGTTACGCAAAGGATATTGCAACAAACATCCTAAGATTTGGGATGAACATTTGTGTTATGTGCAGCATGCTTACAATAGAACAAAACATTCTTCTACACAGAGATCTCCTTTTGAGACCTGTTTTGGTTTCACACCAAGGTCTCCTTTGGATTTTGTCTTTGGTAAAGATACCACAGTTGAGGGACACAGTGATGTGGACAGGGCAACTAGGTTCATTGAACAAATCCAGGAGATCCACCAGGCAATACAAGAACAGCTAGAAAAGAGCCAAGCCAAATACAAGGTAAAGCATGATAAACATCGGATGGAGCATAGTTTCCAAGTTGGTGACCAAGTCTGGCTATATATCAGTAAGGGCAGGATGCAAGGTGAAGGTAAGAAGCTAAAGCCTATCAGGTATGGACCTTTCAAGATACTTGAGAAGATTGGGGAAAATGCTTTTCGCCTTGATCTACCAGCATACATGCACATCTACTCAATCGTAAATGCAGATTGCTTGAGGTTGTTTGAACCTTCACTAATTGAGGATCCCAAAGAGCAGAGTCAATCGCCTTCTATTGATGACCTGCTACCTCAATATCTTAATGAATTACAGGAAGACATAGTTTTGGACAGGAAGGTGAGGACGACGTGCAGAAGAGATGCTGAGTACCTAAGAATTGGGCTCAAAAGGTTCAAGGCCAAGCAGTGTAAAGTGAATAGAGATTAGAAAAGTGAGATAGTTGTACCCTCACTTAGTCAATGCTTGAAAACTAACTTTTGGTGGTCCAAAAGCTTTTTCAGTGGGATGGTTGTGATCCAAATTGGATCCATGAAGAATAATCAAAGCGCCATGACTATATCAAATCAGGACAAAAGTTTGAATTCAAGAGCATAGAGCAATTAGGAGGACCTCTAAACAGTGGTAGTTGGCAGCCAGCGAGGAACGACGAGGACCTTGGTCAAAGCACACTGACTGAGGCCCATGGAGACTGTGCAGGAGGCGAAATTGGCACTTGGGAAGCCTAGATCGGGAAAAGGAGGCCGTAATCATGCATCACTAGGAAAAACCCCTTGAGAAGGAAAGCCCAAAAGCGCTCCGTCGCGTGGAAGCCAGGAAAAACCATGGGGAAAGTGCTAAGGCGGAAGGCAGGACCCATGCTCCAAAACTGGCAGTATATATCGGGGGCACCCTTTAGTGGTAAGTGGAATTGGAGAAAAATGAGTGGTTCCACTCAGTACTTGACGCGTGGCACGTGGGGGAGAGAAAAAACCATCATTCATCGCGCGCTAATGATCGAGCAAGTCAACCGCGTGAAATGAGTGAATGGCATTGGATCTGGAGGCTCTAGATCTAACGGCTGAGATCGCACCCGATGGGGGAACCATATTTAACAGGGGGATAAGACACGATGTATAAGGATTTGAGGTTCAATTTGATTTTTGAGGTGGCAGACGAGTCATTTCCCAATGTAACCAAAGAACTGAACCGACGAGGAAAACCTGGTGCAGTTCGTAGGAGGACAAGTGGCCACTCCCTGTGAACCATTGATCATGACGCCAAGACAAGGAACTCAAAGCGAGTAGCAGCAGGCGATCTGATGGGGACAGAAGAGGAAAAGATCAGTCATGAGTGCGACTAGATTTAAAGCCATGAACAAATAGAACAGAACACAAGGAGAACGAAGAAGAAGACTAAGACAGAGAACAAAGAGACAGTAAAGTAATGAGCAGAAAGACAGAGAGCTGAGCTGACCTACAACATAAGGTAGCATCGAGCCATCCTTGAGAGGATCTGTCGGGGAACTGAGCACCACATTGGGCTCCTCGCATTGAAGACCAAAGAGGTCAAGAGCTGGTAAGGAAAAGATTATGTGCACTCTAGTGGCTTGGGGAATCCAAGAACCACCCTGCCAAGCAATTCTATTTCAAAAGACTCAGTTTGAGCCCCTCATTGTAATTCTCTGCTTTAAAGACACAATAAAAGAAGGCCACCACTGAGAGCTAGACCAGATTCGTAGCCTTGGAGGATAGGGTAAACTCCTTATTAGTTGTTGTGTCCTTGTATTTTCTTACTGTGTTTCTCTGCTGTTTTCCATATTTCCAGTGTCTGTGTATTTTGCAATCTGATCGATCCATTGCCCAAAATGACATAGACACACACTAGCACATGAGTCTGTAATACCTTCATTCAATAATTAATTAAATGAGGTCACTCAAGAGAGATTTTCAGATCAAATGGGTTGTTGTCTATATGAGATTAATCATCACTTGAAATCATGTCTGGTTTTTGTACCATGAAAAACAATTGTGAACTCCACTCTAATTTTAGGGAACATGGAATCTTGCAATTCGTAGAGGATTGTATTGTAATTTGAGGATGATTATAGTTAAATAAAATCATGGTGATTCATATAGGATCCAAAAAAGAAATGGTAGAATAAATTGTGAATCCTGTGCTCTGCCCCAGAAAAAAAATCATGAATGCCTGAAGAATTAAGGAATTGGTGCTTATTGGCCAATACCAGGGAGAGAGCATATGGAAATCACTGAATACATAAACTAAGAAACAATTACATATTCTAATCGTGCCTCACAAATTGGGTGTGTAGAACTTGCCTGCGAATGCCCGTATTCAATCTAGATTGTGATTAGGTTGCATGATAGTTGTGGACACAAGCAATTGAATGCCCAAATCCCCCAATTCGACTACTAATTTCTCAATGGTTTCATTTGATTTTGATTTTCCAACAAGATGCCCATTACATTCACCTATATCAAATTATTCCACGGAGATGGAGATATCGTTAAATGTTGAATTAGAATAAAACACCATAATTAAACATGTTCACATACTTACTATTTTGCAGCATGGATTCTTGCACTACCTCAAGAGGAAAATTGAGCATAGCTCATGAAGCCTTCCTGATAATAAGCCATGCCCACCTCCTTTGTTGTGTTAAAAGCCCCAAGCCAAACACGAGTGCCATGCCGATTTGAATCTCTAATCTCTGCAACATATTTCCCCATGGCCTTTTCCTCACCCCCTCTGTAAAGATTCTCCATTGTTAATGGCTTCCCTTTCTCCTCCTATGCACTTGCTAATGTCTCTACCCCGACGTCTTTCTTTTCCTCGATCATCTAATTCATGGGATCCCAACCTTCACTCATCGCTTCCTCAGAATCGTTTTCATCGAAAGGGAATTCATGCAACAGAGAAGCATAAGGCTATAACCATTCTTCAAATTCCCCACGATCTGAGGAAACACAAGTACTAATAGGCCTGTTGCAAAATGTGGGTAATCTATGCACAGATGTCAACTGTAAAATCTAAGGTCATATGGTATACAAATGTCACGCTTAAATAAGAAAAAAGTAGCCACAAATCCCTGGTGAAGGGATTATATATATATATATATATATATATATATATATATATATATATATATATATATATATATACATATATATATATATATATATATATATATACATATATATATATACATATATACATATATACATATATACATATACATATATATATATATATATATATATATATATATATATATATATATATATATATATATATATATATATATATGCCTAATTATATCTAGGAGTCGTTTACCCAGGTAGAGGAATTGCCCAGACAATTAAAAGTGGTCGGAATCCCTTAAAATAAAATCAATTTTTTTATAGAGGTAGTGTTTGAATCGTGTTTTTGATGGTGGAAATGGATTCAACACTATCAAAAAAGTCTAGGAAACCTAAAATTTTGAAGTTTAACAATTATAAATTAGATTTACAAAAATCTTTACCAGATTTTCTCTAAATTTAACCAAATTTCTATAACTTTCCGGGCAATTCCTCAAATTACTATAGAATTATATCTATAGGTTACATAGATTTGATCAAGAAAACCCTGCACTCCAATAAAAATTGAATTATTTAATAAATATACAAAAATAAAATTAATGGGTGATACTTATGTTATACAATTGTCATTTAGCCTTTACATTTCTATTTTTCAAATTATGTTCCATTACACCTTCATCGCCATAGCGTTTATGGTAGTTGTCAAGTAGTTGTAATAGTGTTGTATGGTGAGGCTAGAACATGTGGCGAAAAACTCTCGGGATAGATTTCAGAGAAGAGAGTGGAGGGTTTTGTACAAGATTTTAAAATTTGGGGAAAAAAAAGCTACATGGCAACTATTCGTTAACCGTTATGGTTAACGAGATGGGTTGTCAGGTATACTTTTGGGTTAAATGGTGAGGCCAGAACATGTGGTGAAAAACTCTTGGGATCAATTTCAGAGAAGAGACTGAAGGGTTTTGTACAAGATTTTAAAATTTGGGAAAAAAATAGCTACATGGCGACTATTTGTCAACTGTTGAGGTTAACGAAATGGGTTGTCAGGTATACTTTTGGGTTCAATGGTGAGGCCAAAACGTGTCAGGGAAAAACTCTCGGGATTGATTTCAGAGAAGAGAGTGAAGGGTTTTGTACAAGATTTTAAAATTTGGGAAAAAAATAGCTACGTGGCAACTATTGTCATACATAAAATTAGCGTAAGTGTCCTTCTTGGATTTGATAATCATAACTTTTGTTTTGTCAGTGTTAAGAGTCATACCCATGATATAGAAGAAATCCTTAAGAAGTCTAAGTGTCTTATCAAGATCATATGGGAACCTTGCGAGAAGAACAATATCGTCATCATAGAGAAGAAGGATGATGACTATCCTAGCTAAGATCGTGCCAGAACAGCCTACTTCCCCTAAACAACCCTTTAGCTTGTCAATGTAAATGCGAAATAGGGTAGGGAAGAGGCATCAACCTTGTTTAACTCTAATATTACACTTAATATCTTTCGACCACCTCTCATTGCTCTTTAACTTGGCAATTACATTCTCATATAACCTTATAGTGGAAACTCTCAACTCGAAAGGAACCTTTAGCTCTTCTAATCTATTCCACATGTTGTTTCTACAAATCGTATCGAAAGCCTTTCTAAAATCCAGAAAGCAATAAAAGAGATTCACCCCACTTTATTATAGAAATTTTTAATGGTTAACTATGTTTTGTTATAATATTGTGAATTAGTGCCATAACTTATCAATATCACATGTCCAAAAACTCATTACTCATTTTATATGATACTTGTTCATATAACATTTTTTAAATTGATAACAAAAAAAATTACATAATTACTTTGAAAATAAATAGATCTTTAATTTGTAAATACTCTTTAAATAAACTTTAAATCTTTACCATTAGCCTAATAAATATTTGTAACTAAATTAAAATTATAAAATTCCAATTCCTAAATAAACATCCCTATCTACACAATAATTAAACTAATTTTACTATGATCTACAATTATAGATTGTCTTCAATAAAATATCTAACATTAATTAAACACAATATGCATTCACAACTTGTAAAGCTAAATACATATCAATAATTCAACTTAAACACAATATGCATTTACTACTTATAAAGCTAAATACATATCAATAATTCAACTATATTGCTTATTATTTCCTATATGTTGGTGAAAATTTATAACAATATGACTTATATTTCACATCTAACCATCAAATTATCATTTTTTAAATAATTTATTTATTAAATATTTGTTTTTTAAAATTAAAATTAAAATAAATAAACATATTTACATATAAAATACATAATTTTATATATTTTTGATGACCTATTCATTAATTAACTTAAAGAAAAACATAGGTTTACAAATCTAATAAATATTTTAAGTTAATATTTTTTTAAAATATACATAATTTGATTAAATAAATTAATTAAATATTTATTTTCTATAGTTTACCAAGAATCCACTCAAACAAATTGTTTAAGTAAAATAAATAACAAACGAAGTGTTTGGAGCAGTAAACTAAATAACAAACTGAGTGTTTGTAGTGTAAAGAATGGAAATGATTATAAATAATGTAAATCCACACCAATAAAATGTTAAATAATTGATAAATGAACCTATCTCAAGGAATGAAATATGTAACTATTTAAGCAAAGACTCCACTCAAACTAATTGTTTAATTAAAATAAATAACAAACGAGGGGTTTGGAGCAGTAAAATAAATAACAAAATAATTGTAAATAATGTAAATTCACACCATTAAAATGTTAAATAACTGATAAATGAATCTATCTCAAGGAATGAAATATGTAACTATTTAAGCAACTTTACTAGATTTCTTACACATCGCATGTCCTTGAAATATGTAACAATTTAAGCAACTTTAGTAGATTTTTTACACATTGCATTGTGTTGAGAATGCAACAAGATGATGGAGCTTAGTGGAAAGAAGTTGCCTTCACTAAGTGGGCCTGTAGGCTATTTTTGGCGCATAGTCTATTATTAGACTATGTCTATTTTTAGACATATGGATCATGGTCTATGAGTTGCAGAATGCTATTTATGGATGATTAGTCATGTTGGGAAAAATAGATGGACTTCTATTTCTGGCTCACAGTGGAGTGATCAAAGTATATTTTTAGACTGCCAGGCTAAAAATAGAAATAGTCAAATATTATTAGCCCTTAGTAATATTTGGACTCTAAACATTATCTTATTCTCTTGGAGCACTTCAGTTTGAACTACAGATGTGGCACATGTAGCTGTTAGAAGGAAATATGATTTCTTTGTGGGTTAGTTGAGCTATTGCATGCAGGACATCAGTTAGAACTCATGTGGTTGAGTTTGGTGGAGTTGATTGTGGAGTTGATGGAGTTGTGTTCAGTTTGACTTTGTTAAACTAGTTGTAATTAGTCTAACTAAAAATAGACTAGTGATGAGTGATGTGAATTAATTCACTAATTATTAACTCATAAAGCAACTAAAGAATACATTAGTTAACTCAGTTACATGTCAGTGCATGTACAGTTCAGTGGAGACAGGTGTTAGAGGTAAGTGAAAGGGTGAGTTGTGACTATCAGTTGTGCATGAGATTTGCACAATAATGGATTGAGTATGCCCATGAGGATTGCGCGGTATATGCCCAGTGAAATACCCTGTGCTCACATGATTTTCACTTGGTATTGTGCAATAGAGGCAAGCAAATTAGCGGAGGAGATTTGAACCTATCACTTGTTCGGATCTGAGCTAGTTTTGTGTGTAATAGGTGGAGATAGTACAGAGTACTTGTGAGGAGTATTACACTATGTATTGTTACATGTTCTCAATCATTATAATATACAGATAGTGTGGGGTTTTTAGCTGTATGCTTTCCCCGGGTTACATACTGTGTTAATGTGTGCATGCAATTGGTGTTTCATTGTTTTTGATGCTGCTAAATTGATGATCAACGTAGAGGAGGTTATGTATTGTGCATGTATTCCACAATAGTGTATAATCGGGATAATCTCTGTTGAATAAGTGTTTAGTATTTAAAATTTCTACATGGTATCGAAGATGTTGATCATCAGATCTATTATTCAGAAAGTGTTTACATCTTATTTCTTTAGGCAGAGTCCGTAATCGGGCCAGGTAGTCTTTGGATTCACCCTTCCTTTGGAAGGTGAGATATCCGGTAAAAGCCCATACAGTCAATCTCTGTACGAGAAATACTTTGTTCTCACGAATTGTAGATCAGAGGCGGTTGAGTTTGGAGCTGGTGGAATTCGGATTTGTAGGAGTGTTTTCTTGGTATCAACGTGGCAATGTCTTTCAACGAATTGCGATTGGAGTATGCTCTTGAGCGCAGCTCGAACTATATTGCATGGAAGGATAGGATGGAGGCAGTGTTGGATGATAACGGGCTGAAGGAGTTCATAGAGGCTGATGTCCCAAAGCCTACTAGTACTACGCAGGTTGATGCTTGGCAAAAGAAGACAGCAAAGTGTCGAAGGATTTTGTTGGAGGGCATGAAGGATCACATTGTGTCCAGCCTGCATGGAAAGGCTTCTCCATACTTGATGTGGAAAGCATTTACAGATCTATTCCAAAGCAAGAGCGATCAAAGGAAGCTGGTGCTCAAGGATAAACTCAGAAACATCAAATGTGAGAAGGGAGACAGTATGCCCAAGTATCTCACAAAGTTCACTTAGTGCAGGGATGAGCTGGGAAGTGTGGGGGTTTCTGTCAATGATGAGGACTTGGTGAGCTTGGCTCTCCTTGGTCTTTTGAAGAGTTAGCATTCCTATCAGGACTCTGTCAATGGTCAGGAGAAATTGCCAGGATGGGAAAGACATTGGTCAGATCTTGTGCAGGAGGAGATCAGGCGGAATACCAGGGATGGATCTTCATCAAGGGGACCTGATGAAGAAAATTGTGCTTTCGCTGCCAAAGAAAAGAAGGGGAAGAACAAGAAAGCTTCTCAGTCCGGTGCGAAAGGCAAGAAGCAGGACATGTCCAAGGTGAAGTGTTTTCACTGTCACCAGCACGGACACTATGCCACTAATTGTCCGCGGAAGAAGAAGAACAAGCAAGTTGTTGGATCTGCAGCAGGAGAGGCTCTAGCCTCGCAGTTTGAGCTTGATTTTTCATTGATCGCATGCTTGGTTTCAAGTGTGATGGGATCGGTGTGGTTCTTGGACAGTGGTGCGTCGTTTCACATGACAGGAGATCGAGATTTGTTTTATGATCTAGAGGACAAAGATCTTCGAGTGCACATCGAGATGGGCGATGATGGTAGATACAATGCGACTGGTATCAGTACCATTTCCTTTGAGAGGGAGTCTGGTAAAGCCTTCGTATTGAAGGAAGTGATGCATGTTCCAGGATTGAAGAAGAATCTTATCTCTTTGGCGATGTTAGAAGACAAGGGATATGATGTTGTTTTCAGCAAGGGAAAGGCTTTCCTGCACAGCAAGACAACTGGAGAAACCTGGAAGATAGGGGTTCAAGTGAGGAACCTTTATCAATTGCATGTAGATGGTTGCACAGCAATGGCATGCAAGGCAGAAGGATTGGTGAGCCGGGATGATGGCAAGTTGTGGCATAGGAGATTGGGTCACCTTCACCATGGAGCCTTGAAGATACTGTAGCAGATCACTACAGGGCTTCCTAGAGGCACTCTTGTGTAGTCAGATTAGTGCAAGGGGTGTACTTTGGGAAAGTTTTTGAAAGCCACCTTTCACGAGAAGGATAGTCATGCCATGACAATCATTGAGAGAATTCACACAGACGTGTGTGGACCTTTCTCAGTAGCTTCGACAGCAAAACACAGGTATTATGTGATCTTTGTTGATGATTTCTCTCGTAAGTGCTGGATCATTTTCATGCAGAAGAAGAACAAGACATACTCAATGTTCTGTGAGTTCAAAGCACTGGTCGAGAAGGAGTCGGGGAAGAAGGTGAAGGCTCTTAGGAGCGATAATGGTGGTGAATACATCTCTGGCGAATTCAAGGATTTTTGCAAAGCAGAAGGGATTCGAAGAGAGCTCATAGCTCCCCATAACCCACAACAGAACGAGGTTGCTGAGTGGAAGAATAGAACGATCGTGGGTGCTGCATGGGCGATGTTGCATGATTAGGGCCTACCCCTTCACTTGTGGACAGAAGCATGCAATACAGTAGTTTATGTGCAGAACCATTGTCCTCACAGGATAATTCACATGAGTACACCCGTGGAGGCTTATTCTGGTAAGAAGCCTGATCTTTCTCATTTGAGGATTTTTGGTGCTAATGTTTACATGTATGTGACGAAGGATGCCAGGAAGAAGTTGGAGCCGATCGCAAAGGTTGGGATATTTGTGGGGTACACTGATATGCCCCACAACTATCGTGTGTATTTGCCAGACAGTGGCAAGACTGTTGTGATATGGGATATAAAATTTCAGGAGGAGAAAGCCATGAAGTGTTCACTTGAGAGGGAGCCACACTTGCATGTAGATGAGGAGCTATTAGTTCCCAAGGATGAACTTCAGGACGTGGATCAGCCACAGGAAGAAGTTCATGGAGTGGAAGAGACCACTCATGCAGCGCCAACCATCAGAGGGCGAAAGCACTTGACAAAAGCTGAGTGACTGGCTCAAGATGTAGAGAAAGTTGTAGGACCACCTACAGCCCAACGCAGGCAGAGACAGTCACCTGATCAGTACACTGGATACATGGCTCTTATGAGCAAATGTGTTGTGACTGAGCCATCCTCTTTCGAGGAAGCTGTGGAGGATCCTGCATGGGTAGATGCCATGGTGGAAGAGTATGATTCGATTGTCAGAAACAGTGCATGGGAGATTGTTCCTAGACCGGAAGGGAAATCAGTGGTGGGTTCGAGATGGATCTACAAAGTTAAGCAGGTAGCTGGTGGGAGTGTGGAGAAGTACAAGGCAAGATTTGTTGCCTGAGGCTTTTCACAGATTGAGGGGATCGATTATGAGGATACCTTTGCACCTGTCGTAAGGTATTCTTCCATACGGACGATTCTTGCTCTCTCAGTGCAGATGGGATGGTGCATTCATCAGATGGATGTGAAGACTACATTCATCAACGGAGTCATTGAGGAGGAGGTGTACATTGAGCAACCCGAAGGTTTCGAGATCTTCAGCAGTGAGTCGCATGTGTGCAAGCTCAAGAGAGCACTGTATGGGTTGAAACAAGCACCACATGCTTGGTACACACGGATAGACAGCTATTTCACTAGACTTGGATTCTCCAAGAGTGAGGCGGATCCTAACCTATATCAGATTGTTGTGGAGGGTAAGTTGCTTATCATTGTACTTTATGTAGATGATTTGATTCTAATGGGTGATGAGTTGTTGATACTTTCATGCAAGGATGATCTTGCTAAGGAGTTTGAGATGGAGGACTTGGGCCTCCTTCATTATTTCCTAGGATTGGAAATCTGGCAGCGTAGTGATGGACTATTTGTTTCTCAGGGTAAGTATGCTCGGGAGATACTGGAGAAGTTCAACATGCATGGTTGCAAGCCTGTTGATACTCCTCTTCCTGGAGGTTGGAGGAAGGAGGATGCCACTTCAGTAGAAGAAGTGGATGCCACTATTTATCGACAGCTGGTGGGGTTGCTTATGTATCTGGTCAATACACGACCCGATATATGCTATGCTGTTAACCAGCTTTCACAAGCTATGGTTAAGCCTACCAAGCTCTTCTGGAAGGCGGGAAAGCATGTATTGTGTTATTTGAGAGGCACATCGGGATATGGATTGTGGTACAGACAGGAGGATGAGGTGAAGCTATGTGGCTTCATGGATGCAGATTGGGCAGGGAGCCCAATGGACAGAAAGAGCACATCAGGAGGGGTCTTCAGTATCAGATCGACAACAGTTTCTTGGTATAGCAGGAAGTAGAGATCCGTAGCACTCAGTTCAGCAGAGGCCGAGTATATGGCAGCAAGTTTGGCTACATGCGAGGCTATATGGATGAGGAAGATTCTGGTCGGTTTGTTCGGTTCTCACTTGGAGCCTACTGTGATTTACTGTGATAACCAAAGTTGCATAAACTGTAGGCTAATCCTGTATTTCATGATAGATCTAAGCACATTTACATCAGGTACCATCATATCAAAGATTGTGTGCAGTGGAGAATCATGTTACTTTTATACATTCTAACGAAGGATCAGGATGCTGATATCTTGACGAAGGCGCTCACCAAGAGCAAATTCGAATACCACCGAGGCAGGATAGGGGTTGATGATAATCCATATCTTGTTGAGAGGGAGTGTTGAGAATGCAACAAGATGATGGAGCTTAGTGGAAAGAAGTTGCCTTCACTAAGTGGGCCCGCAGGCTATTCTTGGCGCAAAGTCTATTTTTAGACATATGGATCATGGTCTATGAGTTGCAGAATGTTGTTTATGGATGATTGGTCATGTTGGGGAAAAGTAGATCGACTTCTATTTCTGGTTCACATCGGAGTGATCAAAGTCTATTTTTAGACTGCCAGGCTAAAAATAGAAACAGTCAAATATTATTAGCCCTTAGTAATATTTGGACTCTAAACATTATCTTATTCTCTTGGAGCACTTCAGTTTGAGCTACAGATGTGGCACATATAGATTTTAGAAGGAAATACGGTTTCTTTGTGGGTCAGTTGAGCTATTGCATGCAGGACATCAGTTAGAACACATGTGGTTGAGTTTGGTGGAGTTGATTGTGGAGTTGATGGAGTTGTGTTCAGTTTGACTTTGTTAAACTAGTTGTAATTAGTCTAACTGTAAATAGACTAGTGATGAGTGATGTGAATTAATTCACTAATTATTAACTCATAAAGCAACTAAAGAATACATCAGTTAACTTAGTTGCATGTCAGTGCATGTACAGTTCAGTGGAGATAGGTGTTAGAGGTAAGTGAAAGGGTGAGTTGTGACTATCAGTTGTGCATGAGATTTTCACAATCATGGATTGAGTATGCCCATGAGGATTGCGTAGTATATGCCCAGTGAAATAGCCTGTGCTCACATGATTTTCACTTGGTATTGTGCAATAGAGGCAGGCAAAGCAGCGGAGGAGATTTGAACCTGTGACTTGTTCGGATCTGAGCTAGTTTTGTGTGTAACAGGTGGAGATAGTACTGAGTAATTGTGAGGAGTATTGTACTATGTATTGTTACATGTTCTCAATCATTATAATATATGGATAGTGTGGGGTTTTCAGCGGTATGCTTTCCCCGGGTTACATACTGTGTTAATGTGCGCATGCGATTGATGTTTCATTGTTTTTGATGCTGCTAAATTGATGATCAACGTAGAGGAGGTTATGTATTGTACATGTATTCCACAGTAGTGTATAATCAGGATAATCTCTATTGAATAAGTGTTTATTATTCAAAATTTCTACACATTGTCATGAGGTAGCATAATTTTTTGGAGATCCACTTTGTAACACACAACCATATAATATATAAAAATGACACACATAAAAAAAATTTCAACACTAACCTAGCTACATTTCTATATACATTTAATGTAATATTCCCACATCAAACATTGTTGGTCATTGCATATTCATGGTTTAATAATTAATTGCCACATTTGATATAAAATAAAGTCATGTCTGACTGACAGATTTGGGGTACTGAAAACATAGAGGCTTTTACCAACCCACAAGATCTGTGTGATCCTTCACAAGGTGGCTGGGTTACACCTTGCCTTGGACTTTATGGCTGCTTGTACATTCCTGTCAACTATTCTCAGACATTAATGCGCATGGTCGTAACCCCACTCATCGCTTTGGTTGTGATAAGTGTTAGTTCTCCTGCCTGTCGATTTGGTTTGCACCATCCAACGATGGTGTTTTCTTTGGCATCATCCATCTCCCTAACACTTGGGTTTCCACCATCTTTCTTGCTCATGTGTATCAGTATCTTTTTGGAAACATGCATTATCTCCTTACTCTACTATTCTACCCAGAATCTAGTAATGATTGTAATTCTCAGTTTATACTAAATCATTTCCAAACTACCCACATACAGTAAGCAGATCATTCATTATAACCACATTATTTCAATTCACAATAAACATTCAACAATTTTATTGATAGTAATTATCATGATAGTATCACTTATCTGTATTTTGTTATGTATATGTTAAATAATCTGAAGATCTCTCCACCCAGCCTTGGAACTGACAATTACATTAAAGTTCCCCTTCCAAGCCCTTCCACTTCTACCAAAACGAAACAGATGGGTACCTTGGGCATCAGGACTCTGTCCAACATCAAGTACGTTGGGCATCAAGACTTTGTCCAGTCTCAAGTCCCATACCCCACAGCTTGTTCCCTCAACTTTCTTTCCCACTGATTATATTTGTCAGCTCAAGGAAGAATATAGCACATTCCTCTGCTTTCCAAACCCAGAGGGTTCTGCATAACTGCCAACAACTTCTCCATTCTTATTTTTGTATGACACTATTGCTTAGAAATTTCATCAAAAACATTGAATTAGGTCCCACGGTAGAAACTCCAATTGGCTGAACACACCGACTTGCAACCAAAATTTTGAATTAAACAATATCATTGACCATAGCAATTACACAATTCCATATAGTGAGTTGAATTCATATATATACGTGAGACTTGTTTGCCATTTCATCACATTGAATTCAAATGCCTCATAGATTTGTAGGCATATTAGATCATGGATGCCTCACCAGAATCTGAAGTAGAAGAGAGAGAGCACGTCCTCTAATATCCAATCTTCAGTGGTCCATCTCTCATATTTGGAGTGGGGAAGAGGAGGTGCTCTCTCCCTCTTCTTGTTCATGTGTTTCTGGCGATATGCACAACCCCAAATCATTCAGGCAACTTTTTCATTAATTTATGTACCTGGTAAGTTCCAAAATATTACATGTAACAATGGCATATTGTACTCTTTTTATTGCATGACATTTTGTTGGTTGACTAACTAAAAAACTTATTCAGAAATTGGATCACACTAGCAAAGCAAGGCGGAGGAATTTTGCACTTTTCCTAAATGGCACACGTCATTTTATAATTGTTGGGAGTGTGTAATTAATGTTTCCAACACTATTAATTACTAAGTCATAAAATAGGGGATGGTCACTACTGAGTTCTACTCAAATTGTTAAGTACACATAAGGTAGGGTTTTCCTTTTTAAGGCATGTAGAGATAAATTATTGGATTTTTATTGGTTACTATCATTTCAAAGATTAGTTTGGAGTTCATTCAACATCACCACTAAAATTATATGAGAAAAATCATAAACTTCAATTTCAAATCACATGGTAATGAACCACGTCCAAGTTCTTCAATTTACAGTATTCACATGGGAATGTGCCACCATGTTTGTCGGCTTTGGTAAAATAGGGTTACAATGGTGTGATTAATGAAGACATGTTGTAGATGGTCAGTGTTAAGAATTCTTATCCTGGGCTGAAAGGAATCTACAAACTCCACTTTGTGTTGTAAAAACATGTGCAAAAAGGATAAGCTAACACACTCTACACATGGCATCGCAGTCTGAAAAAACATTTGATTCCATAATTTTTGCGTGTTCTGATGTGGGATTTTTCATGTTTAATTCATCTTCAATGGGATTTGGAATTTTTAATACCATGAGAGAGGAGGAATTCCTAAAAAATAATCCTTCTCTCTATTTCTTTCGGGTGTCCCTTATAAAGGATGGACATTTAGATAGATGACATGATCTAATATAGAGTCATAATAAATCCCATAATGAAAGCTTGGTCATAGGCATGGCTCATTATTAGATTGAACACATCTCCTCCCAAGCTTATATCTAATCTTACCTACTTTGGATTCACCTGCAAAACAATAAATATTCTTAGAACTTGGCATGACTGCAGTCCAATGAATTACTCTAAGAATACATATTGAATGTAACAAGACTTAGAGGACTGTACAAACTTCTATGACAACATTGTTATATTTGTTCACAAGGTTGAAGCAACACTTGGCATAACATCCTTCAACATGGTAATCTGGAGGTAGCCATTGTAATGAGTGTACGTTTTAACCCATACAAAAATTACCTGCTTACGAATTCTAACAACAAAAAATAAACAATGTGAGAGCATAACACATATACACAGAGATTTTCCCCTAGATCCCAAAACTGGGACTACTAGATTGATTTTTCATTATGTTCCTTTCAATGTTACAATACATATTATACATGCCGAAGCATCCAATACCATGGACCGAAAACCATCGCGTCCAAAACCATGGACCGAAAACCATGCACAAAACCATAGGTAGGTCTACCCAACCTAATATAGGGTCCAAAAAGAAATTTCCTGGGACGTTGCCCCGGACCCTATAGAGGGGGGCTACCCACCCCCGTAAAACCCCCTATTACCCCCTGTTGTGCAATCGGTGCAATGAAGGGGGGGGCTCGTCCCCCCTTCTAACCCCCCGACTAACTACATGGGCTAGTCGTGGAAATAATATAATACAACCCAGAATTCTCCCACATGTTGTTTTCTTTCCATAGGGGGACATAGGAGAGCTTAGTCATTTATCCAGCCCTGCAATGCCCATTGTTTCTCTACACCAAGAGAACTTCTCAGAGCTCACAAATTTTTTCAATGCATCTGCAATATTCTTCAAAGTGTCCACCTTTACCAGAAACACCTTTTTGTCTTCTATCACATCCCTCACAAAGTGATACTGAACATCAATGTGGTTTGTCTTTGAATGGTAAGAAGGGTTCTTTGCCAAGAAAATTTCACTTTGGTTGTCATAGTATATCCTTATAGCTACCTATACTAACCCCATACTTGAGCACAATCTCTGCAAGCAAACTGTTTCCCTGCTTGCATGAGTGGCTGCCATGTATTCTGCCTTGGTAGTTGATTGTGCCACTACAGATTATTTCTTACTCATCCAACTAATTGCACCTCCAAATAGGTTAAACACATACAAACTTGTAGATATTCTCTGATCCAAATCTCCAACCCAGTCTACATCAACGAAGCCACAGATATCCAAAAATCTGTAGAATCCTAGTCTTCCTTGGTAGCACAAACCATAATCACTAGTGCCACACAAATACATAAAAACCCGCTTCACT
The DNA here is from genome assembly GCA_031772625.1 of Pinus tabuliformis. Lineage (NCBI taxonomy): Eukaryota > Viridiplantae > Streptophyta > Pinopsida > Pinales > Pinaceae > Pinus > Pinus tabuliformis. The sequence goes on along the minus strand of CM062804.1, from coordinate 1,361,994,948 downwards.
GTTGTCCAACGCTCCTTCCCTAGTTTTGACATAAACCTGCTCAATACTCCCACTACATGTGCAATGTCTAGTCTAGTATAGACCATCGCATACATCTGGCTACCGACTGCACTTGCATATGGAAAACGAGACATATTCTCTTCCTCTTATTGTGCCTTGGGACACTATTTAGTAGATAACTTTACACCTACAGGAATAGGAACCTTCACCAATTTAATATCCTGCATATGAAACCTTTGCAGTATTGTCTCAACATACTTCCTCTAGTTTAACCAGAGCTTCCTCTTTGCACAATCTCTTTAATTTCCATGCCCAAAATATAGTTTGCAGCACCAAGATCTTTCATGTCAAATTTGGAGGACGATTGGGTCTTCAAATCCTGGATAATTTCTTTGGCATTTCCAACCAGAAACGTATCATCCACATACAAGACCAAATAAATAACACGATCACCAATTAATTTAAAATACACACAATGATCTGCTTTGCTTCTAGTGAAGCCAGGTCCCTGTATATATGTATCAAACTTTTGATACCACATCCTTGGTGACTGTTGTAACCCATACAGAGACTTGTTTAACTTTCATACCAATTCTTTCTTACCCTTCACTACAAAGCCTTCAGGTTGCTTCATGTAGATATCCTCTTCCAGATCCCCGTGAAGAAATGTTGTCTTCACATCCACCTATTCTACCTCAAAATCAAAAGTAGCAGTAACAGATAAAAGTAATCTAATAGAAGCTACCTTGGCAACAAGAGTAAAAATATCATCAAAATCATTTCTCGGCACCTAGGAATAACCTTTTGCTACGAGCCGAGGTTTGTATTTCTCCATCTTTCCCTCTGCATTTGTCTTCTTCTTGAAAACCCATTTACTACCAACAAGTTTCCTTCCAGCTGGCAACTCCACTAGATCCCAGGCCTCATTTTTGTGCAAAGATGCCATTTCATCAACCATGGCCTCTTTCCAGAGTTTTCCATCCTCTGAATCTACTACTTCTTTCACAGTTTTTGGATCATCTTCAATAATAGATAAAGAAAAATTTGAAAAGAAAGCAGAGGGATTATACCTTTCTAGCTGCCTTCTTTCTCGAACTACTCTTCTCACACCTGGAGTTTGTGGCTCTTCATCTTGTGATTCCTTCTCTACTATAGAGTCTGATTCTTCCACCTTTAGCTCAAACTCTATCTTCCAGGTTCCTTTGATGGGAGTTCATGTTTAATAACATCTTTCACCTCTCTGAACACCACATCTCAATTATACACAACCTTCATTGTTACTAGGTTCTAAAGCTTATAACCCTTTAAACCATCCTTATACCCAATAAGGATGCACTTTTCAGATTTACTATCCAACTTGGTTCTTTTCTCCTTTGGAACATGTACATATTCATCACATACAAATACCCTTAGATGTGAAAGAGAGGGTATCTTATTAGTACATACCTCTTGTGGAGTCTTATCCTCCAACATTGATGAAGGTGATCTGTTGACCAAGTAACATGTTGTCTCCACCACCTCTGCCCAAAATCCCTGTCCTAACCTGGCACCACTGAGCATTCTTCTTTCCCTTTCCATCAACGTCTTGTTCATTCTTTCTACAACTCCATTTTTCTTAGGTGTGTATGGAGTAGTATTCTACCATGCTATACCACACTTCTTACAAAATTCTTCAAATTCCTTACTGCAAAACTCTCCACCGTTATCTGTCCTCAACACCTTTATCTTCTTCTCTGTCTAGTTTTCCACCAATACCTTAAATTCTTTAAACCTATCAAAGACTTCAGATTTCTTCTTAAGGAAATATATCCATGTATTCCTTGAGAAGTCATCTATAAATGATACATAGTACATAGACTTACCCAATGATGGAAGCTTCAGAGGTCCAAACATGTCACTGTGCACAAGCTCTAATATTTGTTTCACCCTCTTACCACCAAAGGGGAAACTAACCCAATTTTGCTTCTCATATACACAATTTTCATAGAAATCAAAATCTAGATAGATATTAGTCATACCTTCTACCATACCTCTACCATGAAGTATTCAAAGGCCCTTCTCTCCAATATTTCCAAGCCTTTGATTCCATAGCATGGTCTTTTCTCTAGAGACCACTAGATTTTCTGCTCCACTTTCAGGAACCACAGAACTGTTTCACCCATCAACAACAGTGTTACCTTGCGGCTCGTATAGAGTTCCAATTCGAACTTCCCGCATCAATACTAGTTCTCCCCGAACTATCTTGCTGGTATCCTTCTCAAACACTGTTTTTACACCTGCATCATCCAGCTTGCTTACAGAAATCAAATTTCTAGCTAATGCAAGAATATGCAGAACACCAGGAAATGTTCTAACCCTTCCACCTTGTAACTTCAACTTTACTTTTCCACGACCAATGAATCTAGCCTTCCTGTCAGCCCCCAAGAAGACATCACCACCATCATATTTCTCATACTCACAGAACCACTCTCTATGGGGAGTGAAGCGAAAGGATGCACCTGAGTCAATCAACCATGCCTCATGATCTACATGTGTACTTGAAGAAGCCAAGTACACATCCCCACTTTCATCTGAGGTGGTTTTCACCTCTGCAGAAGGAGCATCATCAGATCCCTTTCCTTTGTCAGGAGCTTTAGATTTACATTCCCTTTTGTAGTGCCCTTCCTTTCCGCATTTCCAGCACACCACCTTTACGAGTTTTCTTGGAGATTTGGATCTCCCTCTAGATTTAGATCTCCCACTCAATGACTTATTTTGGTTTTTGTTCTTGGACCATCCTCGTATAGACAATGCATCACCATTCTGGCTCTCCATGTTTTTCTGTCTCATCTCCTCCGTCAGCAAGGATGAGACTATTTCATCAAACTGCAAGGTAGTTGAATTGCTACCTATTACAATAACTAGACTATCCCATGAATCTTGTAGAGAACACAACAAACTGATGCACTTATCTTCATCTGAAATTTTAATATCAACAAATAATCACTGACTTACCATAGTATTAAATGCGTTGAGATGCTCTGTCACCAAGTCTCCATTTTTCAACCTCAAGTTACACATATTTTTCCACAGGAACAGTTTATTCACCAGAGACTTAGATTGGTACAAAGTCCCTAACTTGTCCCACAAAGCCTTCGCCATAGCTTCCCTTGATACATTCAACAATACTGAATCTGAGACACACAATCATATTGTGCTCTCTACCTTCCGATCCAACTTCTTCCATTCTTCATCTGATGCTCCCATTGGTTTAGTACCCGGATCTACTGTGATCCACTTATCTTTATCCACCAACAAATCCTCCATCTTGAGTTTCCACAACTCAAAACTCTCACCATTAAATTTCTTGATCTCTATCTTTCCACTACTCGCCATCTTATTTCACCACCAGAATTGATCCCGCAGATCTCCTACTGAACAGGGTCTACCACAGACCTGAGCGAAAACCCTCAGTAGCAAAGGCGTCCCCTTGAAGCCAAAATGGCTCTAATACAAAATGTATCTTTTAACCCCGTACAGAAATTACCTGCATACGAATTCTAACAACAGAAAATAAACAATGTGAGAACATAAAACATAAAACACATATACACAGAGATTTTCCCATGGATCCCAAAACCAGGACTACGAGATTCATTTCTCATTATGTTCCTTTCAATGTTACAATGCATATTTATACATGCCGAAGCATCCAATACCATGGACCAAAAACCATCACGCCCAAAACCATGGACCGTAAACCAAGCACAAAACCATAGGTAGGTCCGCCCAACCTAATATAGGGTCCAAAAAAAAATTCCAGGGGCGCTACCCTAGACCCCATAGAGGGGTGCTACCCACCCTGCTCAAACCCCCTATGACCCCCTCTTGCTCAATCATCGCAACGAAGGGGGGTCTTTGCCCCCCCTCTAACCCCCTGGTTAACTACATGGGCTAGTTGTGTAAAGAATATAACACAACCCAACAATGATAATGGAGGCATTGCAGTTCTAGTGACTAAACTAACATCCACATTGAACCCAACCCCAACACTAGCACCAATGTTGGCAGTGGTCTTCATCAATATGACAACTTTTCTATCATTAGTTAGGTCGTTCAATACTTTCTTGAGTTTCTTGGAATCCAACAACATGCTTACAGTTCTACAAGCATAAGAAAACAACATAGAGCAGGGTATTACAATATTTGTAACATCTAATACTACATTCTCTTCTCTCCCAAATAAATTCTCACCAATTCAATAGTCGATGAGAAGAAAGAATTGTTGTTGGCCCATTTCATTTCCAAGTTCTACACATTGACAATTTCCAAGACTTTAACAACCATGCCAACACAATGGAACCTGCCACCAATGGGGGGAAATACGATTTGAATATCACTAGAGATGGTGGGGTTGGTGACTATGTCCTCTGGTTCTATGACCACACCAATCATTAGCACTGTGCATGTTACAGATCCCCTGGCACTTTACGTAAGACTTATTCGCAAGAGTTGTAAGAGAATAATCCAAAAATTGTTCCTTTAGTGAAATTTTAAAGAATCTTCTGCATTTATGATTCATAAATCATGTAAGTCATCTAGAAAACCTACCTACCTAATCCTCCACAAACAATTTTTGTGCCCATACTAGGAGCTAGGTAAGACTATGTCTTTTAACATGTTGTTAAGATAACTTGTTTATATTCACTTGTGATAATATGCATTTTAAGTAAATTGTTTATATTCACCTATACATTGTTGTTTATATTTGGAAATAATGAATATTTTCATAGCTTTGGGTCCATTTGTGGCTACAACAATGGATATCGGTCTCAAAATTCTTGCAAAATCAACCCTAAAACAATACAATAATTAATCTCAAATCACAACCTCAAAAAAGGTAGTTCCTTATTGTTAGATCATAAATGGATTTGAGGTTTCCCTCCTTATTTACATTTGATTAGTGAGGGTAGTATTTTTATTGGAAATGACTTGGAGGATTTGGGAAAGTAGAAAAAATAAAGGCTATTTATATTAAGAGGATAGTTATGTATGTGAAACCAACTCGATAAATAAATTTATTTTTTGCATGTAACTACACTAGGATCACCCCAAAGAGGTAATCATCTTGTGAAGTCTCTAATATGTCAAAATTGATGCTTTCTTGGAAAAAGATTTTTTTGTAGAAATTGAATCCAAGAGATAAAATGGATTGTGCGATTTTCAACTTCAACTTAGTGGCATATGTATAGCATTGATCATATTCATCACATTGTCCATAAGGACTCATTTGTTGGAGTTATATGAGAATAACCCCAAATGACCCAAGATTTGTGCTTTTAGTGAAATTTTAAACAACCTCCTCCATTTTTCACTTAGAATTCATGTAATTCATGAACATTAAACAACCTCTTCCATTTTTCACTTAGAATTCATGTAATTCATGAAGATTAAACAACCTCCTCCATTTTCCACTTAGAATTCATGTAATTCATGAAGAAAAGTGACCTACCTCTTCCTCCATTAGTTTTTTTTAGTGGTATATGTATAACATTGATCATATTCATAGCATTGTCCATAAGGACTGATTCGTTGGAGTTATATGAGAATAACCCAAAATATGTTCTTTTAGTGAATTTTTAAGCAACCTCCTCCATTTTTCCCTTAGAATTCATGGAATTTATGAAGATTAAACAACCTCCTCCATTTTTCACTTAGAATTCATGTAATTCATGAAGAAAAAGTGACCTACCTCTTCCTCCAATAGTTTTTTTTTCAGATGAGCAGCTAGGTAAGCCTGTGTTTTGATTTTGTCAATTCAACTTTGTATCTTATAATTTGATATGTACTAGCATGTTCTTAAGAGTTGTTTATATTCAATTGTCTGATATGTAGTAATATTCTTTTGATGTAACTTATTTTTGTGTATATTGAGTTATATGTTTTTCTTTTAACGTGGAAATGATTAATATATTTGAGACTGTTGAGTTCATTTGTGAATGCTCCAATGGAAATTGCCTTCAAGTTATTGCACCATCAAATCTAAATAATCAATATCAATACTCAACCTCGACTAAGTTATTATTTTACTCTATCTTGACCATCAGGATCACACCAATGAGATAATCATCTTGTGAACTCTATAATATGTTCAAACTAATGATTTCTTGGAAAAAGAGTCTTTTGGAGAAACTCAATCCAAGCGATAAAATGGATTGTACTGTTTTCAACTTAAGCTAGTGTTATATGTATAACATTGATCATATGCATAACATTGTCCATAAAGACTGATTTGCCAGAGTTATATCGGAATAACCCAAAATTTGTACTTTCAGTTAATCTTTAAACAACCTCCACCGTTTGTAACTTAGAATTCATGTATTTCATGCAGAAAAGTGACCTACCTCTTCCTCCACCAGTATGTTTTCCTATACGAGCTGGTTAAAACCCTGTTTTTATTTTGTTAATTCAACTTGGTATCTTATGACTTTATATGTACTGGAATGTTCCTAGTTCGGAAAGCCCATGTTTTGATTTTGTTATTTCAACTGGGTATCTTGTGACTTTATATGTGCTGACATACTCTTAATATTTTGTTATATTCAATTGTATGATATGTAGTAATATGTTTTTAAAGTAACTTGTTTTGTTTATCTTGAGTTATATGTTGTTCTTTTAATTTGGAAAGGATGAATATATTTCAAGGTCCATTCGTGATTGCTCCAATGGAAATTTCCTTCAAGTGATGACACCATCAAAGCTAAATGATCGAACAATCTGTCTCGATACTCAACCTCGACTAAGGTCTATTTTCTTGTTAGATCATAAATAGATTGGACTTTTTGGTATTTTTTTGTTACATCAAAAATAGATTGGAGTGTTTACTTCAAATTTATATTTGATTTGTTGGGGTAACATCAGGCATTTTTCTGGTAAGAGAATAGTTGTGTATGTAAAAACTTCCTCTTCTTGATAACTAAATTTCTTCTGTGCATACAACTATCCTCCACGTGACGATGACACCAAAGAGGTAACCATCTAGTCACTGAAATTGGGCATTTTCTAATAAAAGAGGATTTTGCAGAAACTGAACCCTAGCTATAAAATGTATTGTATATGTTGATGACCTAGCAATCACTATAAATTCAAATTTTTTTATTGAAAATATAAAATTTTATTGGTCAAATTGATTTATCTAACACATTTGAATTATTGTTTAGGAATAGAAATTTGGAAAGAAATATGCTATAATAATTCATCCAACAAAATATGAAAATAAATTGTTGAAAAAGTCCAATCTAAACCATTGTTTCCTCATTAAAATACAATGTACATACATATTTGTTCCATTTATTTTAATGTAAATAAATAAAAATAGTAATTATGGAATGATTGAAATTAACATTATATTAACAAAATTTGGAAACTTAGATAACTAGTTCATAAACACAGAACTTATCGCCCACTTTCTTTACAAACAAAAATAATGTGTGAAGCACAAATAATGTATGGATATAGCTTCTATCTCTTTTCTTACTTTTGAACATATATTTCAATATTCAAAATGACATAATATTATGTGTAGCTCATACACAGAGAATCAACTGCCACCGTATTAGATGTTAGTAGGCTCATGGACACGACATGTTTACCGCATTAACATTTTGTTCGTTGACTGCCTAAATAAGTTATTCAGAAATTGGAGCACACAAGCGGAGCGAGGCAGAGGAATTTTGCATTTTTTTAAAATGGGACATGTCATTTTTATAATCGCTAGAAGTGTGATTTTCCTGGGCATGTTATGTTGTGAGATGGTTTACACTGCATGTTATTAGAAATTCCATTTTGGTGCTTCAGGATTTATATTAATGGTTCTATGAGAAGATATGGCTGCATATTTCTAAACTCCTCAACACGTATTAATGTTTTGTGTTTCACCTGTGTCATTAATTAATAGGTGTCGCGTGCGTGTTTCCCTCACAGAAGTCATCACTACTCAATACAAAAGTTTATATGCACTGCCTATATTTCTAAATTAGCAATTGTCTTAAAAGGTGCAAAGAGAGGTAGATCTAAATTAGCAATTGTCACAAAAAGTGTAAAGAGAGGTAGATAGGATTGTTAAATCTGAATTGTTGAATTGAAAAAATTAGACCTTGGATTGAAATAATAATTATTGTATTAGATTTAGGTTTTTTAGTGTATATGTGTTAAGTTGGTAATAGAGAATCAAAATAATAATTGAAATACTGAGATGATGAAAGTCCCATAGTTTGTCTATACATATCAAACAAGCTTTGGTGCCACATGCACACTTTACGTAGCAATGAGAAATGAGATCTTATTGTCACCTACAATATAATATGTGACAACTATTCAAATGATGGTTATTATATTGCCAACAATAGAAACTTCTATAATTCTACATCATCTAATGGACGAGTAGATGCATGGAGCTTTTATATAAACTCTCTAGTATGGTATTCACTTAATGTTTTACACTATTGAAAAATAATTTGCCACCTCAAAGGCAAGTGAAACATATTTGCACTCATAAGAAAAGACACCCTTATTCATTACAATTATGGATAGAGAACATTGATGGGTATGTTGCATGTAATGCTTCCATGTCATGTGTAGTTGTTAGTGTGAGTCCGTAGGCAACAATCTAGAATGTGCTGATTCTTATGTAATGAGTAGGAGTCTTGATCTAGATATATTGAAGTCTGTAATTTATGTCCTATATATTTGCACATGTGGTGATCAATAAAGGTATCTAAATCTGTGATTGTTTTGTGTTGTGTGGATCCAATGTCTCTCTCTGCTCTCTCTATTTTATAACATGGTATCAAAGATAAATTTGGCTTCATTCCCTCACAGGAAGGCCAGGAAAATGTGAGAGAATCTTTAGTGTTATTGTTTTGTACATAGATAGATTAATATAGACGTGTGATAGTTGATTTTTGTTATGAACTTTATTTCTCCATGTGAGTGTTTTCTAGATTAGCATGTGATATTAAGTAAAAGTTCTGAATCATTTTCTTCAGAAGATCTACAACTTCATAAATCTACAAAGCATTGCCTTTCATTGAATGTGGCATAGGAAGTGGCGTAAAAATTGTACATCCTACTTTTGAAAAGAAGAGTGTCATTGTATTGTCACGATTGTGGATCTACATCGTGAATCCATGTGACAAGGTAGAGGAATTTTGGATCACGATCTCATGTAATTCTCAGATCTAGGCTCGAAAATGTTTTTGTGAGGAGTCCGAAGAGTTATAGAGATGCGGCATTTGTGGTAGTACACATCAAAAATCTATATGAGCTCCGGGATTTATAAATTTTAGGTGTATTGTGAGTGTATTTTGCAGCGTATCGGCCAAGCCTTTCCGCAGTTTGACATAATTTTGCAGAAAATACTCCATCAAGCAAGAACTGTTGAAATTATAGTGGATCGTGTAAGTTTTGATTTATTCTTCAGCAACACACTGCGTTTGTATGACCTTATCCTCCTATGCAAGCTCTAGAAAGAGCATACTTGTTCATCGATTCGAGCAAGTTCATAGAGAATAAGAAATTATCGATAGAGAGTCGACCAATAGAAAGTGTATCCTTAGTGGAATGATTGGCTTGGAAATAAGAATAACTTCAGACCCTCAGTTGAACATTAATAATATTCAAAGTGAACGAGGAGGATGTGAGAAGCTCAGTATGATCTGATTGTGTGTTGCTGCATGTGAACTGTGTGACCGAAAGTGGCAGTGCTTCAAAGGTCTTGAATTCGTTGGTCGAGGCAATGGACGTCTTGTTGACAAAATAGCAGAGCCCACCTCTAAATTGTTGAGCTGAGTGTGATCTCAGTGCGAGGTTTCTACGCTTCCATAGGAAACGAGGTCGATTTGATATTTTTTTTTAAGCATTCTGATGTGATTTCAACAGGAGCATTTTTTTATCAAAAGAATTCGTCTTCCACGCGACATTTTATAGACTGCAGATCCATCAAGGACCATCTGGGAGATCAAGAAGAAGGCAAACAATGACATTAATCTTCAAAGCAAAACCGATTTTGCAACAAAATATTTTGTGGTTCGCTGAAGAATTTCAAGTTTCGTCTTCCTATGGTGAAATTATTGAAGATTTTTCCGCATGGAAGTTCATTGCAAATTGGAAAGAACGATTCCACCGCTTAAATCCCAACGACGTGCAAAAATGACTTGTTCACATGTTAATTTTTCAAGTAGCACATCCATATGGACAATGATATTTTTCTATTTCAATAACTGTTGATAGTTCAATGTAAAAGAATGGAAATCAATTTTGTTGTCATCATAAGATCGTTGGGTTCTTTGTTCTGTTTTTATTGTTTCGTTTAAGTTGTGTGAAAAAAAAAATATATGTTGTTGGTAGAAGATTCTATGTTGCAGTTTTATCCAGTGTAAGGTGTGAAAAATCAAATGAAACACCAATTATAGAACAGATTAAGATATTTTCAAATTGGTGGTTCTTGATACATATGGTGACACAAGAACATATCAAGAATTTTACTATGTATAATCTATTATAAGCTACTAGCATCGTGTGGAGCTAGGAAGATCATCTTACAGGTTCATTTGATTGTGTGTTTAAGAGGTCATCTTGTAAAGTTGACTTATGAATATATTCAATACCCAGACTGCCTTCCTATATGACTAAGGAATACAGCGGAAGACCATGTATTCAATAGATGTAGGTATGTAAATAGGATGGTTCAGCATCGAGACTAACCCGTCATGCTCCGAGATGTCGAAAAGTGTCAATTCTATAAAGTACGTCAAAGATGGTTTGAAGTGATTATTTTTTAAATGGAGGCCAAGTGATAGCTCAAAGATGTGGTGGTGAATAAAGAGTAGTGTTTGCGAGATTCAATAGTGGATGCGAGTGAGTGTTGATGAACAACAGTCAGACATATATCATATTATTGTTGTAATATGTGCTTTCAATTTAAGCACTAAGGGAGGATGTTGCAAGTAATGCTTCCATGTCATGTGTAATTGTCAATGTGAGTCCCTAGGTGTCAATCTAGAAGGCGTTGATTCATATGTAATGAATTCGAGTCCTCATCTAGATGTGTCGAATTTTGTAACTTGTGTGCTATATATTTGTATTTGTGGTGATCAATAAAGGTATCTAAGTGTGTGACTGGTTTGTGTTTTGTGGATCCATTGTCTCTCTCTCTGCTCTCTCTATGTTATAATAGGGTATCATTTGGAAATCATGACCCAAAAACAAAAAACAAAAAAATTACTTTTAGTATTCAACCAAAAAAATCTAGTGGGTAACCCATTTTTTAAATCCAAATTAAATACTTTTGAAGTATCCTTACCACAAATCAAAGAGTGCTTTTATTGGAGTTGGGTTTCGAAAAACATTTAATTCATTAGAAATGTAATTAATATTATAATGATAATTTGTATAATTTAATTAAAATTAAATGTAAAAACAAAGTTTCTCATTACACATATTTTTCCTTGCAATTTTAGGCAATTATGTTCTTCCATAAAAACATCTGACTAAACCCTTCATGAATATCAGCCCCACCATTAAATCTGGTAGGGTTTGGCATTGTGCCCATTTGTAATATCCCCCATTGATATAAATATTTATTTATTTTTATTACAACCAGAACAGACTATTACTATTTTTTAATTACAAACTATCTTTGGAATTTAGTTATTAAAGGATAAATTTTGCAGTTATGAGTAAATATTGTTTTACCATGTAATTATTTATGGAGACAATTATCTATTCCAAAACTAAATCCTAGAGTATTTTGCTAAAAGGATCAATAGGATACAGGTATTTGAGATCAGGAGAGGAAAAGCAAACTTTGCTGATGGGTCAGACAGTCTGTGAAGGGTATGTCTCGTAAGGACCAGATAGCCAGAAAACATTAAAGTCTCCGAGGAGATAGAAAACGCATGAAGTCAAGAGTAGAAAGGGGGGAGATTTATCGAATCAGGTAATCTCACAGTAGGGAGGAAATTAAAGTGAAAATCTTGTTTTAGATTCATTCCTGAACAGCGTGAACAGATAAGTAAGAATTTATGTTATTCTCTGAATGTCTATGACTGATAGACTGTGTTAAGAAATAATATATGTGAATGGCTGATTAAAAGTAATGATAGGGTCGCTTATTTCTTAACATATATTATAATTATCTTATTATTTTGTTTAATTTCTGACATATTTCATTGAAGAGTAAAAGTAAAGCAATAATAGATAAACTAGAGGAGTGCCCTCTTTATATTTACAGAAAAGAACTATCAAAAGGTTATCAATAATAATATTAAAAAACTTAGAAGTAGAAGTACATTTGGAAAATTACAAAATTCCTGAAACATAAAGTAAAATTGGAAAATGAGTAGATGTTTGTACTTTGAAGCAAAATTTAGAAAGACGTGATTTCCGCAGACATTGTTATCACAATATCACTTAGAACCCCTGCTTATCTTTTATTTAATTAGCAAAAGCAGATAAATTAGTCTCTCATCCGAAAGGACTTCCCTCAAACCAAAAGATGACAAATATGTTGTCGACCAGCTTGATTCACATTGGTTACCTATTATGGTATCCAAATCATTTACATATATTATAAACAAATTGACACATAGAAGACCTACTAGCTAATTAAGTAAAGCTTCGTGGCTACAAAACATAGAAAAAAACTAAATTCATAAATAATTAAAGAGTTACAGTACTAGACAGATAACAAAAATAGAACTCTAGCAATTCGAACTTCTAAAGTGTCTATCAAAGAGTTCATTTCCCTTTCTCTTTCTTCTCGACACGTAGCAGGAATTTATTAAATCATGACTTAGACAGTGAAAAACGATTAGAATATAAACTCAAAGAATATAAAAATAGACTCACATTAAATACTTGTATGGAATGCTAGTAAACATTAATATTTTGTGTAAACTAAAAAAGAGAACTCATGGTGTTCCAAAACTCATTATTAAATAAACATGGAAAAGACAAACTGATCTTGCATTTTCAATGTATAAAGCCTCACCATCAAATACCCCATTGATAATAGTTCCATTCATACTAGTAAATGTGTAGAATATAAGTATAAATTACTAAAACCGGCAACCAACCTCGGTAGAGTTCCAAAGCCTCCCATGGTCATCCAAAGCTGTTGGGCTATCTTAAGCCTTACACATGATTCTGAGCAAACACAAAAAAAAAACCTAATCTATGGAACCTCAACTCCAATAGCTCAAAGCTCCCAATTAAACATCTAAGCACAGTCTTATAGACTTAACCGCCTGGTTATAAAACCCTGACCTAAGAAATATCTGGAGAAAGTCAGAGTACCTGGGGGGGGTCACGAACTTTGAAGCCAAAAGAGGAGCTTTTTCCATAGATCCCAGCCAAGCTTCCATCCTAGAAACCCTCACCTTACACAGAAACAGAAGGGATTGCATCAGATTAAGCGAAAGAATAAAAACTTGCAAGAATGAACTAACTGTGCTAAACCAATCTAAATGGCGGATAAAAAACCTTAAACCTTACCTGTGAAAAGAATGCTTGCAAGCCTGTCTCTGTCAACGATGTTCCAGGGTGACGAATCGTTTGTAGAATCCTCAGCGATTTGTCTAAGTGCCAGAATGAGGAACAAACAACTCAGTGAACCAGATCTACAGGCAGGAGTGAATAACCAAGAACAGGGCAGAGCCATAAACCTTCGAAGCAAAAGAATGACCAAATGAAACCACACTACCTAGAAACTATTGCGAGACTACTTGTGGACCGTTTGATCCTACTAGCCAAGGAAAATTGTTTATGGAGGATTCGAATCTTGAGTATTAATGTTTGGAGGTGGACAGCTGGGAATCTTACAGGCAGCCACCAAGACCAGTACAACAGAGAGTAAATATGCATGCGTGCCATGATGGAAATTGAGGCTAGGGCACGTACCATGAGGAGCCTAGGCCAACCATGTACCCATTTGTATTTTAACTCTCAAACATGATTAATGTCACAATTCAATACCGTGTACAATCGTATCTCATCACATTTCATATAATTAGGTCAAGAACTTAAGTCCAATCGTTTAACACACATTTGCATATGATAATATAACATGCTTAACAATGCATGCAAATCAATCGAACTATGTTAATCATAATTTTTATTTATTTTTCCATAACTATGTATTGATTTGGGCATCACATTTTTTATTTTTTTTTACAAATATAATGTTTCTTACTTAGATGTGTTACATATGGTATCAGAGCACTAAGGTTCAAAAACTGAGGCCTCTAGAATAAGGAATAACAAAATTAGTGTTATGCAGATATAAAAAAAATCATATAGTCAGCATGAGGTGAGATGGAAATATACCACCTGGTTCCATATTGGGGACAGGGCCAACATCATTTTAGGAAGGCAACCATGAGGTTTGGGTACAGCTAGGCGATGATACGCAAAATCCCAACGCAGACCTCCAGATAACTATTCAAAAACTAAAAGGTGAGATGGCCCGACTCCGGGCAGACAATGAAAGATTGATGCAGGAACAAGAAAATATTCTAAAAATCTTGTCGGATAGTCAGAATCAACGGCCACTAGCTCCCAGTACGAGGCATGGTCACACAACTAAGGAACCAAAATTTCGAACTAAAAATATGGAAACAGAAGGAGGAGAGGAAAACCAGGAGGAAGAATCAGGAAACACGTCTGACCAAAAGGAAAAGAAAAAATAGAAACTTAAACTCCAAGGAGGGTTTTGTAAAATCAAGACTCCTGTCTTTGATGGCGAACAAGAAGAGGTTGCAGAAGCATGGTTAATTAATATGAACAAGTATTTCTAGTTGTATGAATATGATTACAACTTGAAAGCTCGTTTGGCCATTTTCTAGCTTCAAGGGAAGGCTACGTCATGGTGGGAGGAAGTTAAAAAAGTCCATGGGGTCAATGAGCAAAATATATCCTGGGATAAATTCCAGAAATTCTTCAAAGAAAATTGTTTGACTGAGAGATTCTATGATGAGAAAGCAAAACAGTTCATGATCTCTACTTGGGTCAATTGACCATGGATGAATTTATAACAAAATTTACATAATTATTGCGATATGTCCCTTATATTCACGAAGAAAAATCCAAAGTACAATAGTTTGTCAGTAGTCTTCCGATGTTCGTGAAGGAACGACTGGAATTTGACAATCCAAAAACCATGGACGAAGTCATTCAAAATTCATGAATCTGTTATCAACAAAATAAACCAAAGGGAGATACGAGTAAAAAGTATGAATAAGCCTAGATTTAAGATACCAGGAGAAGCTAGGACAAATAAACAAACTCACAGAAATGAAGCAAAATTAATTAACACACAACCTATACAGTGTTGCGGATATGGAGGCCCACATTACGTCAAAAACTACCCTCAACGTAGGGGAGTAGACCAGATCTCACAAATTCAGGAGGCGTCCACTATGGGAGAAGTGGCTAGAAGCATCCCTATGATCAACGCAACCCTTGAAGATCATCAGGCGAAGTTTCAGCCAACTATGGTTGAATTTGAAGGTACTATTTTTTACCAGACCTACTCTATTTTAATAGATCTTGGAGCTACATTAAGTTACGTTAGCCCCAGGGTAGTGGAATGATGTAAATTACAAGTTGTTAAATTTAAAAACCCATGGTTAGTGCAGCTATCCACATGAGAAAAAAGAAGAGTTTTCTCTAAAGTAAATAGATGCGCCTTGAAATTAGATGGTAAACCTATCATAGCTGATTTAAATGTGTTACCCCTAGGTTCATACGACATTTTGATAGGTATGGATTGGTTAGAAAATCATTGGTCCTTGGTAAATTGTAAGATAAAAGCTATTAGTTACCAAGATGAAGTAGGTGAGAGACAGGAAATTCAAGGTGTTTGAAAACCTCTATATTTAAGGCCAATAACAACCTCCCAATTAGCCAAATGCATCAGAAAAGGTTTTCAAATATATGCTAGATACAAGTAGGGCATGTTGACTCTAAAGATAAATCTACATCACGAGAAGACATACCTGTAATACAAAATTTTCCAGATGTATTTCCTGAAGAAACATGACCCTACCCCCAAAAAAAGACATAGATTTTACTATTGAGTTGATTCCAGGAGCTGCTCCAATTTCCCGACCACCTTACCGAATGAGCATACCAAAGCTAACTGAACTGAAAATGAAACTCCAAGAGTTGCTTGATAAGAAGTATATCCATCCGAGTGTATCTCCTTGGGGAGCTCTAGTGTTGTTTGTTAATTGGAAAGATGGAACCCTACAGATGTGCATGGATAACCATCAGCCAAACAATCTAACTATTAAAAACAAATACCCCCTCCCACGAATAGATGAGCTCTTTGACCAAGTGAAATGTGAAACCATATTTTCAAAGATTGGTCTCCACTCTGGGTATCATCAGATCAAGATTAAGGAAGGAGATATTGCAAAAACTACTTTCAGAATGCATTATGGGCATTATGAGTTCGTGGTATTACCATTTGGACGAACTGATGTGCCAACAACTTTCACGTGTCTCATGAAAAACATATTTCATTAATTCTTAGATAAATTTGTATTAATCTTCATTGATGGCATACTAATCTATTCTCGGAATGTGGAAGAACATAAGGAACATCTCCGTGTGGTTCTGCGAGTCCTACGAGAACACCAATTATATGCCAAATATAGTAAATGTGACTTCTTTAAGAAGCAAATGCAATACTTGGGACATGTCATCACCAAGGATAGAATTTTCATAGATCTAGGAAAGATAAGGACCATTACGGAATGGCCAATATCAAAGGATGTGGCTGACGTAAGATCATTTATGGGCTTAGAAGGTTACTATCAGAGATTTGTGGAGGGTTTCTCCCACGTAGCATATCCTATCACATTCCTACAAAAGAAAGGCAAGGCTTTCAAATGGACCCCTGACTGTTAAAGGAGCTTTGATCAGCTCAAGAATCTTCTTACCACATCACCTATTCTGAGCATTGCTGATCCCAACAAGGATTATGTGGTGTGTACATATGCCAGGAAGGAAGGTGTGGGTGGCATATTAATTCAAACGGGCCGAGTGGTTGCCTACGAATCTAGCAAGCTTAAAGAATATGAACAAAAGTACTCAGCGTATGATTTAGAACTAACTGCGGTCATTCATGCCTTAAAAATGTGGCAGAATTACCTATTAGCTAAAAAAATTATGTTTATGACTGACCACCATAGTTTGACTAATTACTTCAAACAAGCAACTTTGAATGTCATGCAAGCTCGTTGGGTAGATTTTCTGAGTGAATTCGATTTCGAAATTAAACATTTAAAAGGAAAGGAAAACCGAGCGGCAGATGCTTTAAGCCAAAAGGTAAATTGTTTATATGAAATTTCTTTTAGTGAGTCACGAACTACCTTTTTTGAGCAGATTCAAGAATCAACCATGCAAGATGAAACATATAAACATTTATGGCAACAAGCAAAAATTCCTAACAGCCATGAACAACAATTGGGATATGAAATAAATGCAGAAAATTTATTGATTTATAGGAAGAGAATATATGTGCCTAACCAAAAACATCTTGAAAATCACATTTTTGATGAATAACATAAGATCCCTTATGCAGGCCATCCCGAGTATCAGAAAATTATTTCTACCCTACGGATGGAATTTTTCTGGCTTGGTATGAAAAAGGAAGTGGAAAAATATTTAGGCAAATTATTAGAATGCCAGCAAGTGAAGGTTGAGCACCAACATCCAGCAGGGTTACTTCACCATCTGCCTATCCTAGAATGGAAATGGGAAACAATATCTATTGATTTCATTACCGAGCTGCCTAAATCAAGGAAGCAAAGTGACTCCATCATGGCGGTGGTAGACAAATTGAGCAAATCTACACATTTCATACATGTTCAATAAAATTATAGAGCAGTCCAAATCACTAATATTTTTATGCAGAACATTTTTAAACTACACGGCATCCATAAGATGATTATTTCTGACTGAGATGTAAAAATTACAACAGCCTTCTAGAAATCTCTCTTTCAACAATTGGGCACACAACTACACTTCAGTACAACTTACCATCCCCAAACAAATGGGTAGACTGAGGCAGTGAATTAGGTGGTTAATGACATGCTGCGAACGTATGTAATGCGACAACCCACTAAATGGGAAGATTATTTACACATGGTGGATTTTGCATATAACAACAGGTACAATGCATCCCTTTAGATGAGTCCCTTTGAAGTTTTATATGGACGCAAGTGCAAGACACCTTTAAGTTGGAGCAGACCAAAAATGGGAAGATTATTTACACCTGGTGGATTTCGCATATAACAACGGGTACAATGCATCCCTTCAGATGAGTCCCTTTGAAGTTTTATATGGACGCAAGTGCAAGACACCTTTAAGCTAGAGTGGACCAGAGGATAAATTGTTACTAGGGCCAAATATGTTAGAAGAGATGGAGGGAATGGTGAAAAAGGTGCAGATTAATTTAAAAGTTGGTTGGGACCGGCAAAGAACTTTTCCGACTGGAAGAGGATTTTTTGATAATTCAAAGTAGGAGATCATGTCTACATTCGAGTGCAAGCCAAGAAAAGTACCTTAAA
Organism: Pinus tabuliformis; assembly: GCA_031772625.1. Taxonomy (NCBI): domain Eukaryota; kingdom Viridiplantae; phylum Streptophyta; class Pinopsida; order Pinales; family Pinaceae; genus Pinus; species Pinus tabuliformis. The sequence continues at coordinate 1,361,976,334 of CM062804.1, read as the reverse complement.
ATGGGCAGGGTGTGCTAAACTAGCAACCCGATATTGTAGGCCATTTCTAATCCTGGTTCAAATCAGATCGGTGGCTTACCAACTTTCCCTACCTAGTCACATTCGTGTACATAATATCTTTCATGTTTCTCTACTTAAGAAATATGTGTATGACGCTAACCACATAATCAAATGGCAAGATATACAGGTAAGGTGTACATATAGATATTTTGTTACAAATGTGCTGGATAACTAGTTAATGACTTAACACCTCTTGTTGTTATGTTCAAGTCGAACCAGAAGGTGAGTTCTTGGTCGAACCACTCATTATACTAGATTAGAGAGAAGTAACACTGCGGAAAGGAGTTATCACCCAGGTTAAAGTGCAGTGGCAACACTATGGGCCAGAAGAGACCACCTGGGAAGATGAACAGGTCATGAGAGAAAACTTTCTAGGTCTATTTGCAGGGAGAGAACATCAGGACGATGTTCCATTTTTTTTTTGGGGGGGGGAGGGGGAGATGTAATATCCCCCATTGATGTAAATGTTTATTTATAATTACTGCAACCATAATAGAGTGTTATTATTTTTAAATTACAAACTATTTTTGGAATTTAGTTATGAAAAGACAAATTTTACAGTTATGAGTAAATATGTTTTACCAAGTAATTAGTTATGGAGACAGTTATTTGTTCCAAAACTAAATCCTAGAGTATTTTACTGAAAGGATCAAGAGGATAAGGATATCTAAGATCAGGAGACGAAAAGGAGACTATGTTGATGGGTCAGACATTCTATGAAGGCTATGTCTGGTAAGGACTAGATAGCCTGAAAACATTAAAGTCTCTAAGGAGAGAGAAAGCTCCTAAAGTCAGAAGTAGCATGGGGGGCGATTTATCAAATCAGGTAATCTCGCGGCAAGGAGGAAATTAAAGTGAAAATCTTGTTTTAGATTTAGTCCTGAACAACGTGAATAGATAAGTAAGAATTTATGTTATCCTCGAAATGTCTGCGTGGCCAATAGACTATGTTAAGAAATAATATTTATGAATGATTGATGAAAAGTAATGACAAGGTTGCTTGTTTGTTAACTTATAATATAATAATCTTATTATTTTGTTTAATTTTTGACATATTTCATCGAAGAGTAAAAGTAGAGTAATAATAGATAAACTAGAGGAGTACCCTCTTTATACTTACAAAAAAGAACTATCAAAGGGTTGTCAGTAATAATATTACAAAACTTAGAAGTAGAAGTACATTTGGGAAATAACAAAATTCCTGAAACATAAAGTAAAATTGGAAAATGAGCAGATGTCTATACTTTGAAGAAAAATTTAGAAAGACAAGATTTCTGCAAACATTGTTATCACAATATCACTTAGAACCCCTGTTTGTCTTTTATTTAGTCTGTAAAAGAAGATAAAGTAGTCTCTCATCCGAAAGGATTTCCCTCAAACCAAAAGAGGACAAATATGTTTTCAACCAGCTTGATTCTCATTGATTACCTATTATGGTATCCAAATTGTTTACATATATTATAAACAAATGAACAAATAGTAGATCTGCTAGCTAATTAAGTAAAGACTCGTGGTTACAAAACAGAGAAAAACACTAAATTCATAAATAATTAAAGAGTTATAGTACTAGCCACATAACAAAAATAGAACCCTAGCAATTCAAACTTCTAAAGGGTCTGTTAAGGAGTTCGTTTTCCTTTCTCTTTCTCCTCGACAAGTAGCAAGAATTTATTAAATCATGACTGAAACAGTGCTAAATGATTGGAATATAAACTCATAGAATATTAACATAGAGTAACATTAAAGACATGTATGGGGTGCTAGTAAACATTAATATTATGTGTAAATCAGAAAATAAAACTCACAGTGTTCCCCAGTCCAAAGCACAGCCACATGACAGGGGAACAAGAATTCCAAACTGAAAATATGGAAACAAAAACAGGAGAAGAAAACAAGGAGGAAGAATCAAGAAACATGTCTGACCACAAGACAAAGAAGAAACAAAAAATTGGACTCCAAGGAGAGTTTCACAAAATCAAGCCTCCTCTCTTTGACAGGGAACAAGAAGAGGCTACAGAAGCATGGTTAATTAATATGAACAAGTATTTCTAGCTGTATGAATATGATTACAACTGTAAAGCCAAATTGTCCATTTTCCATCTTCAAGGGAAGGCTATGTTATGGTGGGAGGAAGTAAAAACAGTCCATGGGGTTAATGAGCAAAATATAACCTAGCATAACTTCCAAAAATTCTCCAAGGAAAAGCATTTGATCGAGAGATTCTATGATGAGAAAGCAAAAGAGTTCCATGATCTCCACTTGGGCCAATTGACCATGGATGAATTTATAACAAAATTTACATCATTATTGTGATGTGTCCCTTATATTCACGAAGAAAAAGCCAAAGTACAATGGTTTGTCAGTAGTCTTCCATTGTTCGTGAAGGAACGACTAGAATTTGACAATCCGAAAACCATGGATGAAGTCATTCGAAAAGCATGAATATGTTATTAGCAAAATAAACCAAAGGGAGATACAAATAAAATGTGGGTAGATAAGAAGGGAAATAAATTTATTCCTAGCCATAAGGGAAAGAAGATCACCAGCAACAAGGGATTATATAAAGGTCAAGGTAATCGGCATGTGAATAAGCCCAAATTTAGGATACCAGGAGAAGCTAGGAACAATTAACAAACTGGAAAAAATGAAGCAGAATTAATTAATAGAGCACTTGTACAGTGTTGGGGATGCAGAGGCCCGCATTATGTCCAAAACTGCCCTCAACAAAGGGGAGCAGACCAGATCTCACAAATTTAGGAGACTTCCACTATGGGAGAAGTGGCTAGAAGCATCCCTAAGATCAACACAACCCTTGAGGATCATCAAGCAGAGTTTCAGCCAACTATGGTTGAATTTGAAGGTACTATTTTTGACCAAACCTTCTCTACTTTAATAGATCCTAGAGATACATTAAGTTTCGTTAGCCCCAGGGTAGTGGAACGATGTAAATTACAAGTTTTTAAATTTTAAAACCCATGGTTAGTACAGCTAGCCATAGAAGAAAAAGGAAGAGTTTTGTCTAAAGTAAATAGCTGCCCCTTGAAATTAGATGGTAAACCTATCATAGCTTATTTAAATGTGTTAGCCCTAGGGTCATATGACATTTTGATAGGTATGGACTGGTTAGAAAAGAACTAGTCCTTGGTAAAATTTAAGACAAAAACTATTAGTTACTGAGATGAAGTAGGTGAGAGCTAGGAAATTCAAGGTGTTTAGAAACCTCTGCATTTAAGGCCAATAACAACCTCCCAATTAGCCAAATGTATTAAAAAAGATTGTCAAATATATGCTATACAAGTAGGGTATGCTGACTCTAAAGATAAATCTGTATCACTAGAAAACATACCTATAATAAAAGAATTTCCAGATGTATTTCCTAAAGAAATATCGAGCCTACACCCAAAAAGAGACATAGATTTTACTATTCAGCTAATTCCAAGCACTGCTCCAATTTCCCGGGCACCTTACCGAATGAGCATACTCGAGCTAACTAAACTGAAAATGGAACTCCAAGAGTTGCTTGATAAGAAGTATATTTATCCCAATGTATCTCCTCGGGGAGCTTCGATGTTGTTTGTTAAAAGGAAAGATGGAACCCTGTGGATGTGCATGGATTACCATCAGCTGAACAAACTAACCATTAAAAACAAATACCCCCTCCCCTGAATAGATGAGCTCTTTGACCACGTGAAAGGTGGAACCATATTTTCAAATATTGATCTCCACTCTGGGTATCATCAGATCAGGATTAAGGAAGGAGATATTGCAAAAACTGCTTTCAAAATGCGTTATGGGCATTATGAGTTCGTGGTATTACCATTTGGGCTAACTAATGCCCCAACAACTTTCATATGTATCCTGAACATCATATTTCATCAGTTCTTAGATAAATTTGTATTAATATTTATTGATGACATACTAATCTATTCTCGAAATGTTGAAGAACATAAGGAACATCTCCGTGTGGTTTTGCAAGTCCTACGAGAACACCAATTGTATGCCAAATATAGTAAATGTGACTTCTTTAAGGAGAAAATCCAATACTTGGGACATGTCATCACCAAGGATAGAATTGTCATAGATCTAGAAAAGATAAGGACCATTACGAAATGGCCAATACCAAAGGATGTGGCCGACATAAGATCATTTATGGGCTTAGCAGGTTACTATCAGAGATTTGTGGAGGGTTTCTCCCACGTAGCATATCCTATCACCTCTCTACAAAAGAAAGGCAAGGCTTTCAAATGGACCCCCAACTGTCAAAGGAGCTTTGATCAGCTCAAGCATCTTCTTACCACAACACCTATTCTGAGCATTGTTGATCCCAACAAGGATTATGTGGTGTGTACAGATGCCAGTAAGGAAGGTGTGGGTGGCATATTAATGCAAGAGGGTTGAGTGGTTGCCTATGAATCTAGGAAGCTTAAAAAATATGAACAAAAGTACTCAGCATATGATTTAGAACTAACAGAGTTATTCATGCCTTAAAAATGTGGCGGCATTACCTATTAGGTAAAACATTTCTGTTAATGACAGACGACCATAATTTGACTAATTACTTCGAACAACCAACTTTTAATTTCAGGCAAACTCGTTGGGAAGATTTTATGAGTGAATTTGATTTCGAAATTAAAAATTTAAAAGGAAAGGAAAACTGGGTGGTAGATGCTTTAAGCCAGAAGATAAATTGTTTAACAACCATGAACAACAATTGGGATATGAAATAAATGTAGAAAATTTATTGATTTATAGCAAGAGGATATATGTGCCTAACCAACAACATCTTAAAAATCTCATTTTTGATGAATACCATAAGATCCCTTATGTAGGCCATCCCAGGTATCAGAAAATTATTTTTGCACTGCGGGAGGAATTTTCCTGGCCTGGTATGAAAAGGGAAGTGGCAGAATATTTATCCAAATGCTTGGAATGCCAGTGAGTGAAGGCTGAGCACCAACATCCAATACGGTTACTTCACCCTCTGCCTATCCTAGAATGGAAATGCGAAACAATATATATTGATTTCATTACCGATATGCCTAAATCAAGGAAGAAATATTACTCCATGATGGTGGTGGTGGAAAAATTGAGCAAATCTGCTCATTTCATACATGTTCAATCAACTTATAGAGCAGTGCAAATCGCTAAATTTTTATGTAAAACATTTTTAAACTTCACGACATCCCTAAGATGATTATTTTCGACTGAGATGTAAACTTTACATCAGCCTTCTGGAAAGCTCTCTCTAAAGGATTGGGCACACAATTGCACTTCAGTACATCTTACCATCAACAAACAAATGGGTAGATTGACTGAGTGAATCAGGTTGTTGAAGACATGTTGCGAATGTACGTAATTGTAGGATCCCACTAAATGGGAAAATTATTTACAACTGGTGGAGTTTGCATATAACAACAGGTACCATGCATCCCTTCAGATGAGTCCCTTTGAAGTTTTATATGGACACAAGTGCAAGACACCTTTAAGTTGGAGCAGACCAAAGGATAAGTTGTTACTAGGACCAGATATGTTAGAAGAGATGGAGGGAATGGTGAAAACGGTGTGGATTAATTTAAAAGCTACTTAGGACCGGCAAAAGAACATTTCCCATTGGAAGAGGAGTTTTCAAGAATTCCAAGTAGGAGATCATGTCTACATTTGAGTGCAAGCCAAGAAAAGCACCTTACAATGGGCAGGGTGTGCTAAACTAGCACCCCGATATTGTGGGCCATTTCAAAGCCTGGCTCGAATCGGATAGGTGGCTTTCCAACTTGCCCTACGTAATCACATTCAAGTACACAATGTCTTTCATGTTTATCTACCTAAGAAATATGTGTATGACGCTAACCACATAATCAAATGGCAAGATATACAGGTAAGGTGTACATATAGATATTTTGTTACAAATGTGTTGGATAACTAGTTAATGACTTAACACCTCTTGTTGTTATGTTCAGGTCGAATCGGAAGGCAAGTTCTTGGTCGAACCACTGGTTATACTAAAAAGGAGAGAAGTAACATTGTGGAAATGAGTTATCACCCAGGTTAAAGTGCAATAACACTATGGGCTAGAAGAGGCCACCTAGGAAGATGAACAGCTCATGAGAGAAAACTTTCCGGGTCTATTTGCATGGAGAGAGCATCACGACGATGTTCCATATTAGGGGAGGAAGATGTAAAATCCCCCATTGATGTAAATATTTATTTATTTTTACTGCAACCAGAATAGATTGTTACTATTTTTAAATTACAAACTATTTTTCGAATTTAGTTATGAAAGGATAAATTTTGCACTTATGAGTAAATATTGTTTTACCAAATATTAGTTATGGAGATAGTTATCTGTTCCAAAACTAAATCCTAGAGCATTTTACTGAAAGGATCAAGAGGATAGGGGTATTTAAGATCAAGAGAGGAAAATGAGACTGTGCTAATGGGTTAGACATCCTATGAAGGCTATGTCTGGTAAGGACTAGATAGCCAGAAAACATTAGTGTCTCTGAGAAGAGAAAAATCTCCTGAAGTCAGGAGTAGCACGGGAGGGCGATTTACCGAAATAGGTAATCTCGCGGTAGGGAGGAAATCAAAGTGCAATTCTTGTTTTAGATTCAGTCCTGAACAACGTGAACAAATAAGTGAGAATTTTTGTTATTCTTGAAATGTCAGCATGACTGATAGACTGTGTTAAGAAATAATATATGTGAATGATTCATGAAAAGTAATGACAGGGTTGCTTATTTCTTAACATATAGTATAATTATCTTTTTATTTTGTTTAATTTCTGACATATTTCATCGAAGAGTAAAAGTAGAGAAATAATAAATAAACTAGAGGAGTACCCTCTTTATATCTACAAAAAAGAACTATCAAAGGGTTGTCAATAATAATATCACAAAACTTAGAATTAGAAGTACATTTGGGAAATAACAGAATTCCTAAAACATAAAGTAAAATTGGAAAATGACCAGATGTTTGTACTTTGAAGCAAAATTTAGAAAGATGAGATTTCCGTAGACATTGTTATCACAATATCACTTAGAACCCCTGTTTGTCTTTTATTTAATCAGTAAAAGAAGATAAATTAGTCTCTCATCCAAAAGGATTTCCCTCAAACCAAAAGAGGACAAATATGTTGTCGACCAATCGACACATAGCACATATGCTAGCTAATTAAGTAAAGCCTCGCAGCTACAAAATAGAGAAAAATACTAAATTCATAACTAATTAAAGAGTTACAATACTAGGCAGATAACAAAAATAGAACTCTAGCAATCAGAACTTCTAAAGGGTCTGTCAAGGAGTTTGTTCTCCTTTCTCTTTCTTCCTGACAAGTAGCAAGAATTTATTAAATCATGACTGAAACAATGCAAACCGATTGGAATATAAACATATAGTCACATTAAAGACCTATATGGAGTGCTAGTAAACATTAATATTCTGTGTAAACTAGAAAAGAGAACTCACAGTGTTCCAAAATTCAGTATTAAATAAACATGGAAAAGGCAAACTGATCTTGCATTTTGAATGTATAAACCCTCACCATCAAATACCCCATCGATAACAATTCCATTCAAAAAAATAAATATCCAGAATATAAGTAATTTACTAAAACCCGTAGTTGACCTGGGCAGAGTTCCAAAACCTCCCATATTCGGCCGAAGTCGTTGGGCTATCTTAAGCCTTATACATGATTCTGAGCAAACACAAAAAAACCTAATCTATGGAACCTCAGCTCTAGCAGCTCAAAGCTCCCAATTAAACATCTAAACACAGTCTTATAGACTTAACCACCTGGTCAGAAAACCCTAACCTAAGAAAGATCTGGAGAAAGTCAGAGTACCCGAGGGTGGTTACGATCTTTGAAGCTGAAAGAGAATCTTTTGCCGTATATCCCAGGCAAGCTTCTGTCCCGAAACCCTCACCTTACACCAAAATAGAAGGGATTGCATCAGATTAAGCAGAAGAATCAAAACATGCAAGAATGAACTAATTGTGCTAAACCAAGCAAAATGGCAGATAAAAAACCTTAAACCTTACCTGCGAAAAGAATGCCTGCAAGCCTGTCTCTATCAACAATGTTCCACGACGATGAATCTTTTGCAGAATCCTCAGCAGTTTGTCCAAGTGCCAGAATGAGGAACAAATAGCTCGGTGAACCAGATCTACAAGCGGGAGCAAATAACCAATAACAGAGCAGAGCCATAAACCCTCTGAGTGAAACAATGACCAAATGAAACCACACTATCGAGAAAAGATTTCTAGACTGCTTGTGGACCATTCAATCCCACCAGTACGGAGAATTGTTGATGGAAGAGTCGAATCTCGAGTATTAACGTTTGGAGGTGGACAATAGTACATCAGAGAGTAAATATGCATGTGTACGGTGACGGAAATCGAGGCTATGGCCTGTACCATGAGGTGCCTGGGCCAGCCACGTACGCAATTGTATTTTAACTCTCAAACATGATTAATGTTGCAATTCAATACTGTGTACAATCATATCTCGTCATATTTCATATAACTAAGTCAAGAACTTAAGTCCAATCGTTTAACACTCATTTTCTTATGATAATATAACATGTTTAATGGTGCATGCAAATCAATCAAACTATGTTAATCATAATTTTTATTTATTTTTCCATAACTATGTATTAATTTGGGCATCACATTTAATTTTTTTATATAAATATAATGTTTCCTACTTGGATGTGTTACACCATTATCCATGGACACAAAGCTTTTGTTCTTTTTTTCGCTTTATGAAGATGATGCTTGTGTTCATGATTCACAGTATTACTTTTCTCCCCAGGGCTTAGGATCCAGACCCAAGACAACATTATTTTATTTACCTCTTATTCTTGTTTTTTTCCTTATGCAAAGATTTAAATTATTATGAGAAGTAGGTAATGGAAAATATATTATTTACTAAGTATCAAATAAATTTAAATATTTCAATTCTGAATGATTTTCTTGCAAAATTTAAGAATAAAAAATCACTATACCTATTTAAAAATCATGCACGAATATAGCAATAATATCTACAAATAATGACATAAAATATATGAGGCATTTATCCATATTGAAATATTTACTTTTGCAATGTTAAATATTATAACTTGCATTGGTCAATGTTATGACAAGGTTGTTTTATCAAAATTTAATGAAATGATTGATTTTATTAATAATGTAAATGTGTGAGCTTGCTATGTTTTTAGTACATACAACAACAACCATTGAAGTTTCTAAATGTGATACTTATTCATCTGTGTGGTAGCACTTGAGCAAGTCAAAGCATTTTCGGCTTGTGGGAAAAGAAAAATATTATTTATATTTTTCAAATTTTAATTTATGGTGTAATCACGATGGTTATCTTGAGTTTTGATATCATTTTGATGGTTAGACAAGAAAACCATACAATAAAATAATAGATAGAATTGTTACTCTGTAAATAAAATTTAGACAATTAATTATTTGAAAATAAATCATTAAATAAACTCAAAATTATTAATAATTACGTTAATAGATGTTTATATTTTTTAATAGGATTTTTAGAATTATCAAAACTTATTAGGTGGATGGTGGAGATTTAAAATCCATAGAATAATGTAGAATATTATCAGTAGTATGCATAGATAAAAAAATTGAGATTTAACTCCAAAATAGATATGTTCTTTTTTCTATTTAAATTAAATTGATTAATTAAACAAAATGACTGATAAAAATATAAAATTTTAATATAAAAAAAAAAATAAAAAATAAAAATTATTTATTTAATATTATACATGAAGTAAATGAATAAATATTCATAATCCAAATATAATAATGTAAAACTATTAATATTAGGCAAATTGATAAATATTTATGATAAAAAAATTAACTAAGGAAAAAACAATAACCAAATAATTGCTATAACAACCTTCCACAAAAAATAATAAAACACTAAAAAAAATTATTATAAATTACAGACCATATTTATTTATTTAGCTTAGCAATTTCATCTCCATCCCTATTCATTGGCCGCCTCTAAGCTTTTCTAATTGATCACACTTGGGGATTCTACCCACATCTTCAATGCTGCTTCTTTGAAATTGGTCATCTAAAATTTCAATGTTGTTGTCATTATGTGAACTATTTTTGAAAGACAAATAATAATGTACAGGTGGATAAACTCCACCTACTGAATAGGTAGTTGCTCTAGCAACCCTTCCAACCCATAAAAGTCTAGAAATGGTAGAATTCTATTATAGATGCTTGGTGCTTATCCACTCAATCTTCCAGCCAAATCTGTTATTTTAGGAAGGACCAAGAACCTATTAGTGCTTTTCCCTTCTAGAGCTGGCCATGAGTTGTTGTTTATATCAGATTATCTCAAATTAATCACCATTTGAAATGGTGCCTGGTTTTTGTCCCATGAAAAACAACAGCATGCTCCACTCTAATTTTGGGGAACAAGGAAGACTGAAATTCGTAGGGGATTGTATTACAATTTCAGGATGATTATAGTTGAAAAGATACATGGTGGTTCAGATAGGATCCAAATATAAAATGGTAGAATAAATTGTGAATCCTACTCTCTGTCCCAAAAATAAATCATGTTCGATCCTCATATAACATTAATGCAAGAAGAATTAAGGAATTGGTGCTTATTGGCCAATACCAGGAGAGAGAGCATATGGAAATCATTGAATACACAAATTAGGAAAGAATTACATATTCCAATCATACCTTATAGATTGGGTGTGCAGAACTTCTTTGCGCATGCCCGCATTCATTCTAGATTGTGATCAGGTTTCATGATAGTCATGGAGATAGGCAATAAACATAGAGCGCAGAACTTCAGAAATTAACACACAAAACTGAGAACACTTGCCAGCTTTGATTGCCAAGAAGGGTTTTTATACATAGCATGGAAGCTTCTGGAGTTCAGTGGGGCGATGGCTTCTCCACGAAGCTATCCATTTGTCAATGCATCCATCGAATCCTCCAGATCAGTCTAGTAGCTACATTAATGGCGGGTGGTTGGAATTAATATCTTCCAACAATCCCCCTTAATTCCAACCATATGACAAATATACTATAGCACAATATACAAGACACTGTAAACATACTCTTAATTTTCATGCTTGCTGGTCTAAGTCTCAGCTAGGCTTACAATATAATTTTGATTTTCTACAACACATAACTTACTTCTACAAAACTCAAATTTTTCCTTCCCAAGAGGCTTAGTGAATATGTCAGCTATATTCTCATTTGTATTACAGTACATTAGAGAAATTTCTTTTGATTGGACCTTTTCTCTTACAAAATGATGTTGTGTGTCTATATGTTTTGACCTTGCATGACATACATGATTTTTCTCCAATTTGATGGTGCTTTGATTGTCACATCTGATCACTGTAGGTTCTTGTGGACCTTCACCAACATCTTCAAGTATTCTTCTGAGCCATATAGCCTCACAGGTGCCACTACATAATGCTTTATAGTCTACTTCAGTTGATGACAAGGAAACTATTGCCTATTTCTTACTGCTCCATGATATAGCTCCTAATCCTATGTTGAAGACGTATCTAGTGGTGGATTTCCTATCACCTGGATTTCCAGCCAAGTCATAATCAGAATGACCTGTCAATTCAACATTACAAGCATTAGTATATTCAATACCAAAATTGATAGTTCCCTTTAAGTATCAAAGGACCCTTTTTGTAGCTATCCAATGGCTTTCATGAGGTTTAGCCATGAATTGACTAAGTATTCTTACTGCATAAGCAATGTCTGGTCTGGTGGTAATGAGATAATTCAGACTTCCCACTAATTGTTGATACAATGTTCCATTCACCTCTTTTGTTCCATCATCACTTCTTAATTTGATAATTTGTTCCAATGGAGTACTCACTGCTTTAAATTCATTCATATGAAATCTCTTTAGTACTTCATTTGTATATTTGCTTTGTGTGATTAAGGCTCTTCCATCATCTCTCCATACTTCAAGACCTAGACAATAATGCATCTTACCAAGATACTTCATCTCAAATTCCTGTGATAACTTTATTTTTATATTTGTAATCAATTTATCAGCACTCCCTGTTATTATTAGATCATCAACATATATAGAAAGTAATACTATATCCCCATTTTTGTCTGTCTTGACATACAAATTAGGATCATTTTTACTCTTTTTAAATCCTTGCTGAAAGAAGAATTTGTCGATTTTCTCATACCAATATCTGAGGGCTTGTTTTAGTCCATATAAGGCCTTTTTTAACTTGCATACAAGATGTTCTTGACCTTTCTTTACAAATCCTTCTGGTTGAACAAGATAAATCTCTTCTTTTAAGTCACCATTTAGAAAAGCTGACTTTACATCTAATTGATGTAGCTTCCAATCATATTTAGTTGCCAATGCTATCATTATTCTGATTGTATTCATTTTTGTAACCGAAGCAATGGTATCTTCATAATCTATTCCTTCTTTTTGTGAATAACCTTTTGCAACCAATCTTGCCTTATACTTGTCTATGCTACCATCTGCATTGAATTTTGTCTTGTACAACCATTTTGATCCTATAGGGACTTTATTTTCAAGTAATTCTATTAATTCCCAAGTTTCATTTTTCATTATAGAATCATATTCTTCTTTCATAGCTTCCATCCATTCTTTATGATTTTTGGCTTGTTCATAATTTAAGGGCTCAAAAACAGTCATTACATGAGACATTAAAGCATAATCTTTATACCTAATGGGGGCTTGAAGCTATCGTGTTGACCTTCTTAGAGGTTCATTACTTTGTGGAGTACCTTCTTCTTTTCTTCTCTGTGGAGTGCCTTCATTTCTTTGTGGACTTTGATTCCTTGATGTGTCTTTTGGAATGTCCATGTATTCTTGTTCTTGAGTTGATTCCACAACTTCTTCTTCCTCCTTAAAGCTTTAATAAGAAGACTGCCATGTATTATGTTCATCTTCTTTCATTTGTTTATCTACATGCTCATGAAATATAACATCTCTACTTGAAAAGACCTTGTGAGTACTTGGATCATACATTTTATATGCTTTTTTATTAGTGCAATATCCAATAAAAATACATTTGATGGCTTTGGCATCTAACTTTCTTCTATCCTCTTTAGGAATATGAGCAAAGGCCTTGCATCCAAATATCCTTAAATGACTAACTTTAGGATTAAAACCATAAAATGCTTCAAATGGTGTTTTGTGCTCAAGATACTTAGTAGGGCTTCTATTTTTAAGATATACAGTTGTATTAATGGCTTCAGCCCAAAAACTATTAGAAAGTCCTTTACTTTTTAACATACTTCGAGCACATTCAACTAATGTTCTATTCTTTCTTTCAACTACTCCATTTTGTGGAGGTGTATGTGGTACTGTAAATTGTTGTATAATTCCATTTTGTTTACAATATTTGGTAAAAGCTCTTGAAGTGTACTCACCACCTTTATCTAATCGAAGAATTTTAATGCTCTTTCTTGTTTTCTTTTCAACCATACTCTTGAATTCTTTAAAGCATTCAAACATGTCACTTTTGTTTCTTATAAAGTATACCTAGGTGTATTTAGTGCTATCATCAATGAATATAAGAAAGTAATATGGTCCACCAAGTGACTTAGTTTGCATTGGACCACATACATCAGTATGCACTAGTTCAAGTATTTCACGTTTTCTTCTATTTTCATGCACAGGAAATTCTTCCCTACGTTGTTTTCCTAGTGCACAACCTTCACATTCAAAGTGTTCACCCTTTATAATTGGAAGACCTTCTACCATCAGTTTCTTTTGTAGTAACATTAGGTCATTATGATTTAAGTGTCCATACATTTGATGCCAAAGTTCTATAGTTGACATGCCTATTGATGCCAAAGCTTGATGCCCATTCTTCATTACATCCAACTTGTATAAACCTCCAACTCTAATTCCTTTTGCAACAACCTTGTAATTGTCCTGTACATCCTTTACCAAACACTGTGATTTGAAAAATTCAACTTTTAAATGTTGATCTGTGATAGTAGAGAATGAAATTAAGTTCTTCTTTAATCCTGGAACATACACCACATTTTGAATTTGTTTTTCTTGTCCATTAGGCATCATAACACTTATATTACCATATCCTTTAATTTCATGTGATCTATTATCTCCTAAATAGATGTATCCACCATTATTGATTTCATGATAAATATCAAACCAATCTCTTTTGCATGACATATGGATTGATGCACCAAAATCTATAAACCAAGCATTATCATCATCAGTTTTCGCTGATAAAGCAGCATTGGACACAAACAATTTAAGGTTGCTAACATCTTGACTAATTGCTTCATCTCTAACAACATAATTTCCTTAATGCCTTCTTTGTTTAAATTGATCAGACCTCCTTTTTATGCATTTCTTAGCAAAATGACCAGGTTTTCCACAATAATAACACACATCATCTCTACTTGATTTGGCATTTGTCCTTGGTAAAGGGGTACCTTGAAATGATTTTGCCTGTGGCTTTTTGCCTTTATTTTTCTCCCACTGTTTGCCTTTGAAGGACTTCTTCCTTTTGGCCATCAATGCCAAATCTGAATTGGGAGATTTTTGTTTAAGGCTTCTTCTCCACTCCTCTTCCTACATAAGTATACCTGCCAACTCATCAAAAGTAGGAGCCTTCTCTCTAACTGAAAGACCAGTTATAAACATTTGATATTCATCAAGCATTCCACTTAATGTCACAGTAACCAAGTCTATACTAGATATTGATTCACCAATGTCACCTAATTTATCCTTTAGGTCTTTAATTCTAGAAATGAAATCACTAACACTTTCATCTTCTTCCATCTTAATTGAAAGAAGCTTACTCTTTAAATACAATATTCGATTTGTAGTCTTCGTCTCATACAAATTTTTGAGAGTGCCCCATTTCTCCTTGGATGTTTTGCATTCTCTAATGTGTGGAATAATGTTGTCCTTAACCATCATCCACAAAAGCACCTTTGCTTTGTTTTCTCGTCGCTCCCAATCTTGAATTGCAGCATCTGTGGCTTGAGGGGACACTAGCTTAACTTCATCTCTAGACACAATCGCCCATGTATTGTTGCCTTCCATCAAAGTCTGTAACTTAAACTTCCAATTTGCATAATTTTCACCATCTAAGTTGTTAGAGTCAGATAAATAAGATTCTGCCAATATATTAGCCACTGTTAATAAGCTTCTAAATCCTTAAGTAAAAAAAAAATTATCCAATATATGGCTGCCCAATTTTTTCCTTTTTTTAAGGAAACCTTTATAACTTCTATTCCTTAAACCTTGAAAAAAAACTTATATTCTCAACGAACTGAATTGATAAAGATTTTATGATCACAATGCTTGCTGTGCTAAGCAAAAAAAAATTCACTATAAATATTTCAAACCCTGGATGTTAAACCCCGAGTTTACATCTTAATAACACACAATATAATGATCGCACTGGTCTTCATCCACTCATACAATTCAGACATACACAGTCAGTCAAAAAGCTCCTTCAAGTTAAATCTAAACTAAAATAAGATCATTGTTTCTGATGATTTCACTAACAGATTAAGCATCGTGCATGAAATAAAGAAAATCTGTAAATCATTGCACGGACCCACAGAAAGGGTAGAAATTGAATTTCCATTCCAACAAGTAGGAACAAGACCAGCAGTGCAGTTCTCCAGCAAGGGAATTACTCTCTACTCAGCGAATAGCTATACACTTCTCCCAAATCAATTTACACTACTGCCTCAGCAAACTGCTTTCTTCACAACGCACCAACACAAACTTATGCACGGCTACTCTCCACGCTTTTGATGCACCACAGCGCGTTCTTCTCACACCTCTAGCCTCTGTGGAATGCACCCTTCTCAGAAGAACCTTGCAGCACTCTACCTCACCTCGCTCTGATACCAAAACAGAGAGCGCAGAACTTTAGAAATGAACACACAAAACTCAGAACACTTGCCTGTTTTGATTGCCAAGAAGAGTTTTTATACACAGCAAGGAAGCTTCTAGAGTTCAGTGGGGCGGTGGCTTCTCCAGAAAGCTATCCATTTGTCAATGGGTCCGTTGAATCCTCCAGATCAGTCTAGTAGCTGCATTAATGTTGGATGTTTGGAATTAATATCTTCCAACAGCGATTCCTCCAACATTTCAATGCCCAGATCCCCGAATTCGACTATTAATTTCTTAGTGGTTTCATTTTATTTTGATTTTTCAGCATGCTGCCCAGTGCCTTTGCCTTCATCAAATTCTTTCCTAGAGATGGAGATATCATTAAATGTGGAATCAGAAGGCTATTGACTGCATCCAAGTGCCACTTCAACAAATTAAATATGTTCTTATACTTACTATTTCGTAGCACGGATTCTTGCACTACTTCAAGAGGAAAATTGAGCATACCTCGTGAGCTTCTCATGGCGAAGGCTGCTGATCATAAGCCATGGCCACCTCCTCTCTCATGTCAAAAGTCCCACGTAAAACACGAGCGCCATGCCTATTTGAATCTCTAATCTCTGCAGCATATTTCCCATGGCCTTTTCCTCACCCCTATGTAATGATTCTCCATTGTTAATGATTTCCCTTTCTCCTCCTATGCACCTGCTAATGTCTCTACTGCAGCCTCCTTTTCCTCGCTCGCATGATTATGGACTCCCAACCTTCGGTCATCGCTTCATGCAAAACTCCATACAAAACCATCTCCTTAGAATCATTTTCATCGAAAGGGAATTCACGCAACATAGAAGCATAAGGATATAGCATTTCTTCAAATTTCCCACAATACGGGGAAACACAAGTACTAACAAGTCAGTACAGTGATGTGTGGTTTGACAGTAAGTTTACTTGGGCGAAGCTTGGGAGACTGCAGTTAAAATCTCATTGAGTACACTGGCATGCTGTGGTGATCGCAAAAGGGGAAGATTCCCCAATCTCGTTTTGCATGTAGTTGGATGTAAACCTGGTGTTATAGAGGCAGCTACGAGCATTGATCATGGGTCTCCCATAGATTAGGACTGGCAGTTGGATGTACTGCTGGTGTTATAGAGGTAGCTATGAGGATTGATCCTGGGTCTCCCATAGATTAGGACTGGCAGTTACAGATTCCCCATGTGGTTACAAAAAAAAACAAGCCAGTTGTAAAATGTGGGTCATATGGGTACAGATGTCAGCCATAAAATCTAAAGTCATATGGTAGACAAATGTCACACTTGAACAGAAAAGGTAGGCACAAATCCTAGGTGAACTGATTCAAAAGAAAAACCTATCCGCCCAATTATAACACTTTGATGTACTCCTGGTGTTATAGAGGCAGCTACGAGGATTGATCCTGGATCTCCCATAGATTAGGACCGGTAGTTACCGATTCCCCATGTGGTTAAAAAAAAAAAAACAAGCCACTTGTAAAATGTAGGTCATATGTGCACAAATGTCAGCCATAAAATCTAAGATCATATGGTAAACAAATGTCACACTTAAATAGATAAGATATGCACAAATCCCAAGTAAACTGATTCAAAAAAAAAACCTATCCGCCTAATCATAACACTTTCAGCTTCTACTCTTCTACTCTAGGTTATATAGATTACATAGATTTGATGAGAAAAAACCCTGCGCTCCAATAAAAATTAAATTATTTAATAAATATACGAAAATAAAATTAATGGGTGATACTTATGTTATAAAATTGTCATTTATCAAAGATTAAAGGCTATTTTACATTTCTATTTTTCAAATTATGTTCCGTTACACCTTCGTCGCCAGAGCGTTTATGACGGCGGTCGGATAGCTGTAATAGTGTTGTATGGTGAAGCCAGAACGTGTGGCGAAAACTCTCGGGATCGATTTCAGAGAAGAGAGTGGAGGGTTTTGTACAAGATTTTAAAAATTTGGAAAAATAAGATTTTATGATGTAAAAATCTTTACATAAATTATTAAAATTTGAACTTAAAGTTTGCTATTTTATCGATTTCAAACGATTCTTACTTCATTTTAAATTGAAATAATTAGTATTTTTATAATTTCATCCTTAGTAAGGTTTAAATTTAAATAATTAGAATATCTTCATATTATTTTATTTTATATTTGGAGAAAAATAAATTATAATATATTTGTTATATGTTTAGAAGGTTTTTTCATGTATTTTTTGGTTTAATTTGTTTAAAATTTGATATAGATTTGTTAGAAGCCTAAATTTAAGTGGTGGAATTTTCACAATTTAAATGTTCAAGATGTTATAGTCAAAAACCAATTTTAAACAATGAAAATCAAAATTTAACCAATTTTTTTCACTAAATCCAAAAACTCTAAAAAAAAAAAAAAAAAAAACACACCAAAAATAAACAATTAAAAATCAAAACTATACAGTTTGTCAGAACTGTTAGCACCCTGAACATTTTTTTATTGCAGTCGGATTGTTTTTTTGTTTTGAAAGTTGTTTTCTGGTTTGAAAGTTATGAAGATTCGGGTTATATTTTGAAAAATTCTGGCAGGGATTTTTGTAAATTTAAGTTAAAACAGTTAAATTTTTAGATTTTGGGTGCTCTAGAAGTTTTTGATGATGCTGAATTTATTTCCACTATCAAGAACGTAATTTACACACTACTGGTACAATATTTTTTGAAACTTTTTTCCCTGGATTTTGATCATCCGGATAATTCCTCCATTCCTCCACCTCCATATATGACTCCTTTCTTATTTTTCATTGAAATAGCTAAAACAGGTATTAAGATTATCAAAACTGTCAAATTCAATAGAATCTTTAGTTTTGAAATTTCAGAAAATTGAAAATATTTCGATTGAAATTTATTATTTTTCTATTTTATCAGATTTTAAATTTTAGTACATATATTTGTAATGGAATAAAAAAGTACATTAAAAATATAATAAAATTTATTATTTTAATTTAAAATTATAATTACATATTTTATGCAAATTTTTCTTATTTTATAAAATAAAATAAATTAATAAAGCGTAATAAAAAATTATTTATTAAAAAGCACAAATTCCAAATAAAATATTTTTATTGTTCTTTATTTTATAAAAATAAATTAATAAAACGCAATAAAACTTTGCTTATTAAAAAAATCAAATTCCAGATAAAATATTTTTGTTTACTTGTTTGAAGTGATTTAATTATAAAATTTTCAATTTAAAACCCTAAACAAGTGGTGGATGTCACGTGTGCCCCGAAAATAAATTATTTTAAGATAAATTAAGCACACCTCTGACAACTCAAAGATCATTTTTCTATTAAATATTAAAACTCTATATAACTTTCGTGGAGAAAAAAAAGAAGGTTTGTTTCATAAATTTTAAATTAATA
Source organism: Pinus tabuliformis (assembly GCA_031772625.1). Taxonomy (NCBI): domain Eukaryota; kingdom Viridiplantae; phylum Streptophyta; class Pinopsida; order Pinales; family Pinaceae; genus Pinus; species Pinus tabuliformis. The sequence goes on along the minus strand of CM062804.1, from coordinate 1,361,956,949 downwards.
TATCTTTTTAATTTAAATTTTTAAAAAATATAGTTATAAAGTGTCGGGAGCAATGCTCAAAATTGAACTCTTTCTAGCCCTTTTTTGGCTCCTTACCCTTCCTAGAAGGGCTAAAAAATATTTACACTTCGAACAAAATTTAAAATACCAAAGTCACTCGTCAATTAAAAAGGTTACATTAAATTTTTATATTTCAAAAGAAAGGAAATATTTTTAATAATCTGTAAATACTTTTTTAAGTTTACGAGTAGTGATAGTTTCATTGAACAGACTGGTCAAAGTCCAAATGACCTCATACAATTTAATAGTTATGTCATGATTTGGGGACATTTCCCTGAGGCCCCCAACTTATGCCAACATGATGCAACTTGCAACAATAAGACATGCAACAGTCATGGTACTAGTACACCTAGCACAGGGCAACAGAGCATATTGAATAACCATTCAACAACTATGCACGTGCTCTCGCTCCTTCGTGATTATCCTTGACTGCTCTTTCCCTACATCCATTTTTTCCATTTTCATTTGAATTGCAACCCATCATCCATAGAAGGAAATTTATCATTTGACACTAGACTATAAGGTATTTTTCATTATCCTCCTCATATCTTCATTAACATTTGGTTTTTCATTCTATGGATTCTTTAATGCAACACTCCTTGAAGTAATGGCAACCTTCATGGTCACACAATGTATCCTAATCCACACCCCAAGAAATCAACATTGTGGCTAGATACCCTAAATGCAACTACTTGCCATCCTTCCATTCCAGGCATGGGTGGGTGGTTGAGTATTTTCCTACATTGTTAATGGTGCAAATTTTTATTGTCATAATTATATGAATCTACCAACTATGAAAAGAATATCTAGCTTATATAGAGAGTATTGGACTTCACAACTATAACGTTCTCGTTCAAAATCTCACTTATTTTGCTTCATTGCTTAAATCCATATAGATTTCTTGTCCAAGTACCATTTTTCATGAAGTGTTTGTTCTCTATCATAAAGCTACAAGTTTCCTTGAATGGTACAAAACATAATTCAACAAATCAATGAATAACCTATCAAGAAATCTATAGTCAAATCCTATGGAATCTTGCTAAGGTTGAATTTCTTCTATCTCAATCTTGCTAAGGGATTTTTTATTTATGTATTTACTTATTCTATTTTTATTTATTTATTTATTGAATAGTTTAAATCTTGAAAAATGTCTCCTATTGGTTTAGGATAAAATGCAATTGTCAATTGTTGAATCATTTTTGTCTTGCATGACATTCCAATCAACCATGTAATATTCAAAATGAAGTTGATGCTCGTCTACATGAAAATGATGAATCAAATAGTGTAGAGTTTGTTGAAATAGAAAACCCGTCAAAGAAACACAAAATAGTATTGAAATCTAAATGGAATGCAAGGTTTCCATGGGCTTATGTTTTAAATCATTTAATAGTAATGAAAGGATAATATGTTATTGATGTGTTAAATTTAAAAGTGAGACTCCATATTCAAAAGAGGGAACTACCACTCTTTATGTTAGTGGTATAAATGGCCATGAAAAATCAAAAGCTCAATTTTTGTTTTACAACTTTTGGAGGGAAAAAGTGATTGAAGTAATATTCCAATCACTAAACATGTAGAACTAATGGTAAACGTGGGGAAGGAGAAAATTATATCAATGATTGAAAACAAGTATTTTTTTGCTATACATGATTTATCTTTAGAAATGTATAGGTCAAGGTCAATATGTGACTTGAATTGGTATAAATGCATTCCACATGTACTTCTAACAGATGAATTTTCTACATACACAAATACCACACCAAGAAAAAATTTTCTTCAAGTTGCTAAAGAGGCATATTGGAACAATCTAAAAGAGAAGATTTTACATAGGCTATTTTACTCAATTTCAGTTGATGAAAGCACAAATAAAATTATGGAACACCAATTGATTGTTTATATTACATATTTGACAATTGGAGGAAGAGGTCAATTTTTAACAAAGTTTATATGTTTACTTCAAATAAAGGATGGAATAGCTCAATGTATGTATGATCTAGTGAGAACTCTTTTAGCATAAATGGATTTATATTTGATGAAGTTTGTTGGTTTTGGTTCAGATGGTGCATCTTCCATGAGGGGTATTCATGAAGGTTTATCTCCTAAGCTTTGTATGCTCCTGATTTATTAATTATCCATTGCATAGCTCACAGGGGATCGTTAACAAGTAATGAGGCTTTGCCTCATTTTCCAGAGTTGCAATATATTAGCAAATTTGAAACAAAGTATATTCATGGCTTGGAAAATCAACTAAAGCACATGGAAAATTGAGAGAGATAATGTATATATTTCAAATAACTAAGTTAGTGGTCTTACAAACTCATCAAGTTAAGCAGATCTCAAGAGGAAAGGTCATGGAAAGACTTGTTAAACTCATGCATTATTTCTTAGGATTGGGAGTTAGGGGAGAAAAAAATGTATGAGTTGGCAACAATATTTCAAGTGAAAGTTTGCATCCATATACTTGTAGACATGCTCGCTGAATTAAATAAGTTGAATCAAAAGTTCGAAGAGGATCATGTTGATAATACGTATATTGACACTACTTTAGATGTTTCTATTAGCATGCTTCATAAACGATTTTTGGAAAGCATTTTTGGTGTAGATGCAGTGCATATGTCTTCTTTTTTGGTTAAATCATAAAGAGGAACCCTTGAATTTGCAGATAGCATAGGTATGGTACTTTTACATCCATTGAGGTTCGAACGTTTTCCAAAGATGAAAATATTTGGGGCTACTATATGATTGTATTTTTTTGGGAAAATGTTTTATTGTAAAGTTAATTAAATCTTTAGATAGGAGATTCATAGATTTACATGTATTTAATGTGGCTAATTTTTTCACTTCTCAACATTATTATGAAGAAGTGAATGACATAGACTAACCAACAAAAAGATAGTTGAAATGTTTATGTGAAAACGTTTAGCGTGAGGGAATCATCTATTGTGGATACTGCTAGATGTTTGGGTGAAATGAATGATTTTATTTGTGCTATTTGTAAATCATACCCTAAAAAGAATATGTACGGCATGAGACCTATGTGGATATGAACATGAATGGTTTGAAGACTTTCCATATTTGATGTAATTCAGGCAAGCTATCCTTGTTATCCCAACAACCACATCAGTCTGTGAAAGAGGCTTCTGAATATTAAACGGGACAAAAAATGATGATAGATAAAGACTTTCATTGGAGACACTAGATATGTTAATGTTTATATCTCTAAGTGCACATCATGCTCTAAATGAGGTAGATTGGAATGCTACTTATGATGTATGGAAATAAATGAAAACTAGAAATCCATTTCTATTGGGAAAATATATTTATATTTTCAATTATGTAAGTCCAAATACTTTCGAAGATCATCAAATGAATATAAGAAACATATGTTTACCTTTTTTTAATTGAATTTGAGAATTTTTTTTGTTTATTTACTAGTTATATTGAGATTTTATAGTGTTTTATTGAAGCTATTCTTTAAATTTTAAAGATTTTGAAGATTTAGAATTGCACTATTTCATTATGGATTTTTTTGAGGGGTTTATTTAATATATACTTTTCAGTAGAAGTGATTTTTTTTTTATAACCTTTCATCCTTGAAGGGTCAGATGAATATATGCCCTTCCAAATGAAATTAAGAGCAGACCTTCAAATTTGATCATTGGTCAGGAGAACTCTGGGGATGGAATCCCGAGAAGAGAGTGGAGGGTTTTATTGGAATTTTAAAATTTGGATGAAAAATAAAAAGGTGTTGAATGTTTCATACAACTGGCACAACGCGAACTTTGTGGATTTCGTGTAACTATTGGACATTGTGGTGCATGATGCAGGAGCATCCAACTGAAAAGGCGACAGCTGGAAATGGTTTTTTAATTTTGCTAGATAGGAAGGAAAACATTTCAAAAAAAAATTTATTCTTGTTTTACTTAAGTTAAGGATGATACAACCATTGTCCTTTAAAAATTAAGCAAGCAAGTAAAATAGGATTAGTTAAGAGTATGTTTAAAGAAACTGTTAGATAACTGAAAGGTAACTGAGGAACAGTTCCTCAACTGTAAGAGACTGCTAGTAAGGCATTAAAAGAAAAAACCAGATCCTCATGAAGAGGAGGCTTCCATCCAGAGAGAAGAAAGGACATAGAAATTGAAATCACAATTTTTCTTGAATATATATGAAAGCAAATGAATCTAGAACCTATCATTAAGAAAGGAAGACAATTTCATCTTTTTCCTATGCAGTAATGTTTCAGATATTGTTTTAAAGCAAAATAGTGAAATATTTCATTAAGAGGCCAAATGACATCGACAAAAATCTCATGCTTGAAGGCATCTCGGTCCAGGAAGCAGACAAAGGGAAAGCCAACAAATATAATCACATCCTTTCTCAACAATAACCCGAGTACATTTACATTCAATATGTAAGCACAACTCTGTATTCGTTACATTTCCAAATTTAAGAGTTCATTATACATTTATATAACAAAAATAGTAGAGGGTTATAAAACCTACGAACACTAAAAAGTAATGGTTTCCAGGCCAAGACTAGTCAAACAACGAGGGTGTGAAACCCACAAAACCATACAAACATACGGAGAAAGTGAAACCCCAAGGGTTATGCCCAACTATGGATAGCGCAAGTAAAACAAAAAATCCCACAATATAATCACGGAGGGATCCTACCCTATTTTTTCCCCAAGCTTGAGAAGACTCCCAAGGATGAGGTCATGGAGTAGCATTCTCCAGGCACAACCTCCACACCACCACAAAAACAAGACAGGTAGTCAAGAAACTAGAAGGGCAAACAAAAAAAAGTGATAGAGAGTAAATAAAAGAAGGGAGGAACAGGGGTTTACTTAGAAAGGCCTGACTCCAAGTCAGAGAACAAGAACCAAGTCTCTCACCAGAGGGTTTCTCTCAACAGGAATGCCGTAGGAAAGTTTACTTGCTCACCAAGGAGCCAGAGGGTTAGAATCACAAAAACAAGATCCGGGAATGAAACTGGAACAAAAAATTACCTGAAGTAGTGTTTACTAAGCCACCCACTGCATTAGAAAGGAAAGAACCTATGGTTACACAGAGTGAGATCAACACCATAACCAACATCGAAAATCACCATGAACAGAGTAGAGACAAAGCATGAAACAGGTAACAAAGAAAAAAATGAAACAACTTGCAGATTGAAAGTCGACCTGAAACCTCTGAGAACCAGCAAACAAACCACCATAAGAAACAAGCGAAGGCACAATGCACACACAAAGCTGAACCAGACCAACAACGGATGGAAGAATGGACTCCTAGTTTCCCTCATCCGGTGTGAAATGACTGCATTTGCGAAACCAAGGGCAGTACAAAGGGCAGGCTGAAACAATTAAGTGCATTAAAACCTCACACCAAAAACCTTGTTTTGCTTATTTGGAAAGTCTACAAAATTAAACGGTCATTGATATGTGTCCCTCCTCGAGATTGCCACCAATTTTTGGTATCGTAACAGAATTAGTTCCCTTCTCTCAGTAAAGATGGAGGCGGGAAGAAGAGGTTGAGGTAGAGCCATCAGAAGAGTAGCATATGAAGGGCTACGAGAAGAGATTAGGACCTTAACTACACGTTTAGCAGCATTGGAAGTAGGAAGGCGCAGAGATCCAGAAGGTGGGGATGACAGTGAGGAGGAAAACGCAGCCACAATGGATGGGTCAGATGAAGAGGGACCAGAGATTAAACTATTGAGATCAGTTTTGCTGGCTAGTAGCAAGCCAACATCGAATCTTTCTAATTATGATGACAGTTTGTCCACAGAGGCATTGCTAGACTGGATAAGTGAGCTAGATAAAGGTCACCAAATGCTGGTCGATGAGGAATGAAGTAGGGTTTCATATTGTCAAGTACAAGGACAAGGTGACTTGCGATATCATGCCGATGGAGGTGTGCCATATTCTACTGGGTAGACCATGGCTTTATGATAGGAAAGTCATCCATGACATGGAAACAAATTGTGACAAGTTTATTAAAGATGAGATAAAGCATACGCTAGTGCCCATAAAGGAAGAGGATGCTGCAAAAACCAGTGGAACAAAAGCATTACTGTTAGGTGGAAAAGACTTTTTACGATGGACGGAGGATGATGAGGTGAAATATGCAGTTGTGCAAAGGCCAAAACCATTATTGATCCATACTGAAATTATTGACTTACCTAAAGAGATATAAGACATGCTGCAGGAATTTAGTGATATTGTGGTTGATGATTTACTAGACAAATTACCACCAAAACAGAGCATTAGTCACCATATTGATTTCATTCCAGGAGCCAGATTTCCAAACAAAGCTGCTTACTGGATGAGTCTGAAGGACAATGAAGAAATCAGGAGGGAGGTGCAGGAGTTGTTGGATAAAGGACTGATTCGGGAAAGTCTAAGCCGTTGTGCGGTTCCAACTGTTTTAGCTCCCAAGAAAGGAGATGAGTGGTGGATGTGCACTGATTCCCGGGAAATTAACAAGATCACCATTAGGTACATGTTCCCTTTACCTCGAATGGATGATATGATGGATTGTTTGAGTGGACCAGCATACTTTTCAAAGATAGACTTGAAAAGTGGCTACCACCAAAACAGGATTCGAGAAGGTGACGAGTGGAAGACAGCTTTCAAGACTAATGAAGGCTTATATGAATGGCTGGTTATGCCATTTGGATGCCCCAGCCCATTCATGTGTTTGATGAACAAAATTCTGAAAGAAATTTGTGATTATATATCTAGATGATATACTTATATTTAGCAAGATGAAGGAAGAGCATTTTTGACATGTGAGGCATGTATTGGAAAAATTGCAGCAAAATAGATTACTGATAAATTTGAAGAAATGTTCTTTTTCCAAGACAGAATTCATTTATTTGGGATTTGTGATTTCCAGGAATGAACTAAAAATGGATCTGGAAAAGGTTGTAGCCATAGTTAGCTGGCCGTCTCCGAAAAGTTTGTTTGAGGTACGAAGTTTTCATGGATTGTCGAGTTTTTATAGAAAGTTTATTAAAAAATTTAGTGGGATTTGTGCACCCATGGTGGAGACCATTAAGAAGGAAAATCATCCTTTTCATTGGACAGAATCGGCTGAGAAGAGTTTTGAGCTTCTCAAAAGGAAGATCACTCAAAAACAAATTTTAAGATTACGAGACTTTAACAAACTTTTTCAAGTTTGTTGTGATGCTAGTGGGACAGCCATTGGTGTAGTACTCAGCCAAGAAGACAAGCCAATAGCATACTTCAGTGAGAAATTAAATGAAAGTAGGCAGAAGTACACATCTTATGACAAAGAATTTTATGCAGTGGTCCAAGCGCTAAAGCATTGGAGACATTATCTACTGGCCAATGAATTTGTCTTATTTTTAAACAATTCTGCATTATAGTATATTATGCAATAGCATAAGCTGAACATAAACATGCAAAGTCGGTGGAGTACCTGTAGAGTTTTACATTTTTGTTGGAACACATCAGCAGTCAAGCCAACAAAGTGGCAAATGCATTAAGCAGGACGAATTTGATCTTACAGGAAAGTACGATACAAGTATTAGGATTCAAACATCTTAAGGACTTGTATGAAATAGGTGCAAATTTTAAAGAAGCCTATGAAGCTTGCTAAAATCCATTGTTGAGAGATAACATTTCATGGCTAGACTATAATATGTAGGAAGGGTTGTTGTTCAAAGGAGGGCAGTTGTGTATCCCGGAGTGTTCTATGAGAGAACTTAATCTAGGAAAATCATAATGGAGGTTTAGCTGGGCATTTTCGCATACACAAGACCTTGGATCAGTTGAGCCACTTTTACTATTGGCTAAAGATGCGTAGAGATGTACAAAGGTTTGTGACTAGATGCAAAGTGTGTCAACTTGCAAAGGGACACAGCTAGAACACAGGGTTGTATACACCCTTCCCTATTCCGAACTGACCATGGGACTCAATCAGTTTAGACTTTGTCTTAAGTCTGCCGAAGACACAATGGGAATTCGACTCCATCATGGTGGTGGTGGATCGTTTCACCAAAATGGCACATTTCATTCCATGCAGGAAAACCAGTGATGCCACACATGTAGCACACTTTTTTTTCACAGAGATAGTTAGATTACATGGCTTTCCGAAGTCTATTATTTCGGACTGAGACGTAAAGTTTACAGGTCATTTTTGGCAGACTTTATGGAAAAAATTAGACACCAAACTGAACTTCAACTCAGCTTATCATCCACAGATCGACGGGCAAACCGAAGTGGTGAACCGAAGTCTGGGGAATCTATTAAGGAGTTTGTTTGGAGAAGAAAATTCTCGATAGTGGGATCGTGTACTGGCACAAGCGGAATTTGATTATAACGATTCACCCAACAGAAGGACGAGCAGTAGTCCTTTCCAGATCCTCTACAGAATGCACCCACGTGGAGTACATGAGTTGTGGGATTTGGGTCAATTGTGTTAGCGCTCGAATCTGCCTTAGGCTGAGGAAGGAAAAACTCAAGGCAACATCATACCACGCTCAGCCTCGTAGCTAGCCCTACGAGGACAGGAGAGGGCTCTCTCCGGGTCTATCTCGGCAAACAAGTTTTCAAAGGGGCTGAGATGACCGATAAAGAATACTGATTTTAGGCTAGTAAATTGATAGGAAGGTTTGTTTTTTTATTTTTGAGTTTTTTGCTGGAGAAATGGGAAAACCAATTTTGGGTGCTAGGATTGAGGTCAGATTTTTGCAGAGATCAAGTTGGGGTGAGGTAGGAAATAGTTTTGATGCCTTTGATCAAGTGGTATGGATGGATCAGAATGACAAGGAGTTGAAGAGGGCAAAAGAGAATATGGATCCTCTTCAAACTGAAGAAAACATGGAAAATCAAACAAACTTAAAGGCAGAGCATAACAATCTATGGATTCTACCTTAACACTTAATTTATTCAATTGCAGAAGATAAAAGAAGGAAAATGATACACATTAACAACTTACAATTAAAGAAACACACCATCAACACACAAAGCCACAAGGATCCCAACAGGTGATGCAAAATCTCTGATCTTCCCTTAGCCAAAATATGAAAAATATGTATAATAGTGTCCAAAATCTTCCCAAGAGTCCAACTTGTGTTACTGAATGAAAATTTACATATATAGACCAAGCTAACCTCTTTCCCTAATGATGCAGGAGCATCGGACCTGGCCAGCAATGTGGGAAATTGCCCACATGTTGTGGCTTGAAAAAAAAATCGTATTTCATTTGCTGTTGATAGAGAGTCGAGTTCACAGTTAGTTAGTTCTTGTAATAGATAAAATCTCTCCATTTAGTATCTAATTTGTTAGGCGTATTTTGATATGTCTGTTGGAATAAATTTATGGTGACCACCTTATCTTTTGTTAGAGTAATTAGTGTGATAACAACAGTTAAAGAACGCCGATTCTGGTGGGGATAAATGTTAAACTGGAGATCTCTTGGAGCGGATCAACGCCGGTTTCTCGTGGACAGTCTTGATTTCGAGCACCTGAAGTCTGGGAGAGATTTGGGCGAAAAAAAACATAATTCAAAGCAATTGGTTCCATAAATCTTGATCAGATCTTTATTGAGCAAAGAAACTCAAGTTAATAGTCAATACCCAGTGCGAATTGTCCAGGTCATCTCTTATCAAGAGGCTAAGGGCGCAATTCGAGCATTCAATTAACAGAATTATAATTTCAACTTGAGGCTTCAAGGGTGGATCGATTACAGGGACCAGTCAACGATGAACAACAGAAGTTATCCAAATTTTGCCATTCACGATTACACGGTGACAAGATTCAGAAATCGGTCCAATCATGTGTAAAGGCACGGGAGAAATTAGAAATTCCTAGAAATCAAAATAAAAACAGAATTCCCAAATTTGTCAAAACAGTTCCAGGAAGAACGCAGATCCATTACTGGCAATATGTAGTTGATATGTAATTGATTTGTTTTGGGCAATTTTGGAAAGAACAATAGTGTCTCGAATGCTTTAAAAAGGGGGACAGTGTATCACATTGGGGGAGTTAGTTCAGAGGCGGTGTTGGACCAACGTCTTTTTGTGTTTTTGTTTTGCTGTAATTTATTAAGATAGCTGTGTAAAATCTAGGACCTGCGTTGTTAAATAATAAATGAACAGATGTGTTGCTATTTTTTCTGTTTTGTTTAGTTGTGATCTCTGATGCGTGAGGTAAAGCCTGGAATGGGTTGCGTAATGCAACGTATTGTATCAGTGGATACAATGGAGAAATGAGTTGTGTTTATTTGGTAATAGAATAACATTAACACAGTGGGAAATAAAACGTTTGCTGTTAGTTTGTTTGAACGAATGGGTATTATTTTGTTTATGCGCTGAGGAACGAGTGTAATGGCCGTGCCTATATGATGCCAAGAAAATCCAGTTTGTTGAAAAGAAAAACAGCGAGTCCATGTGGTAGTCCGGCATTTTAATGTTGAAGAAGATCGTTTGATTTTATACTGAAGTCTGATTTTTGAAGCTTAATAAACTGATCTCAGTCGCAGGTGCATCAATTTTGGTATCAGAGCCAGTGACAGGTGTTGCAGCAAAGATGCCGCCAAGGCGAGGAATTGGTCGAGGAAGACCAGAACCAAATGCAGTCCTGATAGAAGAAGTACGAAGACTGCGTGAACGAATGGAGACAATGGAAACAGCCCATAGAAGAGTGCCTGATGAGGGAGCTGAAAGTTCTTCAGAAGAATCTGAGGAAGAAGCGGAAGAAGGAGAAGAAAATGAAACTGCCAAAGTCCTCAAGATGCTGGCAAAAGTTGGAAGCAAACCCAAGATAGAAATTCCTATGTATGAAGGAAGTTTAAATGCCGAGGAGCTCATGGATTGGATCAGATCCATAGATCAGTATTTCGATTATGAAGAGATTGAGGAGAATAAGAGGGTGAAGTTTGCAGTCACTAGATTGAAGGGCCATGCAGCCATCTGGTGGGACAAGTTACAGACATCAAGAACGCGAAAGGGGAAATCTAAGATCAAGCAGTGGGATAAAATGGTAAGCAAACTGAAAGCCAAGTTTTTGCCTAAAGACTATCATTTGAATCTTTTTAAGCAGATGCAAAATTTAAAGCAGAAAGGAATGTCTGTTAAAGAATACACTAAAAAATTTTACAGGTTAAATATCAGAACAGGGCATGTAGAAGATGATCTGGAGAAAGTAGCCAGGTATATTAATGGGCTAAGGTATGAGATCCAAGATGAGATCAGCCTGTTAAGTTTGAAAACTATTGAGGGTGTCTATCAAGTAGCCTTGAAGGCAGAGGAAAAACTGTTGCGCAAACAAAACCAGAGAAACAGAGGTAAGAATCCAGCAAACGAAGGAAGGATACTTAAATCCAAAGTTCAACCCTCTCAGAATGAGGCAGGGAGTGCGAGCAATAGAGCACCACAAAGAGGAGATTTTGGCTGTGGAAGGTTTGTGCCCAGAGGCAGAGGCCGAGGAAGAGATGTCCGGTGCTTTGCATGTGGTGAATGGGGACATGTACAATGGGATTGTCCTCATCAGAGATCAGCAAACCAACGCAACGTGAATGTTGCAGAAGCCAAGGAAGAGATTCCTCGAGCTTCAGCTCAAGAGGAACCACCAGAAGACGGAGAGTCCCTATTACTGAAGAGGGTATTACTGAGAGGAGCTAAGGAAGCCAAAGAACCAGTTCAAAGGAAGACTTTATTCAGAACTGTATGTAAGTCCAAGGGTAAGTGTTGCAAGTTGATAATTGATAGCGGTAGTACTGACAACCTTGTTTCTACAGAGATGGTGGACAAGTTGAAGTTGGAGAGAACAGTACACCCCACTCCTTATAAAGTATCGTGGCTTCAGAAGGGCCATCAAATTTTTGTAACTGAACAATGTCAAGTTGAATTTCAGATTGGTACTTATAAGGATGTCATTTTATGTGATGTAATGCCGATAGATGTATGCCACATATTGCTTGGAAGGCCCTGGCAGTTTGACCGAAATGCCATTCATGATGGCAAAAGAAATACTTATACTTTGGAAAAAGATGGGAATAAGCATACACTACTGCCGTCGAAAGCTGAAGCAGCTGGGAATAGTGTTACATTGATGAATGAGAAGATCCTGTTGCAGGAAGATGAGAAGGGTAAGGAGATGCATCTTGCTGGTGTTGGCAAACCCAAGGTAATTTTAACTTCTACAAATTTAGAAGATTTACCTGAAGAAACTCAGAATTTCTTGAATGATTATGCTGATATTGTTGTGGATGAGTTGTTACCCATCAGGAGTATTAGTAACCATAATGATCTAATACCTGGAGTCAGTTTGCCGAATAAAGTAGCCTACAGGGTAATGCAGGAAAATGTCGAAGCTAGAACACAAGTGAAAGAGTTGATGGGTAAATGGCTAATCAGTGGAAGCCTTAATCCATGTGCTGTGCCAATAGCACTCAGTCCAAAGAAAGAAGTTGAATGGCGCATGAATTCAAATTCTCGAGCCTTATATAAAATCACCATCAGAGTGAAGAATGAAGATTTGAAGGAATATGCAGTCTCTAAAGAAGAGCTGAAATTGGATCCGAAGAAAATCCAAGTAGATGTGAATTGGCTAACTCCTAGAAGCATATTTGAGGGAGATGTCAAAGGCAGATGGCAGGAATGTAGTAGCAAAGACAAGCAGCGAGCAGATATGAGGAGGCGGAAAAAGGAATTCCAAACAGGTGATTTAGTCATGTATTGCAGAATGGTACCTATACTAAAAGCCAGAAGAAGAACCACAAAGAGATACCATAACAGACGAAAGCCCAAAGCAGGAAAAAGGAAAAAGAAAGCGCTAAAGCGAACCAGGAGTCAGACTCATTATCAGTGTTTGACCAATTGGAAAGAGGAAACAATAGAGGACGTCAGCAGAGCTACAGAGAATGAGGATCAACTCCAAACAACTACAAGATTAGTTTTCTTCTCCGGGAGTCTGATGCAGGAGCATCGGACCTGGCCAGCAATGTGGGAAATTGCCCACATGTTGTGGCTTGAAAAAAAAATCGTATTTCATTTGCTGTTGATAGAGAGTTGAGTTCACAGTTAGTTAGTTCTTGTAATAGATAAAATCTCTCCATTTAGTATCTAATTTGTTAGGCGTATTTTGATATGTCTGTTGGAATAAATTTATGGTGACCACCTTATCTTTTGTTAGAGTAATTAGTGTGATAACAGCAGTTAAAGAAGGCCGATTCTGGTGGGGATAAATGTCAAACTGGAGATCTCTTGGAGCGGATCAACGCCGGTTTCTCATGGACAGTCTTGATTTCGAGCGCCTGAAGTCTGGGAGAGATTTGGGCGAAAAAAAAACATAATTCAAAGCAATTGGTTCCATAAATCTTGATCATATCTTTATTGAGCAAAGAAACTCAAGTTAATAGTCAATACCCAGTGCGAATTGTCCAGGTCATCTCTTATCAAGAGGCTAAGGGCGCAATCCGAGCATTCAATTAACAGAATTATAATTTCAACTTGAGGCTTCAAGGGTGGATCGATTACAGGGACCAGTCAACGATGAACAACAGAAGTTATCCAAATTTTTCCATTCACGATTACACGGTGACAAGATTCAGAAATCGGTCCAATCATGTGTAAAGGCACGGGAGAAATTAGAAATTCCTAGAAATCAAAATAAAAACAGAATTCCCAAATTTGTCAAAACAGTTCCAGGAAGAACGCAGATCCATTACTGGCAATATGTAGTTGATATGTAATTGATTTGTTTTGGGCAATTTTGGAAAGAACGATAGTGTCTCGAATGCTTTAAAAAGGGGGACAGCGTATCACATTGGGGGAGTTAGTTCAGAGGCGGTGTTGGACCAGCGTCTTTTTGTGTTTTTGTTTTACTGTAATTTATTAAGATAGCTGTGTAAAATCTAGGACCTGCGTTGTTAAATAATAAATGAACAGATGTGTTGCTATTTTTTCTGTTTTGTTTAGTTGTGATCTCTGATGCGTGAGGTAAAGCCTGGAATGGGCTGCGTAATGCAACGTATTGTATCAGTGGATACAATGGAGAAATGAGTTGTGTTTATTTGGTAATAGAATAACATTAACACAGTGGGAAATAAAACGTTTGTTGTTAGTTTGTTTGAACGAATGGGTATTATTTTGTTTATGCCCTGAGGAACGAGTGTAATGGCCGTGCCTATATGATGCCAAGAAAATCCAGTTTGTTGAAAACAAAAACAGCGAGTCCATGTGGTAGTCCGGCATTTTAATGTTGAAGAAGATCGTTTGATTTTATACTGAAGTCTGATTTTTGAAGCTTAATAAACTGATCTCAGTCGCAGGTGCATCACCTAACCTCTATAGGTCGAGCTCCTCCTTCTTAGAGTGGTTTCAACAAATTCTAAACATGGAGCAGGAATCTAGGGGACCAAAACAACCTGCTTCTAAAAAGAAGGAAACTGATTCATTACATTATTTGTTTGCTAATTTGTGAATGAATCATCTAGAAGAAGGTAGATAAGTGCCATGTTACCTTACATACATCAATTTACATCATGGTGAGTCAAAAATTACATCAAGGAGTAAAACTGGTGAAAACTGGCCAAATTCCTGAGCTGGAAGGTGAAAAATTGGCCAAAATCCTCAATGCGCAGCGCCCTAATCTCTATGCGCAGCGCACCTTTCAGACTGATTTTGAGGCACTTTCCAACGTCCAAATTGAGCTCAGGTTGGCTTGTTGGAAAGTCCTGGATGTCTACTTTCCAACCCAAGTGGAATTTTCCAATTTGGTGTCCACTTGCCCCTCCAAAAGTTCATTTTCCCAAGATTGCTTCCTGTGTGTCCAACAAGGGGCAGTGAGGTCATTTTTTTCATGTTTTTTGACCCTTTGGGGACCCAAACCTTGATGAAATGTCTTGGAAATAGATGAGCAGGTATATTTCATCATGAAAAATCCAAAAATGCAAACCATTTGTGATTTGGACCTCCCAATCTTATGGGTAGCGCGCTGCGCGTTGAACCAAAAACCCTGTTTTTAGGACAAAATTTTCAAAAATGAAAAAAATTTCTCCGAATTTGCCCAAATTCGGAGTAATAATCCTCTATCATGTATTGTGCCCCGCCAATGAAGCCTCAGCCAAAATTTGGAGTGGATCGGGCCTTTTCCGTCGTTTTAGTGCCTTGCTCAATCGCCTCTTAAGGATCTTCATTTTCGCTTTGAAAACATGCATGCGGGCCCAGTAATGATTCTTCATGTGACGAAGCAAGTCTTTGTCTCTATTGGCCTTCGCCAACAACCCCTCCAAATGTCAGTTGACCTTCTCAAGCACAAATTGCCATGCAACAGGTGTCAAATCACCCGATCTTTTACGGGCCAACCTACGGTCTTCACGGATTCGTTGCAGCTCTATAAGTGTGTGCTCATCCTCTAACTATTTATTGCGCTGCTCCAAGTATTTGATCTGACACTCTGCCTTCAGCAACTTCTTATTCAATCTATCAATTTCGGTCTTTTCCACATCACTCAATGCAACATCAATATCATGACCACCTGAATGGCCCTCCTCGTAAATTGGCACCTTTCCTCTGTCCTGAACCTGTACCTATACTGAAGAAGAAGGCGAGACCCCTTCCATACCATGTGGAGATAATACTCGCCATGCTGATGAAGTCAACGAGACCCCTTCCACCCCAGGTGGAGATAGTACTTGTCGTGTAGATGCAAATAAGGCCTTGTGGCCTCGCTGGTATGTCACATATGGAGGAGCACTTATATGCTTAGTCTCGGGAATGCCTGGCTGGTGTGAAGGTGCTCCCTCATCATGAACTATCTCGGGAGGTGGCTGTAATGCTGCAAAGTAATCACGGGAGATGAAATCTTCCCAATTAATGCCCTACTGTGCCAACTGATGCATCACTATGATTTTAATCAATGCATAATGATAGATGCTCTTATGCTGATGTGCTGGGCTCTTCCTTTGTACTAAAGGCACCATCCTCTCTATGTTGCGACACATGAAAAACAGAATGTTCATCATACGTACCCTTGTGAAATGCATCAAAAAACGAACATGGTACCCATATAGACGTGAGAATCTGCCCTCACAACTGAAATATCGTATGATGAGTTTCATCAATGGTGCATACTCATCCCTCAGGAATCTGAAAGGAAAAACTGCACTCAAATGTCTTATATACGCAGGCTTAATATATGGCTGATAGTAAGATTTCTCTAACTGCTGACGTTTATTCCATTGCTCTCCAACATTTGGTATCCCAGTGGCCTCTGCAATAATCTCTGGTGACAAAATGAAATCAACCCCGGCGAGGTTTACATGGCCATCATGTAAATGTAGAATGAACAAACGAGCTAATTCACGATGAAACTGAATTTGTGAGATTAGCTCACAATAGTGATAGCATGACTGACGACAAAAACAATCCATTGCAAGCGGGCAAGCCTGCAATTGAACCAAAGAAATAGGCTCTTCCCTGAGAGGCTTACCACCTTTGCCACCTCTGCGAGACCTTCGTGGCACATTACCCTCTGCTGTAGAATCACTGTCATACTGTTGCTCATACTCTGAATCTGTGTCTGACATGGCTTTTAAAAACACAATGTCTGCAATATGTATGTTGTAGGTATGGTGAGATTACAATTTCAATACATACTCGAAAAAAACCAACCGAAACATCATAAGACTTATGCCATAATGGACATTCTGTTTTGGTGTATTTGGGCATGAAACAATCACAAGGACAGTTTGACAAATGGACAAGGGTATGAAGTGTTGTTGGCTCAAAGCTTTCACATGGGCATGGAGCTATGTTTCACCAAGGAAGGGCAGAAAAATCTTCACCACTTACCCATATGTCTTTTAATACCCTTAAAAAAAGATTTTGCTAGGGGCTTAGGGTTTCATTTGATTTCTTACACCCAACACATCACCTCCTCTCTTCAAACACACTATAAACACTATCAAATTGATTCAATCAGTTATAGAACACCTACTTGCAGCTTTGGAGGCGTTTAGACACGATCTGGGCGCATAGACAAGTTTTTCCTGTGGCTGAGATTCAACGCGCAGCGCGCCACCCCAGTGCACAGCGCACGCTCCTATGCGCGGCGCCTATGCAATTTTGCACTGGCTCAAACCGCCCAATGCACAGCGCACTACCCAACGCGCAACGCACACTTCCTATGCGCAGCGCACACCTGTAACACTGTCCACGGGTTTGTAAACACGGTCTTTCGCCTTCCAACACTTGAACACGCTCTTGCCTTGATAGTTGGTGAACAAATAGACTTGTTTTCCCTTTTATAAGTAAACAAAATATCTCATTTGATTTAAATTGATTTCAAAAACCCACTTTGTAAGGTTTGGCACTTTTCACTTTTGGTCTTTTAATACAACACTTCTTTTTTATTTTTTGCTTTTCTGAGTTTTGGACTGATCATTGTTGTTGATTTATGTAGGGATCTGGCATTTTGGCTTTGGAGAAGATCAGAGGCTTGCTCTGAAAACCTTTGAGATAAAACAACTATAATTATTTACATCAACAATTTTTGGGTCCAAAACTCTTGGGTCCAAAACAGAGTTTTGGACTAAAAATGTTTTAAAATGCTTTATGAGGAAACATATTAAGTGAAAATCTTTTAAAACCAACCTCATGGCCTGCGGGCTTTTAGTATGTGTATGCATGGGACTCAAAACCCTAGACTCTAGGACTAAAGACCCTTTTTAACAAAACTAATCATGTATGATGATGAATGTCATGACCATGTACTTGTAACTTTTAGAGAAAATTTTGACTAACCCTGCAGGGACAAACATGAGGGAACACAAGACAACCAGACCCCCTCGTCAGTCAATGGCATGCCCCTAGTGGAATGCAACGAAGTGGAACAAGCGAGACACCTAAAAATGATATGCAAAAGCGAAAATATCTCTGACAGAGGGCTGTAAGGACCGACTCTAACAAGTTGAAGCATAGGAGTGCTAATGGTGAAGATTTCGCAAATGCAATCAGTGATCTTCATGAACAGGTGAAATTAAAATTATTAGACAATAGCCAAAGATACAAACAAAAAGTAGATTTGAAAAGGTGGGAGGTACAATTCAATGTAGGGGACCTAGTATTAGCACATCTATGCAAGGAGAGTTTTCCTAAAGGTGAATACAACAAGTTAAAATGGGAGAAAATTGGGCCTTGCAGGATTCTTCGAAAGTTTTCTGTGAATGCTTATGAGTTGCAGTTACCTCCAGGTATAGGAATCTCGCCCATTTTTAATGTGGCAGATCTGTACCCATACATTACAACAAATGGAGAAGATAGTTCAGAAAGACGAACATGGGACACCCAGAATGAGAACAACTCGTGGATTAAACATATGCCCCCAATAAAGCCTTTAGAGATCGAATAGATCCTAGACACCCAGGTGGCCAAACGGATTCGAAGAAAAAGAATATTTGTGGTACCTATTCAAGTGGAAGGGCCATCCTATTGAAGATAGTTCTTCATTAGATCCTGGCTAGATTCAAAGCGTCAGGCACTCTATTAAAGAGCTCATGGACAGGAGCCATGAGTTTAATTTACCTCAGGATCCTAATGCAGGAGCATCTGACTGAAAAGGCGACAACTGGGAAATGGTTTTTTATTTTTGCTGGAAAAAAAGAAAAACATTTCAAATTCTATTTTATTTTTGTTTTACCTAAATTAAGGCTGATAGAGCCATTGTTCTTTAAAAATTAAGCAAGCAAGTAAAATAGGATTACTTAAGAGTATGTTTAAAGAAATTGTTAAGATAACTAAAAGGTAACTGAGGAACAGTTCCTCAACTGTAAGAAATTGCTGGTAAGGTATTGAAAAAAAAACCAGAGCCTCATGCAAGGGGTTGCCATCCACAGAGAAGAAAGGACACAACAATTGAAATTACAACTTTTTCTTGAATATTTATGAAAGCAAATGAATCTAGAACATGTCATTAAGAAAGCAAGACAATCTCTTCTTTTCCTGTGCATTAATGTTTTAGATATTGTTTTACAGCAAAATAATGAAATATTTCATTAAGAGGCCGAATGAAATCGACAAAAATCTCGTGATTGAAGGCAACTTAGATCAAAAACCAGACAAAGGAAAAGCCAGCGAAGATATCATATCCTTTCTCAACAAAAACCCAGGTACATTTACATTCAGTATTCAAGCACACATGTGCATTCGTCACATTTCCAAATTTAACAATTCATTATACATTTATATAACCAAAACAATACAGGGTTCCAAAACCCACGAACACTGAAAAACAACGATTTGCAGGCCAAGACTAGTCAAACAGCGAGGGTGTGAAACCCACAAAACATACAAACATACGAAGAAAGTGAAACCCCAAGGGTTATGTCCAACTAACGATAACACAAGTAAAACAAAAAAAACCCACAATACAATCACGGAGGGATCCTACCCTGTTTTTCCCCAAGCTTGCGAAGACTCCCAAGGATGAGGTTGTGGAGCAGCATTCTCTAGGCACATCCTACACACCACTATAAAAAACAAGACGGGTCATGAAGGAACTAGAAGGGTAAACAAAAACAAAATGATAGAGAGTAGATAAATGAAGGGAGGAGCAGGGGTTTACCTAGAAAAAGCCTGACTCTGAGCTAGAGGATGAGAACCGAGTCTCTCGCCAGAGGGTTTCTCTCAACAGGAATGCCATAGGGGAGTTTACCTACTCACTAAGGAGCGAGAGGGATAGAATCACAAAAACGAGATGCAGAAATGAAATTGAAATTACCTGAAGTAGTGTTTGCTGAGACGCCCACCGCAGTAGCAAGGAAAGAACCTGTGGTTACATAGAGCCAAATCAACACCAGAACCAACACCAAAAAAAAAAATCACCATGAGTAGAGTAGAGACAGGCATGAGCCAGGTAGCAAAGGAAAAAATGAAAGAACTTGTGGATTGAAAGTCGACTTGAAACCTCCGAGAACTAGCAAACAAGCCACCATAAGGAATACGAAAAGGCACAACACACACACATAGCTGAACTAGACCAACAACGACTACAAGAATGGACTCCTAGTTTCCCGCGACAGGTGTGAACTGACTGCATTTGTGAACCCAATGCCAGTACAAAGGGTAGGCTGAAACAATTAAGTGCATTAGAACCTCACACCAAAACCCTATTTTTGTTTATTCGAAAAATCTACAAAGTTAAATGGTCATTGATACATGTCCCTCCTTTGGATTTCCACCATCTCATATTCACAAACATCTGAATCTGGAAATAAAGCATGGGTTCCCTAAGCACTAGACACAAAGCCTTATTGTGCCTATCTTTACAAGTGGGAATAAAAACATTCCATATAACCATAGAAGCATTATGATTGGCCACCCTTTAGCCAAACTATATGGGCTCATTCTGGAAAAGAAGATTCGCCTAGATGGCTTGAATTCCATGGTAAAAGAGAAAGATAGATTTCATAGACATCACCCAACTATTGACCATCTTGTCACTCTTAGGATCATCATCAAGGAATGTCAGAATAATAAAATTTGTCTCTTCTATTGTTTTGTTGAATTATAATAACATTTGACACATTCCCTTAAGATAAGCTATGGCAAGGACTCAAAGAGATTTTGGTTCCTCTCAAGTTAAGCGCTGCCATAATTCAACTATACGAAAATGTTATCACCAATCTTAAGACTTCAAAGGGTTCATCTAAACAAATTAAATGCAAAAGTGGCACCTTTCCACAACCATCTTTGGAATTTATATTGATAAGCTATAGGAGTGTTTAGAAGTTGTTGGATGAAATGGCCCTAAGCTCCCTAATATAGTCATTACCCTTCTCCTCTATGCTAACAATATCATTCTTCTTACTAGAAGCCATGATGATCTTTAAAAATAACTGAAAAATCCTCCATGATTACTACTCCGAGATGGGTATGATTGTTAATACCGTCAAGACTAAAGTCATAATATTTAATTAAAAAAAGATCAAACATGATAATTTCATATATGATAACCTTACTTGTAAAAGGTTTCTTCATATGAATATTTATTGATTGACATTTGTCATCAACTCAACTCGAAGTATAGAATTGTGAAAAGGATTATTATAGGATGGAAATCTTATTACAGCCTTCAAAAAAATTGTAAGTTTTATGATCTATGGGTTTGGAGTAAGAAGAAGTTCCTCTTTGAGGCTCTAGTCATCCCTATTATATTATATGGTTATGAGGTTTGGGGTTGTAACATATCTATATAATCATGAAGGAAGGTCGATTTGATCCAAAAGAAATTTATAACCTACAAACTCATGATTAAAGGAAATACTCCCTATCATATCCTCTAGATTGAAGCTAGCCTTTCCCCTAGTTCAAATCATGACTATGTTTAGGTATTTGTTGTAGAAGAAGAAACATTACAACATGGAAGCGAAGAAGTTCCCCAAAACTCCTTCTAACTCTAGCCAAAACCCTCATCTACATCTCCAATAGGGATGGTACAAGGATGCCCAGCCTTTCTCATCTATTGGGGGATAAAGGAAGAGATCATGTTAGAGACAACATATAAGATTAAACATATTATTACTTCCAAATTTAAGGAAGGGACCATAAGGTCCTCGAGGGGAAAAATAAACTAAAGTATTATAAGGAGGTGATCAAGCCCACTCTTCCTAATTAGATTCATATTGTTTCCTTCACCAATGCTAAGAAAAAATGAACATTTCAAAGATAAGAACTAATTCTTAGGAGCTTTGAAGTAAAACTGTGTGTTGGTCTATTCCCAAAACACCTTGGGATGAAAGAATATGCCACCTTTCTGATACTAAGAAGGTTGAAGATGAAAAACATTTTATCTTAGATTTTTGAGCTCTTACTCATATCCAATCTCATTTCCATAACATTTTCCATAATACCAACCTTCTTGACATGCTAAATCAACAAAACTATAGTGATCTAGGAATGCTTATTTCCCTTCCTTTTGATCATAGAAACATAATTTTAAAGAGTCTCAATTAATCCATTATCTTTAGGTCCAATAGACCACATCAATCTTAGTTGATGTTAATCATCATCATTATTGTATTGTTTCATTCTTTAAATATGTTTCTAACTCAAAGCATTTTATGGGAAATGTTACACCTCAGCTAGTGCCTTTAATGACTTGAAATAATTATCTATTTTGAAGGGTGAACATGAAATGACATGATCATTTAAATGAAAAATAGAATATGAATTGTGAAATATTATTACCACATTTATTTGGTCTTTTAGTGCAATATATATTTATAGGGTCCCCAAAACTAATTTTTTGTTTGATAATCCTAGGATAATTTATATTCTAATACCTAATTGTACTAGAATTAATATTACTTGATAGATATTTTAATTTCCTTTCTCCAAGGTGATGCTCTGTTTGTTAGAGATAATGTTGGCTATCGATATTAGGATGTTGATATGGGATACTTGTAACATCATCTATTCTTAACATAATTTTAAAATTTTATCGAATCACCCTTGCTATATGTATTATTCATTTACTTATGTAACTTTATTATCACTAGACTTTTTATTAGTAGAGTCTCTTTTGTTTGTTAGGGTTTCTACCTCTAGCATTAAGGTTAGGCTACAAAAAATACAAGAACAATACAAGTAGGTTATTGAAGTTAGAAAAAATCATTAACAATATCCAAAACATCCATAATGAATGTGTTGTAGTATACCTATTAATTACTTCTCATTCAAATTTGCAAATTTCACTTTACATACTACTTGATGTTTGAAGATGTAAATTATATGTTAGTTTTTAAAGAATTCAACATTTTGGGGTTTAGATCAATTAACCTTTGTCGATTTTAGATCAATTAGCCTCTGTAGAGTTTAGTCTCTACCAGGTCACAAGTTCAAATCTCATGGGGATGGGTTGAGGATGGGAGTAAACTTTGGGTGAATTAAACTATCACAAAGGGCATCCACGTTTGATTGAGCTTCCATCCAACATTAAGTTATGTGTGTGTGTGTGTGTGTGTATGTGTATGTGTGCGTGTGAGTTTAACCAATATATAGATGATATTAAGTAATTAGAACGAGAAAAAATGTATTAAGGAAATTAAGAAAAATAAATAAATAATAAAAATCTAGGTAAGTTTAGATATTTCATAAATCTAATTGGTATTATTTAACAAAAAAACTAAAATTAAACCAATAGAGATCCATTTTAACCACATATTTACCAAGCCACAAGCTACAAGAGTTGAAGAAGACTTCACCTTTAATCCCTTAATCCCTCTGGGTGCTTGATAAATATGTTGTTAAGATGTATCTATATAAGTTATATCTTTATATGTCTATGTGTGTTTATTTTTATTTTCATTAATTACACATGTCCCTCTTACTAAAAACTACTGAATTATTTTATTTTTAATATATATATTCCATTTTGAAATATATTAGTTAATATAGATATTCAAATAGTTAATTTAAGTTTCATATTGAAAATGAAATATGTTTACCACATTTCATTCATACATGGCTCTAATACTAATGACAAACCAACAAGCATAAGATTATTGATGTTTTATAATGGTTTTAATTAAGACACAAAATATCCATATTTTTTTTTTATTATAGGGAAATTTGTTTAAATATTTTTATATTTTATTATTATTTTTTTCAAATATTTGTTACACTATGGACAAAATTACACATCTCGCATTTATATTAAGTTGTAAAATACATCTCTGCAAAATAATTATTAAAATAAAATTATATTGTTCAGATCTTCTGCAAAAATCACATTGAGAACAAAAGGTTGACGCATTTAGAACCTAAATCTAGGTTCATCATGAGGACCAGGATTGTCACGCCCCTACACTGGCAGTACTCTTCCAACCGCACTATAGCGAGGTGTGGCACTACCAACCATTTTCTTTTGACCAATACTTACGATTGTAGACTACGCCTAACATTCTATACTTAGTTTATTTTTTCATTACCAAGTATTACATTTGTCCCTTATACAAGTGAAAGCCCATAACATTCACATAAAAAGCATTATACAATAGAAATGCACAACAGTATAAAGGGAGGGGCAACTCCCTGCAATATGAGTCTGCCCGAATCAATGCATATATAATCTTTTTATAAGTACAAGTTAAATCTTGGGAGACCCCAAATTTACACTTAGCCAAATTTCCAACTTCAGCAAACATGGTTGCCCATCTCGTCAACGCCTTCGCATGGTTGTTGCATAACTCACCAACCCTTTGTTCACCTCGTTGCATGATCGTGTTGTTTGCCCAACTTGGGCGTGCCTCGTTGTAACCAAGTCGCCACACATGGGCGCCTCTGCACGAGTCACACCTTCATTCAAAACCTCAACACTTCACCGTTTCCACTATTTCGTCATGCACGGCGTGCCCTACCCAAGTCACCCGTCTGCATGGTTCTTCGTTTTGGCGTGCATGGTGCACCCTCGCCCGGTCGCTCATCCGCACGCCCACCCATTCACCCAAACTCGTTCACCCGAACAACTTCACCCAAGTTGCCACACGACTTCACCTGGGTCGCCACACAACTTTGCCCGGTTCGCCTGAACGACCTCACCCGGCTAGCCCAAACGAATTCACCCTGCTCATTCGACGACCTCACCTGGCTCGCTTGAACGACCTCACCCAATTCACCCAAACGACCTCGCTCGAGTTCTGCCTGAACAACCTCGCTTGAGTTCTGCCTGACAACCTCGCCCGAGTTTTTTGCACGAGTTTCCTGCATTAATTTTTTGCTCGAGTTTCTCAGCCGAGTTTTTCACCCGACTTTTCTACATGAATTTCTCACCCAAGTTCTACCCATCGTGCGGGTTCATCTGCAACCGCAGAACTCCTTGATCGAACTCGTGTTGATCGAATGATGATTTGCCTCCATAAACCGTCCATCAATATATACGTGTGGGTGGCAGGTTATGTCACCTGGCTAACCCACGCCTAACGCCCAAAGCCGACTCGTTCAACATGTTGCCTTCGCCTGAGTGGAGGGTCAGCCTGCCCAACTCATGGGACCGCCCTCTCAACTCACCCAACATCGTATAAACTCACCCTTGGTTCATTCATTTCCCATTTTGCATGAGCTCCTCACCTGTCCTTTACATGGTGAACGTGATCCGGACCGCAGGTCCATACATCCTTCCCCACTTGAAGTCATTGTCGTCCTCGACAATATCTCATCCCAACAACCATCTGTCACCAATATTTCCATACTAAGGCATATACTCCATCGGTATCTCATACATCGGAAAGTCATCTCAATCCATGATCATCAACCACCTTGTCACAATCTCCACATGTTTCTCCCATCGTGGAAGGTTTGTCCCTCCATTTCAAGCTACATGCCTACTGCAACATATCGTGTCGACCTCATCATGTGTCGTCCTCATGTGAACTGTTGCCATGATACTCCAACAAATGCTAACACATCTCTGCACACTGCATGCCCCCATGTTTGAGCTAGTTGGGTAGCTAATCCAACTGTCACACTCAAACCATGAGAGTGTACATCCCCATGCCATCATCAGTCGTTTCTCTGAACATCCTGTCACATCCTCAACTCGATCAAGAATCCATCTCCATACAAGTGTAAGCCATGCTCAAGTCCATGAAGCAGCCCTCATCTCACCTGCAACATGTTGTCCATGATGTTTTCTACCCAACATCATCATCCATCTGCAAAACATCCATCTCCTCAAAGTGAAGAGATCATCTCATCAAACTCCGACTCTCGATGTGCCACATCCAGGTCCATGAAGCAACCTCCATCATATCTGCAATGTGCCATTCCTCAAGTCTGCCATAGAAACAAGTATATACCTATCTCATCTCCCATGTGATACCCATGATCATAGATCAATCAGCTCCCATGTGTCAAAAGTGGTTAGGTCTCAGCTCAACCCATGCCCAAGTGTTTCCACCAAGGCATCATCATCGTTGTAACTCCATCTCCCAAAGTCACAACCTCATGTCATCATGAGCTCTATGAGTCATCTCCAAAAACCATTCTAGCAAGCATACAAGTCTCGGCCCAAAGGTCTCTGCAAGGTGCCTCAGCTCTCCATGTAGTAGGAATGCTCCATAGTCTGCTCACAATTCTATCCAAGTCCATGCCCTTGTTGTACATAAGTGCACAACCTCTCCATTGGCTCATAAGTAACACATCTCCATGTCACACCAGCAATCCACCTGCACAACATCCCTGCCTTGGCACTCCTCATTGGATGCCCATAAGTGACACCTCTACAAGTGCTCCTACATCATGTCCCTGCATAAGACTATCATGCTCCATGTCTCCAACCTGATGTCCATGACTAAGTTGCCCATGTAGTCCAACCAAGTAGACCCATCACAACAATTGATCATCCCATCCAAGTCTGCATATTCAGTCTAGTGAACTCGATCACCCAACCATATCATCATCATCACAAGTCCCTTCCATCATAGCTCCCCCACTGAAGGTTCCACCAAGACTTGCTCTTAGTCTCAGCCATGAGAGGTCCACCCAAGCATCATCATACCCAATTGTGTGCATTTCAATCTTTCCATGAGTCATGCCGGGCATTTAGCCAATCCTCCATGTGGCTAAAGCATGACCCAATCTTTCACAATGATCATCATGTTCCTCCCTTGTCACCCGCCTTTGTACCCTCTACCATAAGGTCACAAACAACCCCAACAATTCCTGCAACAGTCAACAATCCTTGCTTCTCCATACAAGGTCTCATCATCAACATCCATGGTAAGATGCTCCCCTGCATCGGAAAACTAACTTTGCCCTTCCCTACATACGGTTCATCTGCCAAATGCTCAAATGAAACACAAGTATCAATAGTACTTACATCATCATGAAGCTCCTCCATGTCAGTATCCTCATAGATCTATGTCTGCAAACCGCACGATCCTGGTCCAACTTGATCAACCTCAAGTTCATCCTCCATCATTGTCACATCTACAACATCCTCAATCATCACGACTTCCTCTTCCTTATTAGCACAATCTGCAACTTCATCCTGCTCCATTGTCCAACCAAGTTGAAGAAGTTTGTCTTCAACATTCTTTTCCAAGACTTCAAGTTCCTTTAGAATTTGGGGATTCTCTTCTTTCAACCGCTTTAACTTGTATAAGGTAAGCAAAATCTTCCCTTCGCATTCTTCCAAACTTTCCATGCTTTTTCATTCAGCTTGGCCCAAGCACTAAGCTTCTCTTCTACTAAATTTGTTTCACCATTCACCTAAATCACCTTGATATTCCACCTATCACCTGCAAAACTTGAACTCCCTTTCAAGTCTTCAGTCTTCAGAGAATCAGCTCCTTGATTTAGTTCACTAGCTTTGATACCACCTATCATGAAGTGCAGGTGTGTATCAGCTTCAACGCTTCAACACCAACACTAGCTCCCCAGGACTAGCTCTGATACCACCTGTCACGCCCCTACACTGGCGGTACTCTTCCAACCGTACTATAGCGAGGTGTAGCACTACCAACCGTTTTCTTTTCACCAATACTTACAATTGTAGACTACACCTAACATTCCATACTTAGTTTATTTTTTCATTACCAAGTATTATATTTGTCCTTTATACAAGTGAAAGCCCATAACATTCACATAAACAGCATTATACAATAGAAATGCACAATAGTATAAAGAGAGGGGCAACTCCCAGCAATATGAGTATGCCCGAATCAACATATATATAATATTTTTATAAGTACAAGTTAAATCTTAGAAAACCCCAAATTTACACTTAGCCAAATTTCCAACTTTGGCAAACTTGGTTGCCCAGCTTGTCAGCACCTCCGCATGGTCACCGCACGACTCACCAACCCTTTGTTCACCTCGTCACACGATCATGTTGTTTCCCCAACTTGGGCGTGCCTCATTGTAACCAAGTCACCACACACGGGTGCCTTCGCACAAGTCACACCTTCATTCAAAACCTCAACACTTCACCATTTCCACCATTTCATCATGCACAGCGCGCCCTACCCATGTCGCTCGTCTGCAAGATTCTTCATTTCGGCATGCACGGCGCGCCCTCGCCCAGCCACCCGTCCGCACATCCACACAATCACCCAAACTCGTTCACCCGAACAACTTCACTTGAGTCACCACACGACTTCACCGGGGTCACCACACGACTTTGCCCGGTTCCCTTGAACGACCTCACCGGGGTCGCCCGAACGACTTCACCCGGGTCGCCCGACGACCTCACCCAGCTCGCCCGAACGACCTCACCCGGTTCACCCGAACGACCTCACCCGAGTTCTGCCTGAACGACCTCACCCGAGTTCTGCCCAACGACCTTGCCCAAGTTTTCTATACGAGTTTCCTGCACGAGTTTTTCGCCCAAGCTTTCTGCACGAGTTTTCCGCCCAAGTTTCTTACTCGAGTTTTTCACCCAACTTTTCTGCACGAATTTCTCACCTGAGTTCTACCTATCATGTGGGTTCATCCACAACCGCAGAACTCCTTGATTGAACTCGTGTTGATCAAATGATGATTTGTCTCCACAAACCGTCCATCAATATATACGGGCGGGTGGCAGGTTATGTTACCCGGCCGACCCACGCCCAATGCCCAAAGCTGACTCGTTCAACATGTTGCCTTTGCCTGAGTGGAGGGTCAGCCTGCCCAACTCGTGGGACCGCCCTCTCAACTCGCCCAATATCGTATAAACTCGCCCTTGGTTCATTCATTTCACATTTCGCACGAGCTCCTCGCCCATCCTTCACACGATGAAGTTGACTCGGACCGCAGGTCCATGCAAGGATTGTAATGCCCTACAGTTGGCAGACAACCGAGCACGCCCTCCATCCACGGTGCGAAGTGACTAAGGAATGAAACGGAGCACGAAGCGACCAAGGGCCTGACATAGTATTATGTGGACAAGTTGACATTTTGAACTTATAAGGTGAGTTGGGCAGCTCGTCACACCACAAGACGACTGAGGAGTGTAAGGAAAACGTAAGGAAAATTGGTGGGTGGTCCCACACCATGGGTGGGCTGACCAAAAAAGGCGTAGTAAAGTTTGAGGAGCATGCGGTTGGGAGATATGTGGAAGGGTCGGCCGAGGGCGCGACCTCCACACACGAAGGTGTATATACATGCGAACAAAGGTTGCTATTTGAGCATCAAACTTTCGGTCTTCGGTCTTCGGTCATCAACATAAGGTGCGAGCAAGGAGATAACCGCAGCAAAAGGCGCAGGTTATGCACCCGGTTACCGGGCACAATTGTAAGACTTGGCACAAAGGTTGAAGGCACGGGTGGTGGGCGTGTGAGGGCGCCCACCTGCCGAAGGTTGTTGATGAGTTTTGGGTTGTGTCTTGGGCAAGGGTCGTGCACAGGCGCACCCGCCCATCTTGGCAAAGGAAACTCGTGTTGTATATTGTTGTTGGGTTGTGGTGAGACCACCGTGTGGTCTTGCACGGGTGGGCATCCGACTTGGGTGTAACGCCGAACGAGTTATACTCCCGGTCATTTGTAAAAATTCTCTGTCATATAATAAAAGATTATATTACATGTGATGTTGTTCTCCTGTTGTTCCATGATGTTTTAATATTAATGGATTCTACACATTAATATGTTATTCACGTATAATGATGAATGTTAAGGTGTAGTTCATAAAGTAAGCTAACAATGGAAGATGTTAATTACTTAGGCGGTGCCGCACCGGGCCAATTTAACGAAGAAATAATTGGGGGCATGATAGGTGGTATCAGAGTAGGTTCACAAGTAGTGAAGCTGGTGTATGATGACGGAAGTAGAGAACAGACATGTATGCAAGGAAAAGTTATGGAGAAATCTTGGATTACTAGTCTGGGTTTCGTGGACTTGATGGTGCATGGCAAGACCATTCAAGCTTTGGTGGACACGGGGGCCACTCATAACTTCATGATGACATGGTTAGAAAAAGAGGTTGGACTGATGATCTTCCCATCGAATGTGGAAGTCAAGGTAGTGAACTCTAGAGCTAAAGTGGCGGGTTTGGCACACAAAGTGCCTGTGCAAATAAAAGACTGGAAAGGTCAGTTGGACTTCACTGTGATGGAGATGAACGACTTTGATATGATATTGGGGCAAGATTTCTTGAAGGGAAACAAGGCAATTGTTGTCCCCTTCTGTGATGAGGTGGTGCTGGTTGGACAGTCACAAACTTGGACTTTGCCCACTCATAGGCAAAGGAGGGAAGTCAAGGTGCAGCATGTTTCAGCACTAAGTTTG
The DNA here is from genome assembly GCA_031772625.1 of Pinus tabuliformis. NCBI lineage: Eukaryota > Viridiplantae > Streptophyta > Pinopsida > Pinales > Pinaceae > Pinus > Pinus tabuliformis. The sequence continues at coordinate 1,361,926,653 of CM062804.1, read as the reverse complement.
GAGAAGGCTATGAAGGAGTCAAATATGGAGACATATGCAGTGATGTTTAAGGATGTCGAAGGTGATGGAGTGGGGACGCCTATTCCAGCCGAGATTTCTGAGGTATTGGCCAAATATGCAGATTTGATGCCTGATGAGCTACCAAAGAAGCTTCCACCAAGGCGTGCAGTGGACCATAGCATTGAGCTTGAGCCAGGAAAGCAACCTCTGGCTAAAGCACCTTATCGATTGTCAGGACCTAAGTTGGAGGAGTTGAAATGATAGTTAAAGGAGTTAACTGATGCAGGTTTCATCAGACCTTCAAGGTCCCCCTATGGTGCTCTGGTATTGTTCTAGCGGAAGAAGGATTCGAATGAGCTACGGATGTGTTGTGATTACTGTGCATTGAACAAGCAGATAGTAAGGAACAGTTATCCTTTGCGATTGGCTGCTGATTGCTTTGACAAGCTTGCGAAAGCCTGAGTGTTTTCCAAGCTGGACTTGAGGCATGGATATTATCAAGTGTGGATAGCTAAAGGAGACGAGAAGAAGACCGCGATAGTAACGAGGTATGGTAGTTTTCAATTCCTTGTTATGCCATTTAGGTTGTGTAATGCTCCTACTACGTTTTGCACATTGATGAATGATGTCCTATGACCATACTTAGATTCGTTCGTAGTAGTGTACTTGGACGATATAGTGGTGTACAGTGACAACATGGAGGATCATAAGAAGCACATGGCAATGGTGTTGGAGGCACTGAAGGCAAATCAGTTGTTCTTGAAGAAGTCTAAGTGTGCGTTCGCTCAGACCGAGATTCCATTCCTTGGACATATAGTAGGTCAAGGGTACATACGGATGGAGTCGAGCAGAGTAAAGGCGATCGAGGACTGGGTTGAACTGAAGAATTTCCATGAAATGAGGGTGTTTTTGGGTATGACCAACTACCAACAGAAGTTTGTAGAGGGGTACTCCAAGGTAACATCATCACTGACAGACCTATTGAAGAAAGATAAGAGATGGAAGTGGATGGATAAATGATAGGTGGCATTTGATGGTTTGAAGAAGAGGATGGTTACAGCACCGATACTGAAGTTTCCTGACTTCGAGAGACCATTTGAGGTACACATTGATGCTTCAGATTTTGCCATAGGAGGGGTTCTTATGTAGGATGGGCATCCGATGGCGTACGAGAGTCGGAAGTTGTAGGATAGAGAATGGAGGTATTCGATCCATGAGAAGGAGATGACTACAATCATTCACTGTCTTCATGTGTGAAGGCATTACTTGATCGGGAAGTCATTTGTTGTCAAGACTCACAACGCTGCAGCAAGTTATTTTGCATCACAACCAAAGCTTTCTGCGAAGCAAGCTCGTTGGTAAGACTTCTTGGCAGAATTCGACATGACTATCGAGTATATATCGGGAAGACACAATGCGGTAGCATATGCCCTTAGCAAGAAGGGACAACTTGCAGCATTGGAAGGAGAAGACTGGGCAGCTAGGAGTAGGAGTCGAGTTCAGATGTCAGAAGAGATGCAGAATAAGCTCAAGGAGAGTGTTGAGACCGATACTCAGGTGCAGATTATAGTGAAGTAGGTGAAGGAGGGGAAGACATGAAATTTCTTTGTCCGAGATGGATTCTTGTTCTTTGGAAACTGGCTCTATGTTCCAAAGTCATCTGGGCTCAGGAGGCACTTTTTGAAGGAGTGCCATGACTTGCCATGGGCTGGCCACCCAGGGATGCATCGTTCTTTGGCATTATTGGAGAGAGGATTCTTTTGGGAGAAGATGTGGGAGGATGTAGAGGAGTATGTACATACGTGCATCATTTGTCAGCAGGACAAATCAGATACTCAGAGGCAAGGAGGTCTGTTGCAGCCTTTACCGATTCCTGAGAGACCATGGATGAGTGTCTCAATGGACTTCATCACTCAGTTGCCATAGGTTCAGGGGTATAATGGGATAATGGTCGTGGTTCATCTTTTTTCCATGTATGTTGTCATTGTTCCAACAAAGATGCCTTGTGGAGCTACTCGGACTGCGGAGTTGTTCTTCAAGAACATAGTGAAGTATTGGGGGATGCCATTAAGCATCGTGTCGGACTGAGATCTGCGTTTTACAAACAAATTTTGGACTACATTATTCAAGTTAGTCGGGACAAAGTTGTTGATGAGTTCGAGTTACCATCCGCAAACAGATGGGCAGACCGAGAGGATCAACGCATTGCTGGAGGACTACTTGAGACATTATGTGATGGCTGATCAGAAGAATTGGCCCGAACTCTTGGATGTTGCTCAGTTTAGCTACAACATTCAAAAGAGTTCTGCGGCAGGGTACAGTCCATTTGAGTTGGTGAATGGACAAACGCCACTCACATCGCATACCATAGTGACAAGAGGTTTCTTGAGGAGCCCTAATGCAAAGAAATTCATGAAGGCTTGGGATGAGACCTTGGAGCTGGCACGGTTGCGCTTGCACGAAGCTGCAAGGAGAATGAAGAAATGGGCAGATAAGGGAAGACGGGATGTACACTTCAGCGTGGGAGATATGGTGTTTCTCAAGATAACCGGAGAGCAGTTTCAAGTACCTAAGGGGACTACGAACAAGCTGACAAAGAAGTATGAGGGACCATTCCGAGTGAAGAAGAGATTGGGGGAAGTTTCTTACGAGTTGGAGCTTCCACACCATATGCACATGAAGCATCCAGTTTTTCACATGAGTCAGCTGAAGAGATGCAGACTTGATACTAATCATCCAAAGAGAGATGAACCACCGAGAGGACCAGCCGGGATTGTGGACAAGCCATATTTGGAGTTGGAGAATATTTTGAGCTTCAGAACTATAGGAATTGGTTGCCACATGAAATGGGAGTTTCTTGTTAGATGGAAGAATGCACCGGAGGAGGAAAGCTAGGAATCGGAGGACTCAATTTGGAGATGGAAGAAAAAGATTGAGAAGTATGACAGGAAGCTACTGAGATAGTCGGGATTGTCGAGGGCGACAATGATTTCGAGTGGGGGAGGATGTAATGCCCTGTGGTTGGCAGACAACCAGGCGTGCCCTCCATCCACCATGCGAAGCAACTAAGGCATGAAACAGAGCGTGGAGTGACCAAGGGCATGACATAGTATTATGTGGACGAGTTGGCATTCCAAACTTATAAGGCAAGTTGGGGAGCTCGTCACACCACAAACCGACTGAGGAGTGTAAGGCAAACATAAGGTGAATTGGTGGGTGGTCCCACGCCATGGGCGGGCTGACCAACAAAGGCATAGTAAAGTTTGAGGAGTGCGCAGTTGGGAGATATGTGGAAGGGTCGGCCGAGGGCGCGACCTCCATACACGAAGGCATATATACATGTGAACGAAGGTTACCATTTGAGAATCAAAATTTCGGTCTTCGGTCATCAACATAAGGTGCGAGCAAGGAGATAACCACAGCGAAAGGCGCGGGTTATGCACCCAGTTGCCGGGCACGGTTTTAAGACTTGGCACAAAGGTTGAAGGTGTGGGTGGTGGGCATGTGAGGGCACCCACCCGCCGAAGGTTGTTGATGAGTTTTGGGTTGTGTCTTGGGCAAGGGTCATGCACGGGCATGGCCGCCCATCTTGGCAAAGGAAACTCGTGTTGTATATTGTTGTTGGGTTGTGGTGAGACCACTGTGCGGTCTTGCACGAGTGGGTGCCCGACTCGGGGGTAACGCCAGTCGAGTTATACTCCCGGTCATTTGTAAAAATTCTCTCTCATATAATAAAATATTATTTTACATGTGATGTTGTTCTCCCGTTGTTCTATGATGTTTTAATATTAATGGATTCCGCACATTAATATGTTATTCATGTATAATGATGAATGTTAAGGCGTAGTTCGTAAAGTAAGCTAACAATGGAAGATGTTAATTACTTAGGCGGTGCTGCACCCGGCCAATTTAATGAAAAAAGAATTGGGGGCGTGACAAGGATGGTCCTGATGATGAACCTAGATTTAAGTTCGAAATGCGTCCACCTTTTATTTTCAATGTAATCTTTCCAGAAGCTCTGAACAATATACCATGAATCACATAAACATAAAGTCTGAAAATAATTTTTTATTCTTAAATAAATAGTTATAATTTTATAAAATTAATGTGACATGCGAATTAATTTTCTATTATTATAATATTTTTTATATAAACATTATAACGGCTGTGCCAAAAAACAAAAAATTGCGTTTTTTTCAACTTTCCGATGAAAACAAACGAGTTTAAATTGTAATATGAAAATTTTATATAGAAGTGTTCGTTTAATAATAATTAAGGTAAGTTTGGTAATGAATTGTTAAAAAAAATCGTTATTATTAAAATTTAATTATTAAAACTATTTAAAGTATTATTTAAAATTTATCAAAAGTTTATAAAATAAATGATCTTATTTAAAATTTTATTAAAATTTAAAAATTTATATAAAATATTTAATTATTATTTTTTTTAATTTTTATAAAATAACAGATATTTTTATACTTTAACGTAAATTTTCCATTCTAATAAAATGTTAAGTATATTCATAAAATCTATATGATTCTATGCCGTACACTCTTCTTCTTTAGCGATGCCTTCGGGAGGCAAATCATACCAGGATTCATTGGAACAAAGTATGATTTTAATGTTGATGGTTAAATTGCTTAAGTAGTTGAAGTTGGATTTTTCTTTCACAGTTTCATATTCCATTTACAAAATTTCATTGGACTTTATTAAATTTGGTTTCTTATAAGAGAAATGTAGAACATATTTCTAATTATCATTTGGTTTCTTGTAAGATCGAATGAATGATTGCATCTACTATCTATATATAGCCTATTATTGATTTTGTTTTTTTATAAATAAAATAAAAATGACAACATTTCATTATAAGTGCATGTCATTTGACTCATACATTACTTTCTCTCTTTGTTTCTTTTCATGTCATTCTCAATATCCTAACTTGGGAAGCCTCATTAATAGTATTGAGGATGATTGTGTTTTCCAAAATTAATTAAGTGCATGGTTGATTGAGGTGTAGCAGTATGTGATGCAATATATTTTGAATACAAATGAAGTGGTTGTTGTGGATATTCATCTAGTTGGTTCAAGAGAGATAGAACATAATGCTTGAGCCATTAAACATTGGAAATCAATTACATGGCAATGTCTATTGCCAATGCATTAACTCTTTGAGCATTGAATACATGTGGTACCTCAATGTTGTTAACTTCTAGAGTATCTCTCTTTTTGGAGGGGAAACCAAACTTGGTTGCCAATTTCAATCATGTGAGAAACATAGTGTTTATCATGACGCTCATTGTGCTTGTTTTAGGTTCAAGAGATGATCTCCTCAACCTATTGATGAACTCTTTATTGTTCAACTTTAACACAAAAGTATGAGAAAAAATTATTGTGCAAATCAAAGTCTAGTTACAAAATATTGGATTCAATGTAAAGGTAAAATGTCATCTTATGGATTGTTATGATCGCAACATATGCGCACCGACGGATCTATCAGGAAGCCATGAAATCTTTCTATGATATGTAGAGAACAGGTATTCAACCAAATAAGTTCACTTTCAAAAGCCTTCTTCTTGCCTGTGCCAACATAGCGGGGATGAAACATGGCAGGGAAGTCAATGAAGCTGTAATTAAAAGTGGGCTTCAGTCAAATGTGTTTGTTGGGAGTGCCGTGGTGGATATGTATGTTAAAGGTGGGAGTATTGAGGATGCACTCAAAGTTCTTGACAAAATGCCTGAATGAAATGTTGTCTCTTGGAATCCCATGATGGTTGGGTATGTGCAAGTAGGGCTTGTTGATAAGGCATTTGAGATCTTTGAAAAGATGCTTGAGAGGAGTGTTGTGTCATGGACTACAATGGTGGCTGGATACATCTTGAACAATTGCGTTGACAATGCGATGAAACTTTTTCATGAAATTCTAGAATGTAATGTTGTGTTGTGGACATCGATGATTACAGGATATATGCAGAGGGGGTACCTTGATGAAGCCTTAGAATTGTTTGAGAAAATGTTGGAACGAGATGATATTTCATGGATTGCAATGATTGCTAGGTTTGCACAAAATGGGTATGTTGATGAGGCCTTCAAGCTCTTTAATAAAATGCCTCAGAAGGATGTGTTCCCATGTAATGCAATGATTGCAAATAATGCACAAAATCATTGTTTCGAAGATGCTCCTAAGCTATTTCAAGATATGCATAGGATAGGCGTCAAGCCTGACACATTCACAAGTGTTCTCTCATCTTGTGCAAGCTTGGCATCCTTGGGTTGTGGGAAACATATCCATGGAGACATAATTAAAAGTGGATTTGAGCATAATATCTTTGTGGCAAGTGCACTTGTAGACATGTATGCCAAATGTGGGGTTATAAATAATGCACGTAAAGTGTTTGATGAAATGCTTGGTCGGGATGTGGTCTCATGGAATGCAATGATTGTGGGATATGCCATACAGGGGTGTGGGAAGGAGGCTCTGTGTCTTTTTGAACAAATGAAGCACTATGGCTTGAAGCGAGACCATGTGTCCCTTGTTGGTGTTCTGTCTGCATGCTGCCACACAAGCCTAGTTGAGAATGCGTGGCAATACTTTCATAGCATGAACATGAAAACTGAAAAAGTTAAGGTAGAGTTCTATATTTACAAATTGTTTGAAGACTAATTCCATACGCATTGCGGACAGTGAGGTTGGTAAGGGGAAAAAATGTGTCACGGTGATTTATGGGTTCATCAAATGGAAAAAAATATTGGAATTGTGAGCAATGAGATTGCTAAATTAAGTGGAATATCTAGTGTGGATAGGGATCAATGAATGAGAAAAACAAAATATATCGAACAAGAAAACATATGTTGAACAATGAAATGTCGGAGTGTTTACCCAAAAGCCTTTAAAAAACTTTATTAGATAATTAAAAACATTAAATTATAAGTATATGATTTGTGAATTTTAATATAGTTTTTAATTAGATTATGTGTTTTTGTTGTTTAAAATTTGTTTTTAAATACATAAATAAATGGAGTCATCTAACTGACGAATTGCCTCGACAACCAAAAGTGGCTAGAATCCGGGTAAAAAAATTTCAAAAATTCTTTTAGAGGCAGTGTTTGAATGTGTTTTTTATGGTGGAAATGGATTCAGCACCATCAAAAACTTCTAGGACACCTAAAATCTTGAAGTTTAACAACTATAACTTGGATTTACAAAAAAACCTTGCCAGATTTTCTCTAAATATAACCGGAATTTCTATAACTTTCTAGACAACTCCTCTCTATAACTTTCGAGACAACTCCTCCACCTCATTAGACTACACATAAATAAATTCAACACCGTTAAAATTTTTAAAATACTCTAATGATATAGATTAAAATATTTGAGACACTCATGTTATTGATTGGCGCCATTCATGCCACCAATTTTCCGATGAAGCCACGCTTGCCATTTCAATAACATATCTTAACACTCCATGGAGTGCCTAGGACACGTATGTGACCATCACGTTAATGATTGTGCCGTTTCAACAAATTTCAATTAAAATATGTTATGCTTGTTACATTCTCGCAACGCTAGCCTCAACTTAGCTGCTGAAAATAACGAGGATGCCAATGCGCTATAAATGTCTGGTGGCTCTATATGTCCGTTGGATCATTGGCTTGTTAAAATTCAATGACAGGTATATACAATTATTAGGCATTTATGGTTCATAGGCAAGTTAGTTATTTGTTAATTTAACTAATTTTAAAAGAAAATAAATGTTAACGACACAACAAAAATAGACCAAAAAATAAAAAAATAAAAATAAAAAAACAATTTCTGATTAAAAAGGAAGCTTATTAGCCTAATTATTCAAAGTAACAAAAAAAATTATAATTAAATATTTAATGATTGATTTAAAAATAATAAACACGTTAAATTAAATATTTGGTTTAGTTTTGTGTTTTAATCAATAATTCATTTACAAATAATTAAAAAGTCTGGATATAGTTTTTGAAAATACAACGTTATTTTTAGGAAGACCAAAACATGAAGCCTTTGAGACTCATTTATGTGGACGAGAATAACTCCCACCGCTGATTTTTTTTTTTTTGTTAAATGCGTCTAGATTATTTTTTAGGTTAAATTTATAATATAGTACGTTACAGTTGAATTAGTTGTCCATGCGATGAGAAAATTTGACAGCCACCATGAGTAGGCATGGAGTTGGGGGGGGGGGGCGGGAAATTTTCTTTGGGAATGTATTTATTAAATATAATTAAAAACTTTGCAACACCCTGAAAACGAGTCAGGGTCTACGGAGATGTGAGATTATCAAATTTAACACGTACTTGTATTTTAAAGCAGTGGTCTACAGGGCAGCAGAATTGTTCGGGTTAAAAGTGGTTGGAATTTTGGTATTTTTTTAATTTTGTATAGTATTTGAATTATGTTTTTGATGATGGAAATAGATTCAACATCATCAAAAACGTCTAAAACACTTAAAATTATGAATTTTGATAGATTTACAAAAATCTCTTCCAAATTTTTTCGAAATCTAATTAAAATTTCCATAATTTTTAAAGAAGAAACAATTTCATTAATTTTTAAAGAAGAAACAATTTCATTAACCTAAGGCGTTTTGAAATTCCAACCCTACTCAATGAGCACTATTTTGTCGGCATCCCTCGAAAGTATTTGTACAGCCGCGTTAGTCTTGCATGGTCAAATGCTTTCCGACTTCACGAACATCTACCAACTCTCGTATGTGTAAAAGAATTTTATCGTCCAAATATCTCATCATTATTGCATTAAATTCAATCAACGCATTGCGGCCTTACGAACTTCTGCTAACTCTTTTAATTTGCAAAAAAATATGGTCCATAAATCTCATCATTATCGCATTAAATTCACGCAATGGATTGAATGCCCATTTACTCGCCGAAAGGTTTGAATTAACCCTTCATTGGCCGTGCATTGGAGCATGATGATAGGAGTAAAATATGACTAGTTTTAAGTGTGGTTTTTTGGCACAGTTTTTTGGTTTATTTTTTGATTGAGGATGATGATAGGAATAAATATGACCAGTAGTTTTAAGTGTGATTTTCCAGGATAATTTTTTGGTTTATTTTTTATTTAATTTGTTTAAAATTCAGTAGGAGTTCACAGGGATCATAAATTTGATCAATGAATTTTTCACAGTCCATGTATTTTGGGGTTTTTGAGGGTGTTGAAAATCAAAAAACTAATTTAAACAACACAAATAAAGATTTAGCTACAATTTTATTTTTTGCTAGATTCTAATTCCAAAAAATTGCACTTAAAGGCTACTCCCAAATATAAAGAGTGAATTATATTTGAAAAGCTATGTTAGTTGAAACTTTCTATTTTTGTAAATTTAATAAATAAGACCTTAATTAAATAATACCTTTTAATTAAAAAATAAAGAAAAATTATCTCTAATTTACCAAAAACAAATTAATAAATACTTTAATATTTATTATCTTTATCTTTTATATTACAAATGATATTATCTTATATAATTTTTTTTATGTCTAGGCTTAGTTTAGGTGGAACTAACCTAAGCTAGCCACAATAAGATACTTATTATCGGGATCTTTTAAGACAAACACCTTTTTAAAAGTTTAATTTCCTCAAGAAATTTAAACTAATAACTATTTAAACCTCATACAAATACAAACCCAATGGTATATAACTTATAGTATCTCCTTATTAAAAAACACACATACATTATATGTATCTAATTTGTATGTGCTAGAGCAAGATTTTAACAATCAATTTATTATTAATTTAACATTAATCAATATAAATTATAAATTTTTCATATAATTTTTACAAAATATAGTTTAAAATTTAAAATAAACTACCTTATAATATTTTATTTAATATTAAAATATAACTCTAATAAATTATTTAATCATTTTATTTTTTGAAAAACATATTTAATCATTTTATCTTTTTAATATATTTAATAATGTTATTATTTTTTCAGTTTAAATAAAAGTAGAGTTTCTTCATGGCCAAAATCAAAATCAAGATAAGAATCATATCTTCAAACTAAATAACTGCCATTAATTTATTTATAACTCAATAAAACTACAAACACTAATAAATGCTATAAAGCTATTCACACTCTAGAACTTCAAATTGTATATGTGAACTTCACATTAAAAACATTTAACAAAATCAACCGTCATGTACTTTAACAAAAGTATCCCAAAATATTTTCAAGTGTGAATCTGAGCCAGATATTCATGTCTATTTATGAGATGTATTAAGTATATGTAATTTTGTAATTTGTAGTGAAAAGGTTGTATTTTGAATTTTATGATTTCATAAAATACTTTATAATAGGTATTATTCTAGTAATTATTCTTTTACTAATTATTACAATAGTAAAATAATATTATTTTTTATTTAGGAATATTAAGAAATATTTTATATGATTTACTATTTTAATTATAAGTTATATATATTAAAGAAAAAATTGTAATTTTATTTAACCTGAAAATTAAGGAACAAAATTACATTTTGTAAATGTCCAAAGATGAGATCAACTTTTTGGCTAATGCACAAAAGAGGAACAAAAAAAAATATTATTTACATAATTTCTTTTTGGTTAAGTGTGATAATAATCACTTAGTCTCCCCTTTTTTCCTTTATTTTTTTCTACATTTCACCAAAATCCTTATTTGGAGTGGCCGATACTATTTACAATTAGTTGCCTTCCACTTTTAGGGGAGCTAATTTGTCAGAGTCTGAACTCTCAGATGTATGGGTTCACTTTATGCCCCTACTTCCTTTTGAATGGGTATGACCACCTTTTGTTGCTCTGCTACTATGATCTCTGTTTTTTGTATACCATTGCTCTTTTCCTCATCTAGGTTACCAAGAGTTTGGGGCACAGCTAAACCATTGGCCTTCTACTTCTCATCTCCCTCCTCCATTTGGGATGCTTGTTTATTTGTGCCTCTAGTTCTTGTTGACTCACATCCATTTCTTTATGTTCATCATTAAAAGAAGGCAGATCTATAAATTTCCAACCCTTTTTCTTTTGCAATCTCTTCTTTGTTCTTTGTTTTGCTCGTGTGCATGAATTCTACAAGTGCCCTATCTCATGGTAGATCCAACACCTAAAAGAAATATTTTCAAAATCTAACAATTTTGTCCACTTGAAATCTTGGTGACTCAGATGGACGTGATCTATCAGGTCTTTGCTCAGGTCTATCTCCACACATATACGAGAAAAAGTAAAGATGGCTTCTCCATTGCTTCTCTATCCATATTTAGAAACTTCCACAATGCATTTCAAATACCTTCCAGGACTTGGTGATGCTAGAAGGTGAGGGGGAGATTATGTAGCCTTACCCATACCAACTTATTCATAATCACCATTATTGTGGAAATGAAACTAGGAAACCATGGAGCTACAAAGAGGTCTTCTTCCAAAAAACCATGGTCTTCATTTATGACATATATTCTTTCTGATTGTCGAATTGAACAAATAAAAATTGTTTCATGCACAAGTAAATATCACAATTTTTAGTCTAGTTGAGGTACATCCATTAATGTAATTCCTCAAACTTAGGCCATAGACCATTAAGTCAACAAATGATGGATCCAACTTGAATAAAAATGAAAAACCCACTCACTTCTGCCAATTTTACTGATAGATATGGAGCTTTCACCATCATCTCAACTGGGTAAGGGCCCGAGATTGTCAAATCTAGGGATTTTATGACTTGTGAGGCCACTTTCGTTCGCACTGCATCCTTAAATGAGCTTGAACCCTTTGTAGTAGAAGTTGAACAATGTGAGGGGATAATTCTTGAGGCTCCACCTCATAGCCTCATATTTATAATGATTGTAGAGTTATGTTTGATGTCATACTCCTTCAAATGGTTGGCATGTTGCAATAATTTACCCTCATAGATAAGGTTTTGTATATTGGGCGGAATGCCCAATTTTTCCTTCCCCTTATTATTTAGATCTTATACTAGACCCAATGACCGAACCCTTATAAGGAAATATTTTCCACTTAGGGTCTTCGAAAAAATTTGGAAGTCTTCCCCACAATCGAGATCTCAGGAAATAAAAACCCTTGATGGAGATATAGGGATGAATTGTTTCAGACTCCATCCACCCAATCCGTTGTCTATCCTTGAAAATCAAAACAATGGTCAGGGCATCAATATTCTCCAAAAAATAACTATTTGAGCAACTATGGGCTTTGATATATACAGAATATCCCCTTTCGGGAAACCGTGGGTGCCCATGGGATATTGAAAAACCACATATGCATCACTATACTTCTTTACCTCAAAATAGCTATCCTCAAAAATATGCATAAACACAAAATGATGTATGCTACCATAAATTTGAGTAGTAGAATGCTTCAAGTACCTCAGAAGGTCCATCAACATCATAAAAAATCCTCCTACAAGCAAAATCACAGTACCCATAATTTCTAACCTTGCTCATTCTAAAAAGCTTCATTATCTCCATTTTTACCATCAAATCTGGTCCATGGGAGCTCAGATCCCCTCCATGGTGAAAGTCGCAAGGCTCTAATGCTGCTTGAAAGGAACAAGAGTTGACTAGGAGGAATGAGGATGAGTAATAGGTGATGAGGCTAATGTGGAGCTTGAGAGATGGAGGTAGGGTCCAGATAGGCATAGAGAAATAATAAGCCTTCCTAGAAAATGTCAAATTAGAGGGGGACCTTTCTACATGGGATCGAGGAGGTGGGAATTGAGGGATAAAATATGACAAAAATGATAGAGCACATAAAGTATATGAAACTATAAAATAAATAAAAATTACAAATAGACTAATTTGACGTAGGATAGTATTATCATTATAGATCACTTGATGCCAAGAGTAGTGGAGAGGAAGTTCAAGATGATCTTGGTTAGTCTAACACCCACACTAAGATAAGGTATGATAATTTCATGTCAAAAATATCCCCAAAAATAATCCCTTCCTTCGTTCCCTATTTTCTTGAAGGTCACACTGTGGGAAATATTTGAAGGTTTTCACAACAATGCAAGCCTAGTTGATATCCAAGGAAAGATGTGCAGGGGAGGCTAGGTAAAGGGGACTTGAGCCTTTCCCCCATTATGAAATGGAAACATCTACAAGAAATAGAACATAAAGGCTAAAAGTGGAAATTTCCTCTGTCAGTGCTCCAAAATGGGAATTTTTCTTCCTTGCCTCAATATCAAAATAGCCAAAAATCCACAATTAATTCCTAGCTTCCTATCAAATCTACTGATGGAAGAAGTGAAAGGAATTCTAGAGGTTTCAGTATCGATTAATTTAGAGGGCCAAGTGGAGTGTGATATGGCCACACCTCCCCAATCATTGGAGACAGGAGGGCTTCACTGCAAGATCGATACCATCCCACATGCATTCATATTGGGGGATATATATTGAGTAAAAAATGATGTAATATATTAAGAATATAATGGAGGGTAAATGGTTTTCATATTGGTAGGTATAAAAAATGGAGCTCAAAGTTAATGAAAAAATATAAATGGGTGTAAAAAATGTTAATGAAAAAATGGATACCTACAATATCTAGTGAAAGTAGAAGTTTTTTAAACTAGGAAGATGTATTGGGTTTATATTGGTATGGGGTTAAATTACGTTTTTTTTAGAGGTATTTTCCAATATGTAATAAAATTAAGGGTATTGTTTAGTATACCACAAATGCACATGATATGTTATAGGTTCATTGAGTGAAGGCCCTATGGTTAGAGTAGTGTGATGATGATGTGCCTTTTCTCAAAACCTATAATTTTATCTCACACATTTAGAAATAATGCCACCACTATCAAGGGCATCCATAATTATGTTTTTAGAGATAGAAATCTCCTAATCCAAGTATTTAGAAAGAATAAATATCCAATCAAAGAACATGGGGGAGGAATAGATTGAGTTCTATGGGGAGGAAAGGGATAGATTTGAGTTAGAACAATCGAGGTTGGATAAGCACTTTGATCCCTTATTTCTTGTACACTTTACATATGTGGGAAGTATGATAGGAATGGATGGCAGCAACACAAATATGTCAAAAATAAAAATTATCCATCTGTTAGATGGAGGATAGATTTTCTCAATTGGTTCCATTGAAGAGTAATTTTAAGATAGTTATCAAAGTGTGAGAATGCCCCTCCATAACAAATTTTCTAAAGCCTAATCTCAAAATTTTGAAGCTCAATTTCAAGAGCATAGAGTTCTTTTGTGTTATTGTTATTGATCCTCATTGAGCTATAACAAAGAGTGGAAGCCCTGTGTGATCATGAAGCATTCCCACGTAACTGGAGAGACGAGGGTTCCCTTTAAATCCATCGTAAAAATCAAATTTGACGAAGCCTATGGGAGGATAGGACCATAAAAGGGGATGATAGTGATAGAGAGGGAGAGAAGAAGGGAAAAAATATCAGAGACTCTTAAGAATAGGGGATTTAGAAGGGGAAGTGGACTAGTCCTCCAAATACCAGGGATTGAGGAGAGTAGTTTCTCTAACGTTTTGAGGAAATTTTAGCCAGACTAACTCAACATCCTACAAGAGTCATTTGAATATTATTTTATTTCCTTCCTTCCATAAGGACCATAAGATGAAGCCCAGGGCTAAAGAATGGGCTTTATTGAGAATAGGATTTTTGAGAGTAGAGGATCTCTAGGAAGATAGTGTTTCCATGACATTTGTGCTTCAATGATCGATATACCCAAAAATCATAGTGATTGTAGCCCATTACACCTCTTCAAAGGGGTAATTGTTAAGAATTTGAACCAGTACATCATAATTATTCTTGCATAGAGAGCTTCAAAGGCTCTACTTTGAATGCAATCATAGGTTAGTGTCATCCTTTTGTTTAGCATTCCAAGAAAGTGCACCACTCTTAGTCAAAGTTTTAGCTACTAAATTTATGCCCAGATTCTATCTTTTGGATCTGGTTGTAAGCAGACGCTAAATCATAAGATTTTTCAACAGTAAAGGATCTAGTTCACTTATATCCTTGTAATAGATTTTCCTAGTCCATCTAAAATAGGGATTTTCCTCTAGCTTATGATTTCCTCTAAGAGAGACCATTCATGTCGGGGGAAGAAAAAATACCAACGCTCTCTAGTTTTCCATGGGATCCAAGAGAGAATGCTTCCCATTACCTCTAGTACTATGCAACATGATTGTATCCCATGTGTTTCATTAATATTGCTAAGGGGATATATTTTTCTTAAATTTTGAATTTTGGAATTTTCTTCCAAGAGTCATCCAAAAACATGGTTGTTCCTGCATTCCATATTTCCCAAATGTAGTGCTACTAAATTAATGTTTTGTCCTGGGTTGCTAAGTTCCATATATATGAGCTCAAAGTGTTGTGTTTCCTTCTTATTTTTCATCCATAATCCGATTCAAGGCATTTTTTCCATTCCATAAACCTTTCCAATGATCATTACCACTCAAGATCCATCTCCACCAGAGCTTGGATACCATAATTTTGTTGACTACTCACTACAAAAAGAAAAGCCACTAGTGCTGAAAATAGTGCAAGAAATCATTGTTTTTGAGATTATGAATTGGATTCAACTCACTACATAAAACCTGGGGAAACCTAGCATCTTCATTTGGCACCAAGAATATTTTTGGGAACTATTTCTTCCATTATTTCTTCCATTGTTTCATCCATTCATACTTCTAGTTTTTTGCCCAATTTCGCTTCTAGTTTTGCTTGTGGTATGGCATTGAAAATAGCTTCTTCATTGGCTTCTTAATTAATGCCAAGTTATGCTTCCAATATAACATCCTTTGTTTCATCGATTTTTGCTTCCAATATTACATTGATTGTTGCATCTAGGTTTTCTTCCATTATGTCATCTTCTTTAGCTTCTAATATGACCTCCATTATAGTGCCTTTGTTTCTTCTAATATTTCTTCCATTATTACTTCTTGGTTTGTTACATGAATGGATTTTTCGTTTACCTCCTACGGACCTCTAAGTTTGGCTTCTAATATTTCTTCCATTATTACTTCTTTGTTTTCTACCTGAATTGCTTCTGCTTTTCTTCTCAAGTACCACCAAGTTTGGTTGCTAGTATTGCTTCCATTATTACTTCTTTGTTGATACCTAAATTGCCTTTGTTTTTTCTTCTTAGGTTACGCTAAGTGTGGCTACTAGTATTTATTCCATTATTTCTTCTTTCGTTGCTATCTAGATTTCTTCTTTTTTTCTTCTTAGGTAATGCCAACTTCTTCTTCCAAGATTGCTTCTGGTGTGATTTTAGTTTGGCTTCTATTGTTTCCTCCTTTTTCGCTTCCAAAATTTATTCCTTTCCAACCTCATGGTTTGCTTCCTTTTAGTTGGAAGTTTTGCTTCATGTTTGGAACATGGGTTTGTTTACTTTTTAGGTCCATGGTTTTCTTCCTTTTAGTGTTGAGATTTGCTTCTTAATTAGCCTCCAATTTTGCTTCCTATTAAGCAACCGGTTTAGCTTCCTATTTAGAGCTACTAATAGCTCCAAGTATGGATTCCAATTTAAAGTTGAATTTTACTTCCACTTTAGAGCCACAATCTACTTCCATTTTAACAACTCATGATGCTTCCTTTATAGTTTCCATTTATTAATTTAATAATTCTTATTTTAATTAAATTAGTTAATTATATCATGCCTCTTAAATAACTCATATGATTATAGAGTAAGTCATATTACATTTGAAATATTTTATAACATACCATTTATAAATAATTTTTAGGGAAATGGGCATCCATACAAGCTAATAATATTTTTTTAACTATATTTTTATATTATTAATAAACAAAATTGTTGGTTGTGACTAGCTACACATAATGAAAGCCCAGATTCACATCATAGATATTTCTAGAGAAGATCTCTTTCAGGTTTCTTATAGTTATAGACCACACCACAACATTGGAATAAAATAACAAGATAATTGTTTTTTTAACTATACCAGTATCAACTGCACTTAATGCAGTCACAAATAATACATTTCCAAATGATGTAAGTCAAAATGATCCGTTTAAAAATTGTACAACTCAATATGGCACTACAAGTGAAAATGATACATAGGATAATAAACATGAAAAGAGGCATCATAATGATTTATCAATAATGATCCATGATGGAGTCTATATGATCAATGTCACTCGCTACTACCAGCAGATTTCTCATCATCATGTCTATCATGATTATCATCATCATCATCGTTTGCCTCAATGTCTTGTCCATCTACTTCATCATCATTGTCTCAAATGTCTCAACCACAATAAACATAATTTGGATCAATCTTAGCATTATCTGGATCTTTTGGAAGACCCGCATCATGCAAACAAAACATTCAAAATGAAATATTATCATTTACTACATGTAATATTTAATACTTCTCTTATATTTCTAATATTACAACATATGAAATGGAATCTTAATCATATTAAATTGTATGAAAGTGCACATATATACCATAATAAAATTTCAATTAAATTATAGCTAAGATGTCATTTCAATGATTTAAAACATGCAACAATTAAAATAAATGTTAGTAAATCATGGAGAAGGCTTGAGGATCGAAATATAGCCACCAATCACCATAGGATAGAGAGGTGTAGTAGCAAAAAGGGGTAAGGGTCAAGGAAAAACATAGAAATTGGCCCTAGAGCAACAGTGGTGGTAAGTGTTCTTTTTCTAAGCATGTCATTGTGGAAAGGGAGAACATGGCACTCCCCTCCTAGGCTCTTTTAAGCGCTCCACAGAAACTTGGCTCTCTAACTGCTCCTACAAATATTATACTAGAGGCTGGAAGACAACTTTTGTAAGGACAGAGGTTATGGAACCCATGGGGATAGAAGGAGGAAAAAGTGGCTTGAGGACGAGCCAAATTTTTGTGTTGGGGCCTATTAGAGTCCATAAATGTTTTTGTGAAATTTTTCTTAAATAGTTAGGATTTTCTATTGATAATTATTCTAATTTGGAAAATTTGTTACAACTTTGTCCTAATCTTGGAAATTATTATCAAATTGTTAATATGTATTTCCAAATTAGATCACATGAGAATCAAGATATTTTCATGATGATCTTATAATTGTAATATGAAATTATAAAGAAGCATGTTTTCTACCTGTGTGAGATAGACATACAGAAACAAATAGGCAGTCTTAGAGTGGGAGAGAACTAGCATTGTAATCCTATATGTTTCATTAAATATCAATCATTCATGGTGCCATACCTTTCTATTGAGTAGCTTATGTGCTATTCAGTGTATCAATCACTAGTAGGAAGGAAGGGTCCTCCTTCTTAGTAGGGATCATTGGTTAGGAATGTAATGCAGTTGTTTGATTTATTTCCTCTTAGTTACAATTCATGTGTCATTGTTGTTATTGTTATTATTAGTATTTTTCATGGTTTAATGATTGCATAATTTTAACCTCTGTATTATGTAAAAACATAGGTCCTGGACCAGTTCCTTTGTTAGTGTGATAGTTATTTAATTCTTGTTATAGTTTGATGATGTGTTCATTTCATTTGAATGTGTGTTTGAACATTTATTGAGGAAATGGTTTCTAGGAGTGTTCTTCTATTTTGAATAAGACCGACAATGTCTTAGAGTAGTTTTATCCTGCATTTTGTGTTTATTTCTTGATAGTGTGAACAAGGTTTAAGAGTGTAACATCCAGAGTGTTGAATTGTCAAGAGCATGATTATGGTGATTGAGTTTGAGATTCATTAGCACTAGTCATAATTTTCCCTTGCATATATTTTGCATAATAGCCTTGCAATAACAAAAATCTACCCGAATTGACAATTAGTGTGAAGTGTTGGAACTATTGCTCTAAATTAAAAGGACAATTGTTCTACCCAAAAACAAGCTAAAGAAAAACTATACAAACTTTGAGATAATGCAATTTGAATCAAAACTTCGAATGTTGTATGAATTATAAAGCATAACTATTTAAGGATCAAAGTAAACATATAATAATTCAAAAGTATGTAAAATGATTAAATAAATAGTCTACGACTTGAGTCTATCATATTAGCAATAAAAGAGTTTGGGCATGCATTTTAGTGATGTAAGGAAATTTTGGCCTGATTCACAAAAATGTATGCCTGGACTTCCTTTCAAGGCCTAAATGAATGGTTCTACTTGAATTGTATTTTCTTACTCATAATTAACATTAATTTTTCACATAGACATTTTGTTATGCAAGAATATGCCAAATTGGATCCATTTTGTAGGGTTAAATTCAAGGTTTGCTTGCTTCAAATAAATGCACACCAGTACTTGTACTTTATTCATAGTGCGATATTGATTATTCAAACCTAAATATAAAATCATTTTATTCAACATATCATAGTATCTTTCATAAAGGAAATGTATGCACTGAAATGGAAGTATGTCAGAATAACAATTTATCATATTTTCTAATGATCTCAGTCGAAACAAATATGCACTCCGGGACAAACCAATTACTCTTTTGGGAATGAAATTTGAAATGGGTTGTCATTGGATAATTCCTAACCTTAGGATATAACCTTGCAACATGTCTTACAAATACCCTACATAACTATGTTTCCCACTTATACACAAGTTTCACATAAGGCAAGTCAAAGAAAAACTTAGAATGTTGTATGAAATCTGTAGTATACATATTTAAGCTAAAGTAAAGATAAAAAAATGTAAAAGTGTGTAAAATCATTAAACAATCTATAATTTTAATCAATCATATTGGCCAATAAATGAATCCCGGGCATGCATTTTAGTGAAGAAAGGAAATTTTGTCCGCTTACAAAAATGCACATGCAACCTTCATTTCAAGGCCAATTGTTTTGCATATGATGACATATTTTCTTGAATTTATAAGGCAAAATCACAGTGTTTACTGTGTACATTTTGTTCCTACATAAAAAAGGTATATTTTTAAGCTAGAGAGGACTATAATGCCACTTATTATAAGCAACAAACAAGCCCTTACACAAGTGAATGTGATGATGAAGGAGTTTGGTTTTGAGAAAGGAAAAAAGTGGCAATATGATCCTCACCATATAATTTCTAATAAAAGGGTGGAAATTAGTTTTTTTACCTTATATTCATGAAAGCATACAAGATATTGAGAAATTGGAAAATCAAGAAACTTGGCCATGTGGTAGGGTACAACAAAGAATGGATGTTGAAACCCTATGGTAAAAGAGAAGGGTTTGAAGAGGATTGCTCCTGAGAAAATAGATGTTACGATAGATGATTCCAAGTCATAGAAGAGGACTAAAATTCAAACATAGGACAAAAAAGACATACAAATCAAATTAATAGAAGGATATTCAATTGAGCCTATTTTTCAAATATAGTTGGGAAATCTAGGGCACACTACTTCCTCTTCTATCTCCACTAATTTAGTAGCATTCGCAATAGAAGAGACTACTACTTTATTTGAAATTTTGTGGAAGAATTATCAACAAATTAAAGAAAGGAGTTATAAAATGAGAATAGGTATGGCAACACAACTAATCGCTCAAGCAATTTCAAACTATCAAACAAGACTGCTCTTTGTTATGGACTTAGAGAGAAATCAGCTAAAGATTTCTATTACACATTCTGCTACTTAATTTATTGCTTAAGTAATAGATTTCAAAACATTGGATTTATCTATTAATGTGTCTAATATTCCCTTTCCCGCTAAGATAAATTTGCAAATAAAAATAGGTGAAATAATCTATAGTGAACTGATAAAAAATTCTTTGATAGTGAGCAAAGAAAAAAATCTTTTGGAGAGAGAGTTTCCAATCAACTGAACTAGGAAAAGCAAAATTTGGGGAACAATATCCCAAATGAAGAGTAAAATAAATTAATCATTAAATAGGGAGTAGATCCAACTGACAGGAAAGCCATCAAGGCCCTATTACAAAAAAAAAATCTGAGGTGTAATCATTAAGGAGGAAGTTAAACATTCCTGGGACTGAGCACACTCAAATAACTGAGTTAGCTCAAGTTGAAAAAAAAGAGTTATTAATAGGATAATTAGTTGATAGAAATAAAGAGATTGTTA